>CAWUFW010007607.1:600000-987925 GCA_963921515.1 Calotriton arnoldi | reverse complement strand
TGCGCGTTGGTAGGTGGCGTCGTGCGGTTCCGTGTTCGTTGCTGGCGTCGTAAGCGCCGAGATGACGTCACGGAGACTACTTAGGCGCCACCCATGCGCGCTGATGTCAGTTCTTTTTCCGCGCCAGTAAGCGCAGATCCGGTTAGAGCACGTACCTTAGTCACTTTTTGACTCTCTTTTTGAGACTTTTGTCTCCTGTGGTTACTCTGGTGCACGTAGGGATGCCTGGTATCTGAAAGAGACACGTTAGTGATAGATTCCTTACCTTAGAATATCCCCAGGCGTCAGCTGGATCCGGAAAGTTTTGCGTAGCAGTACCCTTGCGCGTCGGTAGGCGGCGTCGTGCGGCTCCGCGTCCGTCGTCGGCGTCGTGATCGCCGGGATGACGTCGCGGGCAGCACTTAGGCGCCGCCCCTGCGCGCTGACGTCAGTTCTTCTTTTTCCGCGCCAGTAAGCGCAGATCCGGGAAGAGCAGTGCCCTAGTCACTTTTTGACTATCTTTTTGTGAAATTTTTCACTGTTCTCTTCAACGAGTCTTCACGACTCCTAAGGTGTCGTAGGGATGCCCGGCTTTAAGCCCTGCGAGGTATGTGGTCGTATGATGTCCATCACGGACCCCCACCTCGAGTGTCTCTTCTGCCTCGGCCGAGGCCACGACACGAAGTCGTGCCCTGACTGCCGGAAACTTCATCCGAAGGCTTTGCGAGAGCGGTCTCGAAAGCTCCTTGAAGTCCGGCAGTCGGCTCCGCGCCGCAGCAAGCCCCGGTCCCGGGAGAGGTCGAGGGGCCGGACGCGGAGTCCCCGCCGTTCGTCGGAATCCAAGTCTTCGCGCTCCTCCGGTAAGTCGAAGCACAAGAAGTCTAAGCGGCGTCATCGCTCTAAGACTTCGCCTCGCCGGTCGCGCGACTCGGCTGAGGTCCCTGTCGGCACCGTCCCCGCCCCCGCGGCCCCGGACGTGCCTGTCGAGTTGCCCCCGCATTACCCGTCCTTCCCGGGTTCGGGGGCGACTCCGGCCGAAGTACAGAAATTCCTGTCGGCCATGGCCCGCCTCTTCGGGCCTCGAGGTCCCTCCGGTGCGCCTTCGGGCCCCGCGGGCCAGATGGGGTTGCTCCGGCGTCGCCGTCGACTCCGGTCCCGGCGTCGCCTGTCCCACCAGCCTTCGTCCCGGCCTCGGCTCCGGCCCCGGCCTCGACCCCGGTTCCGGTGGTGCCGCAACCTCCATCGACGCCGGTTGACCTAACCACGCCTCCGCCGACGCCGATGTCCCCGGTGCCGTTTCCGACGCCGTCCGGGGCTCCGGGCGGCGTCGTTCCCCGGTTCTCCCCGGGTCCGGACATGGAGCCGGACCGGCGTCGCCCGACGCCGGTTCCGGCGCCGATGAGGCCTTGGGTCCCTTATGTCCCTCCTCCTCCATCTTTTCAACCTGAGGAGGACCAGGAGAGCTGGGAGGGGTCTGACGACCCTCTCACACAACAGTGCGAGTTTGACCCGGACTGGGTTGAGGAACTTGGGGATGCCAGTGGGCTGGATACCTCCCCCGACTCTGGCATGCTGTCTCCTCCCGTGGCAACGGAGGAGGGGGCTAATTTTGCAACGGTGTTGCGTAGAGCTGCTGGAGCCTTAAATCTCCAGTTGCCTACAGTGGCCGTCAGGACTAACCTCCTGACTGAAGTGCTTCAGCCGGCGGCCTCCTCTTCGGAGCCTGTGCTGCCGTTCAACGATGCACTCACTGACGTTCTTTTGGGTGCCTGGTCCAAACCCACCACAGGGGCTCCTGTGGATAGGAACGTGGCCCGACGCCATCGCCCGGCTCCGGGCGACCCCCTGTTTCTCTCCCAACACCCCACCCCTGAGAGCTTGGTTGTCCAAGCCTCTGCCTCCCAAACAGCCTTCCCTACCGCCCCTCCGGATAGGGAATCCAAGCGCCTGGATCACTTTGGGAAGAAGGCTTTCTCTTCCTCCAGTGCTGGCTTGCGGTCTGTTAATACCGCTTGCCTCTTGGGCCGATACACCCACTCCCTGTGGGATTCGGTGGCTGATGTTTTGCCACAGTGTTCTGAGGAGGTCCAGACACTGCTTACCCGCGCTATTGCGGAAGGGCGTGATGCGGCTAAGTATACCATCCGCTGTGGCCTTGATACCGCCGACTCGCTGGGCAGATCGCTTGCAACGACGGTGGCGCTGCGTCGCCACGCCTGGCTGAGAACCACTGGTTTTTCAGGGGATGTCCAGAATACTCTCATGGACATGCCCTTTGATGGAGTCGGTCTCTTTGGTTCAAAGGCGGACCATGCGCTGGAGCGTTTCAAGGATTCACGGGCTACTGCTAAGTCCCTGGGCCTTGCTGTTGTGCGCCCTCCGCAAACGTCTGCTTTTCGCCCCTTTCGTGGCCACGGAAGGGGCGCCCAATCACGTCCACAGCCCGGCCAACGGCCCGCGCAGCAAGCGCCTTCGCGTGGCCGAGGACGTGGATACCGCCGTGGCGGTTCGGGCAACCAGCGTGCGGGTCAGGCCACCACCTCCAACCCGTCCGCGGCCTCCAAGCCCTCCTAGTCCCTCCTTTCAGGTGCACAGCACGCCAGTCGGGGGCAGGGTCCGCCATCACCTTCACCACTGGCGTCCCATCACCTCGGACAAGTGGGTCTTGGACATTGTCCGAAGGGGCTACTCCCTCCCCTTCGAGACCACCCCCCAGCCATGCCACCTCAATTCCACCGCATGTCAGGGGATCACTTGGTGCTTCTACAGAAGGAAGTCACGGCCCTCTTGGCCAAGAGGGCCATCGAGCATGTTCCGACCCCAGAAGTAGGGCGTGGTTGCTACTCCCACTACTTTCTGGTGCCCAAAAAGGACAAGGAGGACATGCGTCCTATCTTGGACCTCCGGAACGTCAATCGCTTCCTCCGGAAGGAGAAGTTCAAGATGCTCACCCTAGCTCAGGTCTTGACTGCCCTCGACCCCGGAGACTGGTTGGTAGCGTTGGACTTGCAGGACGCCTATTTCCACATCCCCGTCCTGCCGGCCCACCGGCGTTACCTTCGGTTCACGGTAGGCCTCGAGCATTTTCAGTTCACCGTGCTCCCCTTTGGCCTTACCAGTGCCCCTCGGGTGTTCACGAAAGTGATGGCGGTGGTCGCAGCTCATCTGCGCCGGGCAGGGGTTTCAGTCTTCCCCTACCTCGACGACTGGCTGCTGAAGGCGGGCTCGTCCCAGGCAGTTGTCTCCCACCTCCAGACTACGGCCGAACTCCTGCACTCGCTGGGGTTCTCCATCAATGTGCCAAAGTCGCATCTGATTCCTTCTCCACAGCTCCTTTTCATCGGAGCAGTTCTGGACACGACGCAGTTTCGGGCCTATCCTCCCGAACGGCGAGTCCGGGATATTCAGGCTATGATTCCGATCTTTCAGCCCTTATCCTGGGTTTCGGTACGGATGACCCTGAGGCTGCTAGGCCTCATGGCCTCCTGCATCCTGCTGGTCACTCATGCCAGATGGCATATGCGGGCTCTGCAGTGGGACCTGAAGTTCCAGTGGGCGCAGCACCAGGGCGACCTGTCCGATCACGTCCAGATCTCGGAGGGGACTGCAAAACAGTTGCAGTGGTGGCTCTCGAACCGGCTATGGGTCATGGGCAGATCCCTCTCCCTTCCCCAGCCAGAGCACACAGTTGTGACGGACGCGTCCCTTCTGGGATGGGGCGGTCACATGGGAGAGGCGGAGATCAGAGGCCTCTGGTCTCCGGCGGAGTCCCGGCTCCATATCAACCTTCTGGAGCTCCGGGCGATCCGACTTGCACTCAAGGCATTCCTTCCCTCTGTCAAAGGGAAGGTAGTGCAGGTGTTCACAGACAACACCACTGCCATGTGGTACTGCAACAAACAAGGCGGGGTGGGGTCGTGGACCCTTTGTCAGGAGGCTCTGCGCCTCTGGACATGGCTGGAACACCAGGGCATGTTCCTGGTGGTTCAACACCTGGCAGGTTCCCTGAACGCCAGAGGCGGACGAACTCAGCCGCAGGTGCATGATGGATCACGAATGGCGTCTTCACTCGGAAGTGGCGCAAGGACTCTTTCTACAGTGGGGAGAGCCTTGGTTAGATCTATTCGCCACCGAAGAGAACGCGCAATGTCATCAGTTCTGCGCGTTGGAATTTCCAAGGCGGCACTCGCTCGGCGACGCTTTTCGTCACGAGTGGAGTTGCGGTCTATTGTACGCCTTTCCGCCTATACCACTTCTACCCAGAGTGTTGAAGAAGATTCGGCACGACCGGGCCCAAGTCATTCTTGTGGCTCCGGACTGGGCTCGAAGAGTTTGGTATCCCGAGCTACTCAGTATGAGCGTAGATCCCCCGATCCGTCTGCCTCTTCGGGAGGATCTTCTGTCGCAGCAGCAGGGGACGGTCCTCCACCGAACCTGTCCAGTCTACACCTGCTTGCGTGGAGATTGAGCGGCGGCAGTTGATTCCTTTCGACTTGCCTCCCGAAGTTTGTGATGTGATTCTGGCAGCCAGGCGTCCCTCCACTAAGGTGGTATACGCCTGCAGGTGGAACAAATTTGTGGCATGGTGCACAGCAAAGGCTGTGGATCCCCTTTCTGCCCCTCTTTCTGAGGTCCTTCTGTTCCTTCTCTCTCTGGCCCAACAGGGTTCTGCCCTGGGTACCATCAAGGGTTATCTTTGTGCTATCTCGGCCTTCCTCAGGCTCCCTGATCAGCCCTCCCTTTTCAAGTCCCCTGTTGTTAACAGGTTCTTAAAGGCGTTACTCACCTCTTCCCTCCTGTTCCGTTTGTGATGCCTCAGTGGGACTTAAACTTGGTTCTTACCTTTTAATGTGCGCTCCCTTTGAGCCTCTACATAACTGTCCTCTTCGTCTTCTGACTCTGAAGACAGCCTTTCTGGTGGCCATCACCTCCGCTCGGCGGGTGAGTGAGCTCCAGGCTCTATCTTGCAAACCTCCCTTTCTGTCTGTTCATCCAGACAAGGTTGTTCTTCGGACGCGTCCGTCCTTCTTGCCAAAGGTGGTTACTGCTTTCCACATTGGGCAGACCATCACTTTGCCCACCTTCTTTCCGCCTCCGCATCCTTCCAGAGAGGAAGAGAGGCTCCACCGTCTGGACCCAAAACGTGCGCTCTCCTTCTATATTGACCGCACAAAACACTTCCGGGTGGATGACCAGCTCTTTATTGGCTACGTGGGCGCCAAAAAGGTCGGGCGGTGCACAAGAGGACCATCTCCCGCTGGGTTACCTTGTGCATCAAGACCTGCTATTCTTTGGCTAAAAGGAGCCTCCTGTTGGGCTGCGTGCCCATTCCACCAGGGCAACGGCTGCTACCACGGCCTTGGGCCGCGGTGTTCCGCTGCCGGTTATCTGTCAGGCAGCTACGTGGGCCTCGCTGCACACGTTTACAAAGCATTACTGCCTTGACAGTCAGGTCCGGAGGGACGGCTTCTTTGGCCGTTCTGTCCTCCAGGACTTCCTTGTCTGATCTTTGTTCGCAGACCCACCACCGGGGTTGGTATTGCTGGGGTATCTATTCTAAGGTAAGGAATCTGTCACTAACGTGTCTCTTTCAGATGCACAAGTTACTAACTTGTGTAACGATATATCTGTAAGAGACAGTAGTTAGTGACAGATTCCTACCGCCCACCCATCCTCCCCGTTCTGCGAACTGATTTCTAGGGTTAAGGACATCCCTTTCAGGGCCCTAGTATTTTTCAGACACCTATGTCAGCTTCTTGCATGGCTCTGCGTTCCTGGCGCGGAAAGTCGTGTACAGAACTGACGTCAGCGCGCAGGGGCGGCGCCTAAGTGCTGCCCGCGACGTCATCCCGGCGATCACGACGCCGACGACGGACGCGGAGCCGCACGACGCCGCCTACCGACGCGCAAGGGTACTGCTACGCAAAAAACTTTCCGGATCCAGCCTGACGCCTGGGGATATTCTAAGGTAAGGAATCTGTCACTAACTACTGTCTCTTACAGATATATCGTTACACAAGTTAGTAACTTGTGCTTTAAGTCTTGTGGGGCCTGCCGTCGCAATATGTCGGTGGCGGACCCCCACGGCGTCTGTCTCTACTGCCTGGAGAGCGACCACGAAGGCCTTGAGGGAGCGTCGCCGGAAGCTGCTTGAGGTCCGGCACTCGTCCCAGTGCCGTTCTCGGTCTAGGGGCCGCTCCGGAGAACGCTCGCGGGGCCACCATCATCGCTCCTCGGGCTCCAAGTCTTCACCCTCTGATTCGGGTAAGAGACGACACAAAAAGAAGTCAAAGAAGCGTTGCCGCTCTCCGACGTCCCCCCCCCCCCATCGTTCCCCGGATGCGGACGAGGGGGACAGGGCCCCTGCAGCTCCTTCGGAGCCCGGGAGTCCCGCGGCCTACCCACCTTACCCGGGTCCGTCGGCGACTCCCGCACAGGTGCAAGAATTTCTTGCTACCATGTACCGCCTGTTTAGGCCTCGGGCTCCCGCCGGCGTGCCCTTGGGCCCCGCGGTCCCGTGTCAGGATCCTGTCGGGCCGTCGGCGGCCCCGGCGCCGCAGGATCCTGCGTGCTGGCTCCGGCCACGGCGCCAAAAGGTCCCACGCTGCCGGCTCCGGCCCCAGCACCACCCTCTGCTCCGGCGCCGCTGTGGCTGCCCTTTGTCCCGCCCCTGCCCAGGTTCCAGGACAATTTTGTCCCTCCCTGGGATCCGCATTGGGACACTGCGACGGTTCGGCGCCGTTTGTTCCTTCACCGGGCCCTGCCGCCGCAGTCTGTTCCACATGTGGCGCAGGTGGAGGACGGCTGGGAGGGGTCCGAGGACCCTCTTGCTCGTCAGTGTGACACTGGGCGGACGAGTTGGAGGAGGCCGGCGGCCTTGATGTCTCCTCTGACCCGGGGTTTGCCTCTCCTCTGCCTACCATGGAGGAGGGCGCTTCTTACACGATGGTGCTCCGTCGGGCCACCGAGGTCCTCAACCTTGATCTCCCTATGGTGGCCCTGAAGACTATTCTCCTCACTGAGGTGCTCCAGACGGCGTCCACTTCGTCGGAGCCCCTGCTGCCATTTAATGACTCCCTCACTGACGTCTTACTGGGCACTTGGTCGCGGCCAGCCGCAGGGGCCTCTGTGGATAAGAACGTCGCCAGGCGTCATCGCCCGGCGCCGGGTGACCCTGCCTTCCTGACCACTCATCCTACGCCCGAGAGCCTGGTCATCCAAGCTACGCTGGAGAAGGACTCTAAGAAGCTGGAGCAGTTCGGCAAGCGGTTGTTCTCTTCGGCCAGCTTGGGGTGCCGTCGTTGAACACCGCATGCCTATTGGGCCGCTATTCCCACGCGGTGTGGGATACAGTTGCACAGGTGTTGCCTCAGTGTCCTGAGGAGACCCAAGCTGTGCTGTCCCAAGCTGTTGCCGAGGGTAAAGATGCGGCTAAGTTCGCCATTCGGTGTGGTTTGGACACCGCGGACTCACTAGGTAGAGCAATTTCTACGACTGTGGCGCTTCGTCGCTACGCATGGTTGAGATCTACCGGGTTCTCGCCAGATGTCTAGAGCTCACTCATGGACATGCCCTTTGATGGCACTCGCCTGTTTGGCGATAAAGCCGACAGTGCGCTGGAGCGTTTTAAGGACTCGCGGGCCACGGCCAAGTCCTTGGGTCTTTCCACGAAAAGCCCCGCCACTCCTGGCTTTCGTTCCTTTCGTGGCCACGGAAGGGGCGCTCCGGCGCGTTCCTTCAGCAAGCCTGTGCAGAACCAGCCTCAGCGCGGACGCGGTTTCCGCAGGGGCCGATCTGGGAATCAGCTTGGGGGTCAGTCCACCTCCACCTTCGCTGCTTCTACCTCCAAACCTTCCTAATACGAGCTTTGTGGGGCACCCCACACCAGTGGGTGGCAGGGTCCGCCACCATCTCCCCCACTGGCACGCTATCACATCGGACGAGTGGGTGTTGCAGATCATCGGCAAGGGTTACTCCCTTCCCTTTCAGTCCACCTCTCCAGCCATGCCACCTCGGTACCACCGCATGTCGGGGGACCACTTGGCGCTTCTCCAGCAGGAAGTCTCGGCCCTCTTGGCCAAAGGGGCCGTCAAGTGTGTTCCTGGGCCAGCAGTAGGGAGTGGTTGTTATTCCCACTACTTTCTGGTCCCCAAGAAGGACAAGGGGGGCTTGCGCCCCATCTTGGACCTCCGGAACGTTGATCGCTTCCTCTGGAAGGAGAAGTTCAAGATGTTGACTCTGGCTCAGGTCTTGGCTGCCCTCGACCTTGGAGACTGGATGGTGGCGTTGGACTTGCAGGACGCATATTTTCACATCCCCGTCCTGCCGGCCCACCGGCGTTACCTGCGGTTCACGGTAGGCCAGGAGCATTTTCAGTTTGCTGTGCTCCCCTTCGGCCTTACCAGTGCCCCTCGGGTGTTCACGAAAGTGATGGCGGTGGTCGCTGCTCACCTGCGCAGGTCAGGGGTGTCAGTCTTCCCCTACCTCGACGACTGGTTGTTGAAGGCGGGTTCGCCCCAGGCAGTTGTCACCCACCTTCAGACTACGGCCGACCACCTGCATTTGTTTGGGTTCTCCATCAACGTGCCGAAGTCGCACCTGAGTCCCTCTCAGAAGCTCCCCTTCATCGGAGCGGTTCTGGATTCGACGCGGTTTCGGGTTTATCCTCCCGAGCAGCGAGTCCGGGATAGTCCGGCTATAATTCTGCTCTTTCAGCCTCTATCCCGGGTTTCGGTCAGGATGACCCTCCGGCTCCTGGGCCTGATGGCCTCCTGCATTCTGCTCGTGCAACATCCCAGGTGGCATATGCGGGCTCTGCAGTGGCACCTGAAGTTCCAGTGGGCACAGCATCAGGGCAACCTGTCCGATCTTGTCCAGATCTCGGAGGGCACTGCACGACAATTGCAGTGGTGGCTCACGAATGGGTCAATGGCAGATCCCTCTCCCTTCCCCAACCGGAGCACACAATGGTGACGGATGCGTCCCTCCTGGGATGGGGCGGCCATTTGGGAGAGGCGGAGATCAGAGGCCTCTGGTCTCCGGCGGAGTCCTGGCTCCATATCCATCTTTTGGAGCTTTGGATGATCCGACTTGCACTGAAGGCATTCCTTCCCTCTGTCTGGGGAAGTGTGGTGCAGGTGTTCACGGACAACACCACCGCCATGTGGTATTGCAACAAACAGGGCGGGGTGGGGTCGTGGACCCTATGTCAGGAGGCTCTGCGACTCTGAACATGGCTGGAACTTCAAGGCATTACCTTGGTGGTTCAACACCTGGCAGGTTCTCTGAACGCCAGGGCCGACGAACTCAGCCGCCAGTGCTTGATGGATCACGAATGGCGTCTGCACTCGGACGTGGTGCAAGGTCTCTTTCTGCAGTGGGGAGAGCCTTGGTTAGATCTATTCGCCACCGAAGAGAACGCGCAATGTCATCAGTTCTGCGCGTTGGAATTTCCAAGGCGGCACTCGCTCGGCGACGCTTTTCGTCGCGAATGGAGTTGCGGTCTGTTGTACGCCTTTCCGCCTATACCACTTCTTCCCAGAGTGCTGAAGAAGAAGATCAAGCACGACCGGGCCCTAGTCATCCTTGTGGCTCCGGATTGGGCAAGAAGATACTGGTATCCCGAGCTACTCAACATGGCGATCGATCCTCCGATCCGACTGCCTCTTCGGGAGGATCTTCTGTCGCAGCAACAGGGGACGGTCCTCCACCCGAACCTGTCCAGCCTCCACCTCCATGCATGGAGATTGAGCGGCGACAGCTGATTCCATTTGACTTGCCTCCTGAAGTCTGTGATGTCAATCTGGCAGCCAGGCGTCCCTCCACTAAATCGGTATACGCCTGCAGGTGGAACAAATTTGTGGCATGGTGCACAGCCAAGTCTGTGCATCCCCTTTCTGCCCCTCTTTCTGAGGTCCTTCTGTTCCTACTCTCCTTGGCCCAGCAGGGCTCTGCTTTGGGCACTGTCAAAGGTTATCTTTCGGCCATCTCAGGCTTCCAGATCAGCCTTCTCTCTTTAAGTCCCCGGTTGTTAACCGTTTCCTCAAAGGCATTACACACACGTTTCCTCCTGTGCCTTTCATGATGCCTCAATGGGACTTAAATCTTGTCTTGACCTATCTGATGTGCGCTCCCTTCGAGCCCCTTCATAACTGTCCTTTACGTCTTCTTACTCTCAAGACGGCTTTCCTGGTAGCTATCACCTCTGCCAGAAGAGTGAGTGAGCTCCAGGCTCTTTCTTCTAAGCCTCCTTTCCTTTCTGTTCATCCAGACAAGGTGGTTTTACGGACCCGTCCTTCTTTCTTGCCAAAGGTTGTCACGCCCTTCCACATCGGGCAGACCATCACTTTGCCCACCTTCTTTCCGCATCCTTCAAAAGAGGAAGAGAGGCTTCACCGTCTGGACCCAAAACGTGCGCTCTCGTTCTACCTGAAGCGCACACAACAGTTCCGGGTGGATGACCAGCTTTGTTGGCTACGTGGGCGCCAAAAAAGGTTGAGCCATGCATAAACGTACCATCTCTCGGTGGGTCGTTTTGTGCATCAAAGCATGTTACTCGTTGGCTAAGAGGGAGCCTCCTGTGGGGCTGCGTGCCCATTCTACCAGGGCAACAGCAGCCACTACTGCCTTGGGACGCGGCGTTCCCTTGCAGGATATTTGTCAGGCAGCCACGTGGGCCTCGCTGCACACATTTACCAAGCATTACTGCCTTGACAATCCAGTCCGGAGAGACGGCTTTTTTGGCCGTTCTGTTCTTTGTGACTTTCTGGTGTAATCTATTCGCAGACCCACCACCGGGGCTGGTATTGCTGGGGTATCTATTCTAAGGTAAGGAATCTGTCACTAACGTGTCTCTTTCAGATGCACAAGTTACTAACTTGTGTAACGATATATCTGTAAGAGACAGTAGTTAGTGACAGATTCCTTACCGCCCCACCCATCCTCCCCGTCCTGCGAACTGATTCTAGGGTTAAGGTCCTCCCTTTCAGGGCCCTAGTTTCATGGCACCAGTGGTCAGTTTCTTGCATGGCTCTGCGTTCCTGGCACGGAAAGTCGTGTACAGAACTGACGTCAGCGCGCATGGGTGGCGTCTAAGTAGTCTCCGTGACGTCATCTCGGCGCTTACGACGCCAGTGACGAACGCGGAACCGCACGACGCCACCTACCGACGCGCAGGGGTACTGCTGCCGAAAAAACTTTCCGGATCCAGTCTGACGCCTGGGGATATTCTAAGGTAAGGAATCTATCACTAACTAATGTCTCTTACAGATGTATCGTTACACAAGTAGTAACTTGTGCATTACGATCCAACCGCCGTGGAGGCGGTCGGAAACAAGCCTCTTAGCATTGAGGCTTGTGCTGCGGCCCGAAAAAGGGCTGAAGCACTCGCCTCACTGCTAAGAAGCATGTTTGTAAACGCCACTGCACCTTGTGATAGGCACTGTGCGGTGCCTGCCACACAGTGCAGGGATGTTTAGGGGGGCACCTATGTCCCCAGACCTCATACCGGAGTGCCAGGGGGAAGGGGGCCGCTAGGGGCCCCCAAAGTCCCTTTTTGCCTGCCTTTTCATTGTAATCCCTACAGCGGTGCCTGAGCAGGCACCACCCGCCTGTAGGAATTACAGTCCCTCCGACGGTCCGACTGTCGGATGCGAGGCGGACGGTCCTTCCGCCAGATGCCTCTGCCTGCCACATCGTAATGCGACGGGCGGACCTGCAGGGGCCGATGGCGGTGGGACCACCACCGACGGCCTGACGGTGGCGTTCCCACCGCCATCGTAATCAGGCCCATAGTGGCTAGACTTGTCCTGGAATCATGGCAAGGGAGTATTTTACAAACCATCTACAAGACCAACACCCTGGAAAATCCATTACACTATCGGCTTATAACCCTAACTGATGTTGAGGCGCAGATTTTTGCATCATGCCTACTTAAGGATCTCGGAGTGGGCAGTATCGACCTACATATTACCAATCGGGATTCTGAAAAGGCCAATCAACAACTACAAATTTATTGTTTCTTACTTTGTCAGAACAAGCAATCTACAAAAGGCAAAAAGTGTACATCTGCTTTGTTGATTTAAAAGCTTTTTTTGATACTGTGCCACGCAAGTTGCTATGGTCGAAGCTAGCTACTTGGGGTGTGCCGCGTAAACTTCTTGATATGGTTATCCTTCTACATACCAACACGTGTCCAAGTGAAACTGGGAGATGGCAACAGCTTGACCCGGCGATTTGACACCTTTAGTGACCTGAAGTAAGGTTGCATGCTCACACCATGTCTCTTTAACCTCTTCATAGCTGATCTACCGCTCCATCCGCATAATGTGAATGCAAACTCTCACAACTACATAGGCTGTAATATAAAATACTTACAATATGCCGATATCTGAAAGAGACACGTTAGTGATAGTCCTTACCTTAGAATATCCCCAGGCGTCAGACTGGATCCGGAAAGTTTTTCGCTAGCAGTACCCCTGCGCGTCAGTAGGTGGCGTTGTGCGGTTTTGCGTCCGTCACTGGCGTCGTAAGCGCCGAGATGACGTCACGGAGACTACTTAGGCGCCACCCATGCACGCTGACGTCAGTTCTTTCTTTTTCTGCGCCAGTAAGCGCAGATCCGGTTAGAGCACGTACCTTAGTCACTTTTTGACTACCCTTTTTGAGACTTTTGTCTCCTGTTGGTTTCCTTGGTGCACGTAGGGATGCCTGGATTTTAAGTCTTGTGGGGCCTGCCGTCGCAATATGTCGGTGGCGGACCCCCACGATGTTTGCCTCTAGTGCCTGGAGACCGACCACGACTCCCGGTCCTGTCGGGCCATGGCCCCGAAGGCCTTGAGGGAGCGGCACCGGAAGCTGCTGGAGGTCCGGCACTCGTCCCAGCGCCGTTCCCGGTCCAGGGGCCGTTCCAGAGGACGCTCGCGGGGCCACAGTCATCGCTCCTCTGGCTCAAAGTCTTCACCCTCTGATTCGGGTAAGAGACGACACAAAAAGAAGTCGAAGAAGCGTGTTCGCTCTCCGACGTCCCCCCCGTCGGTCCCCGGATGCGGACGAGGGGGACAGGGGCTTTACCCCTGCGGCTCCTTTGGAGCCCGAGAGTCCCGCGGCCTACCCACCTTACCCGGGTCCGTCGGCGACTCCCGCACAGGTGCAAGAGTTTCTTGCTACCATGGACCGCCTTTTTAGGCCTCGGGCTCCAGCCGCCGGGCCCCATGGTCCCGTGTCAGGATCCTGTTGGACCGTCGACGCCGCCGGTGGATCCAACTTCGGCGCCACAGGATCCTGCGCTGTCGGCTCCGGCCCCGGCGCCACAAGGTCAATCGCTGCCGGCTCCGGCCCTAGCGCCTCCCTCGGCTCCGCCTCCGGCGCCGCAGTGGGTGCCATTTGTCCTGCCCTTGCCCAGATTCCAGGTCCATTTTGCTCCTACCTGGGATCCGCATTGGGACACGGCGCCGGTCCGGGCCGGCGCCGTTCCCAACGCAGTTTGTCCCTTCCCCGGCTCCTGCCCTGCCGCCACGGTCGGTGCCACAGGCGGCGGAGGTGGAGGACGACTGGGAGGGGTCAGAGGACCCTCTTGCTCGTCAGTGTGACTCTGAGCAGGACTGGGCGGACGATTTGGGGGACGCCGGCGACCTCGACGTCTCTTCGGACCCGGGGTTTGCCTCTCCCCTGCCTACCATGGAGGAGGGCGCCTCCTACACGGTGGTGCTCCGTCGGGCAGCTGAGGTTCTCCGCCTTGACCTCCCTACGGTGGCCCTCAAAACTAACCTCCTCACTGATGTGCTCCAGACGGCGTCCACTGCGTCGGAGCCCCTGCTGCCATTTAATAACGCCCTCACTGACTTCTTGCTGGGCACTTGGTCGCGGCCCGCCACAGGGGCCCCTGTTAATAAGATCGTTGCCAGGCGTCATCGCCCGGCGCCGGGTGACCCCGCTTTTTTGACCACTCATCCTACACCCGAGAGTCTGGTCATCCAAGCTTCGACGTCGCAGAGTGCCTTTCCCACGGCTCCGCCGGATAAGGACTCTAAGAAGCTGGAACAGTTCGGTAAACGTTTGTTCTCTTCGGCCAGCTTGGGGCTGCAGTCAGTGAATACCGCCTGTCTATTGGGCCGCTATTCCCACGCGGTGTGAGACACAGTTGCGCAGGTGTTACCCCAGTGTCCTGAGGAAACCCAAGCTGTATTGTCCCAAGCCATTGCAGAAGGTAAAGATGCGGCTAAGTTCGCCATTCGGTGTGGTTTAGACACCGTGGACTCCTTGGGTAGAGCGATTTCTACGACTGTGGCGCTTCGTCGCCACGCCTGGCTCAGATCTACCGGGTTCTCGCCAGATGTCCAAAACTCACTCATGGACATGCCCTTTGATGGCACTCGCCTGTTTGGCGATAAGGCCGACAGTGCGCTGGAGCGTTTCAAGGACTCGCGGGCCACGGCCAAGTCCTTAGGTCTTTCCACGAGCAGCCCAGCCACTCCTGGTTTTCGTTCCTTTCGTGGCCAAGGAAGGGGCGCCCAGGCACGTTCCTTCACGAAGCCTGTGCAGAACCAGCCTCAGCGGGGCCGCGGACGCGGTTTCCGCAGGGGCGGGTCTGGGAGTCAGCGTGGGGGTCAGTCCACCTCCGCCCCGCCGCTTCTACCTCCAAACCTTCCTAATCCGAGCTTTGTGGGGCACCCCACGCCAGTGGGTGGCAGGGTCCGCCATCATCTCCCCCACTGGCACGCTATCGCATCGGACAAGTGGGTGTTGCAGATCATCCGCAAGGGTTACGCCCTTCCTTTTCAGTCCATCAATGTGCCGAAGTCGCACCCGAGTCCCTCTCAGAAGCTCCCCTTCATCGGAGCGGTTCTGGATTCGACGCTGTTTCGGGTTTATCCTCCCGAGCAGCGGGTCCGGGATATTCAGGCTATGATTCCGATCTTTCAGCCGCTATCCTGGATCTCAGTCAGGATGACCCTTCGGCTCCTGGGCCTGATGGCTTCCTGCATCCTGCTGGTGCAACATGCCAGATGGCATATGCGGGCTCTGCAGTGGGACCTGAAGTTCCAGTGGGCACAGCATCAGGGCAACCTGTCCGATCATGTCCCAATCTCGGAGGGCATTGCACGACATTTGCAGTGGTGGCTCACGAATCGCGATTGGGTCAATGGCAGATCCCTCTCCCTTCCCCAACCGGAGCACACAGTGGTGACGGATGCGTCCCTCCTGGGATGGGGCGGCCATTTGGGAGAAGCGGAGATCAGAGGCCTCTGGTCTCCGGCGGAGTCCCGGCTCCATATCAATCTTTTGGAGCTTCGGGCGATCCGGCTTGCACTGAAGGCATTCCTTCCCTCTGTCCGGGGAAGTGTGGTGCAGGTGTTTACGGACAACACCACCGCCATGTGGTATTGCAACAAACAGGGCGGGGTGGGGTCCTGGACCCTATGTCAAGAGGCTCTGCGCCTCTGGACATGGCTGGAACATCAAGGCATTACCTTGGTGGTTCAACACCTGGCAGGTTTTCTGAACGCCAGGGCGGACGAACTCAGCCGCCGGTGCTTGATGGATCACGAATGGCGTCTGCACTCGGACGTGGCGCAAGGTCTCTTTCTGCAGTGGGGAGAGCCTTGGTTAGATCTATTCGCCACCGAAGAGAACGCACAATGTCATCAGTTCTGCGCGTTGGAATTTCCAAGGCGGCACTCGCTCGGCGATGCTTTTCGTCGCGTGTGGAGTTGCGGTCTGTTGTATGCCTTTCCGCCAATACCACTTCTGCCCAGAGTGCTGAAGAAGATTCGGCGCGACCGGGCCCAAGTCATCCTTGTGGCTCCAGATTGGGCATGAAGATACTGGTATCCCGAGCTACTCAATATGGCGATCGATCCCCCGATCCGACTGCCTCTTCGGGAGGATCTTCTGTTGCAGCAGCAGGGGACGGTCCTACACCCGAACCTGTCCAGCCTACACCTCCATGCGTGGAGATTGAGCGGCGACAGCTGATTCCATTCGACTTGCCTCCTGAAGTCTGTGATGTCATTCTGGCAGCCAGGCGTCCCTCCACTAAATCGGTATACGCCTGCAGGTGGAACAAATTTGTGGCATGGTGCACAGCTAAGTCTGTGGATCCCCTTTCTGCCCCTCTTTCTGAGGTCCTTCTGTTCCTACTATCTTTGGCCCGGCAGGGCTCTGCTCTGGGCACTGTCAAAGGTGATCTTTCGGCTATCTCCGCCTTTCTTCGGCTTCCAGATCAGCCTTCTCTCTTTAAGTCCCCGGTTGTTAACCGTTTCCTCAAAGGAATTACACACGTTTCCCCCCGTGCCTTTCATAATGCCTCAATGGGACTTAAATCTTGTCTTGACCTATCTGATGTACGCTCCTTTTGAGCCCCTTCATAACTGTCCTTTACGTCTTCTTACTCTCAAGACGGCTTTCCTGGTAGCTATCACCTCTGCCAGAAGAGTGAGTGAGCTCCAGGCTCTTTCTTCTAAACCTCCTTTCCTTTCTGTTCATCCAGACAAGGTGGTTTTAAGGACCCGTCCTTCTTTCTTGCCAAAGGTTGTCACGCCCTTCCATATCGGGCAGACCATCACTTTGCCCACTTTCTTTCCGCCTCCGCATCCTTCAAAAGAGGAGAGGCTCCATCGTCTGGACCCCAAACGTGTGCTCTCGTTCTATCTAAAGCGCACACAACAGTTCCGGGTGGATGACCATCTTTGTTGGCTACGTGGGCGCCAAAAAAGGTCAGGCCGTGCACAAACGCACCATCTCTCGGTGGGTCGTTTTGTGCATCAAAGCATGTTACTCCTTGGCTAAGAAGGAGCCTCCTGTGGGGCTGCGTGCCCATTCTACCAGGGCAACAGCAGCCACTACTGCCTTGGGACACGGCGTTCCCTTGCAGGATATTTGTCAGGCAGCCACGTGGGCCTCGCTGCACATGTTTACCAAGCATTACTGCCTTGACAGTAAAGTCTGCAGAGACTGCTTCTTTGGCTGTTCTGTTCTCCGTGACTTTCTGGTGTAATCTATTCGCAGACCCACCACCAGGGTTGGTATTGCTGGGGTATGTATTCTAAGGTAAGGAATCTATCACGAACTTGTCTCTTTCAGATGCACAAGTTACTACTTGTGTAACGATATATCTGTAAGAGACATTAGTTAGTGATAGATTCCTTACCGCCCACCCATCCTCCCCGTTCTGCAAACTGATTTCTAGGGTTAAGGTCATCCCTTTCAGGGCCCTAGTTTCATGGCACCAATGGTCAGTTTCTTGCATGGCTCTGCGTTCCTGGCGCGGAAAGTCGTGTACAGAACTGACGTCAGCGCGCATGGGTGGCGCCTAAGTAGTCTCCGTGACGTCATCTCGGCGCTTACGACGCCAGTGATGGACGCGGAACCGCACGACGCCACCTACTGACGCGCAGGGGTACTGCTAGCGAAAAACTTTCCGGATCCAGTCTGACACCTGGGGATATTCTAAGGTAAGGAATCTATCACTAACTAATGTCTCTTACAGATATATCGTTCCACAAGTAGTAACTTGTGCGATACCATACTTCTCAGCCATACACCAATAGGCCTACAACGGTTAATCGAGTCCTTCTATGAATATATAACAACAAACCGCCTAAAGATGAACCTAAAGAAAACCAAAATAATGTCAATATGGTATATAGACAGAGACCCAGAGAATGGAGAGTAGGCAGAACGGCAATTGAATCAGTCCGGTCCTACAAATACCTAGGAATCGCACTTGATGACAGAATGTTGTTTAAGGGCCATTTCAATACCTTAAGGGCTAAAACAGATTCCCTCATTTTTGCTATTATAACTTTGCACAACAAGTTCTCATGCCCTAGCCATGAGCATTTAGTAAAATCATGAAGGCTAAGCTGGTTCCTGCATTAGCCTACGGTTTGGCGATCTTTTTGTGGTCTTGATGCCAAACTATTGGACCAGCTACAAATTCAAGCTTTCAAATCTATCTTCAAGATCCCGACTAGCATAGGCCATGCAGAAATTTGGTTGGAGTTCGGCCTGCAAAGCCAAATTTTAGTGAGACAGGCAGCCTTTTTAAAAAGTTTACATAGCCTTCTTTTATCTGAACCTGGCTGGCCCCTTGGCTAATGTGTGCTGGCAAGAACTTACAAATCATGATTTTACAAGTGTTTGGAGATCCTACTTATCTGAGTGCCTGCGTATCTTCAAATACCAACCATCAGGGTTCTCTGAAATAAATAAAGCCTCTTTTAAGATTCTTCTAAATCGAGCTAGAAATGTCTTCTTAGCAGCAAAAAAGCATGCTTGGACTATTATCAATTCATTTGGAAAACTTGAGGTCCAGCCTTATTTACGGGCACACCTCCCACCACATATGAGGGATTTATTTCTCAAGTTAAGACTTGGTAGGTAAGCAGCCAAGGATGGCACCCCAAGGTGGGTTCAACAATGGCCAACAAACTGTTGTAGACTTTGATGTTATCCAAAAAGAATCTTTATTGCATATAGTCTGCTTCTGCCCTTGTCTGCTCCAAGTACGACTAACTTTGTTGAAACCATTGCTCATTGAACTTGGTGTGAGAACATGCCGTCAAGCTATTACACTGTGTTTATCTGTAAAATCTATCCCTCTGATCTGTCGATTTATCAAGTACTTGTTGTTGGTGGATAATATGTTGAAATTAGTTTAACAATCTTCATAGATAACCATGGAGTAGACGTACATCACCTTAGTGCTACATGTAATGAAATGTTTCAGTTTTATTTAGGACGATTTGATGATTTTTAAGAACTGTTGAATTTTGCTCAAATCTGTAATTTCGAAATATGTAACAAATAGTGGCGGGATGAGTGGACCAAGCAAGGTTGAACCAATATCTAACATTTTTAGTAATCTTGAAATCTGTGACAAATGGCGGTATTAAGTGGAATAAGCAAGGTTGCTCCATTGTCTAATATTTTAGTATGGATTGTAATCCTTGAAGCACTTTAGTGTTTTGCACTAATCTATATATTTTTTTTTCTTTCTTTTTTTTTAAAACTTTATTTTCAATTTTGCATAACAATACAATGGCATCGGTAAAACATATGCATGCATGACACTGGGCACAGTAAGGAGTTATATAAGCTAAGGCCGCACCCGTGATGAAAGGGACAACGGGAACGGGAAAGGACATGCACAGATCTATCATTGTAAGGAAGACACTGGGCAAAGCACCAGGTGCCAAGGCGAGTCCCCTCAAAGTCCACCCTGAGATTCCCCTCTATGAGCTGAGCCTCCGGATATGTCTAAGTCTTCCTGCTCCCCGTTAGTGGAACCCTGTGAGAAAGACTCCCCCTCTGCTAATCCCGCAGTACACAGGGCTCGCCAAGCTGTTAAGTCATCCTGCAGCTTCTCATCTGTCCTGGTGAGTTTCATATGCGCCTCTTCGGCTAGGGACCACTCTCGGACATCCTTAAGCCAAGCATTGAATTCAGGGGCCCTCTGCCCCATCCAGGTTATAGCTACCCTCCGCCCTGCAAGCACCAGCATTAGTTGTAAAAGCTTATAGGGGAGCTTCTTTCTCCTGGGCCTCCGTACCAGCGCGAGCAGGCAGTGTAAAGGTTCTAGTTTCACCTGAAGGCCCGTGGCAGTCACAACCCTCTTCACCACTCCCACCCAGAACCGCCGAACAAGTGGGCATTCCCAGGCTAAATGTAGAAAGCCGGCATTCTCTGCGGCACACCTGGAGCAACAATCGCCCCTACTACTAGTGATGCGTTTCAAGGACACCGGGGTAAGGTAAGTACGGTGTAGGTATTTAAAGTGCGTCAATTTAAACCTGGCATTGCATGATACCCTACGTGTGAGGGAGCCAATTTGCTCCCACTGCCTCTCTTCCAGTGGGCCCACGAGATCCCTCTCCCAGGCAGACCTAGATGGCGGCACCAGGGGGGCGGAATCCTGCTTTATATAGGAGGGAGATCAATTTACACCCCGCGCCATACGTGAGCATGGCGTCTAGTGTATGCGTCGGCGGGGGGATGCCCGGGTACTGGGGCCAAGTGATTTTCACCACATCCTGGATTCCTCTACTGTAAAAATTGGCCGTGTCTGAGGCCAAAGCTCTCTTCCGCCTGTTCGTATGTGATGAAAGTTTCATTAGGAAACAGATCGGCCAACACCTCACAACCTCCCTCCAGACCTGGAACGAGGTGTACCGTCCCATATCTATGAAGGGGGCCAGTATCCAGATCGAGAGCTCCCTATGAAAGGGGGCCCTTCTTAAGACCTTCTCAGCGAAACGCTGCCATATGGCAGCTGTGTGTTTCACAATATGGGGTAAAGCCACATCCGAGCCCCTGCCCTGCATCAGCGCCTCTTGGAGCGTCAGAGTATCTGCCCTATCAAGAAGGAGGCGCTTTTCCCAGTTATCGGTGTCCGTGAACCACCGGGCCGCATGTTGTAGATGGGCCGCGTAATAATATAAGTCGAAGCGAGGGGCTTCTAAACCGCCCTCGTGGTAACTGCGGACCATGGTGCGAAGGGCTAAACTACTGCGTCGACCCGCCCAGAGCAAAGATGTGAGCAATGAGTCTAGGGTTTTAAATACTCGCGGCGGCAAAGGGCAAAGTGAGTTCTGAAGCACATAGAGCACCCTGGGGAGCATCACCATTTTCGAGATGGCCAGTCGGCCCATGAGTGGGAGAGTATTCCAGAAGGACACCGACTGCCGTAGTGTTGTAACTACGCGGTCCACATTCCGGTCCAACACCTGCGCGTCCGTCAGGGCCACCTGTATTCCCAGGTAACGGACCCCCTCCTGTTCCCAACGCAACCCCAGGACCGGCAAATCCTCCAGGGGCACTCCGGCCAGGCCCGCCAACGGGAAGATAAGTGACTTGCCACGGTTCAGGCGCAGCCCCGAGGCCTCGCCAAACTGGTCTAGGTGGTGCAGCAATGCCGGCAGGGCGTCACGAGGGGAAGCCAAGTAGAACAAAGCATCATCCGCATATAGCGATATAATATGACTGGTGTCCCCCAACCTGATACCCCACTGTGCCATATCCGTTCTAATCCGAATGGCGAGGGGCTCTATGGCCAGGGCAAACAGCGGCGAAAGGGGGCACCCCTGTCGTGTACCCCTTCCCAATTGCCACTCCTCTGACCGCGCGCTTCCGAGCTTAACCCGAGCGCGTGGGGCGGTATATAGAATGCGAACCCAGCGACAAAAGGCAGGGCCCATCCCCGCCGCATGCAGGACCTTGAAGATATCCCCAGTCCACCGTGTCGAAGGCCTTGGCGAGGTCTATAGAGACCAGCACCATCTGTTCCTCACGGTCCCGCACTTCATGAAGGACATGAGACAGACGGCGTAGATTCATAGCCGTGTTTCGCCCCGGAATGAACCCACATTGATCCTCGTGGACCAGGTGGGCCATATGTGGCGCTAGTCGGGAGGCCAAAAGCTTACAGAGGATTTTTATATCAGTATTGATCATTGTGATCGGTCGATACGATGAGGGTTCATGTGCGTCCCCCCTGGTTTTAAAATCATACAGATTTCCCCCTGTGCCATGCTCGGCGGAAGGGCTCCATGTTCAAAGGCCTCAGCGTAGACCCGCAGGAGGAGCCGGGGAAGGGTATCCGCGAAGGCCTGATAGAACTCGGGCGGAAATCCATCACTACCCGGAGATTTGGCTCGGGGAAGATAATGCGGTGTGAACCTCAGCCAGCGTCAATGGCTCGTCTAGTTCCTTCCGCGCTTGTACAGGGATGGAGGGCATGGCTATCCCACAAAGATATGGGAGATAAGACGCCACACCGATTGCAGGATCTGCAGTGTATACTACCTGTAGATGTGTCTTAAGTACCCGTAGTAGCCCCACCTGTGAATGCACCAATCGCCCAGTAGAGTCCCGCAGGGCTTCAATTACCGCAGGAGCGTGTTCCCTGCGAAGGATCCAGGCCAAAAGACGGCCTGACTTATCCCCTTCTCTATGAAGACGCTGTCTATATTGTGTAAGCGTATATTTGTCAAGCCTATCCAATATGTCATGGATGCGCACCCGGACATCCCGTTCCCCATCCCCCTCTGTTATATCAGTGGCGTCCGAGGTCTGTATCTCTAATAGGTGGCTCTCCTCCTCCCGCAGCTCACACTGGAGCTGTCTCCGGACCCCGCACGTCACGCTCATGCATGCCCCTCTCACTACTGCTTTCAATGCTTCCCATTTCGTGGCCTGTGTCAAGTCTGTTCCACCCCAGTTGAGGTCGACATAATCAGTAATGGCAGTTTGTACATGGTGTCTCCCCACCTGGTCCTCAAGGATTTCCGCCCGCAGCCTCCAGGTCCGTAGGCGAGATATGGGGCCTCCCCAGTGCACCACACATGCCACAGGGGTATGGTCAGATAGGAATCGTGCGAGGTGGGTCACCTGTAAAGACCTAATCGGTTCGGGGTTTGCAAGTAAGACCCTGTCCAAGCGGCTATAGGTATTATGAGTGGAGGAGAAGCAGGTATACAGTTTCTGGGTCGGGTATCTTTGACGCCATACATCCTGGGCGCCTACATTCCCCATGACCTCCCGAAGTTTCAGCGTCATTCTGGGTTTCGTGCCAGCGCGGGGGGATGCCTGTCCAGGAGGGGGTCCAGAACACAATTAAAGTCCCCCACCCAGAGCAGTGGAACCTCCAATTCCGATACCAGAACCTCCTGCAGGGCCTGATAAAAGTCTGGGTCGTCCGTGTTTGGCGCATAGATGTTCAGAAGAGCAACATCCCTACCATCTAGTTTAGCTCTGAGGAGCAAGTACCTCCCCTGAACATCCGCTTCCACATACTGGATGGCAAAACGGACCCCAGGCGCCACCCTCACAAGGACCCCCCTGGCATAACTAGAGAAGGAGTGAAAGAACTGACCTCGCCACTTCTTTGCCAATTGCTGCGCCCCTTCCTCCGTAAGGTGTGTTTCTTGGAGGCATGCTATTGAGACCTGATGCCAACGGAGAAAAGAGAGGACTCTATACCTCTTGGTGCACGTACCCAGCCCCCTCACATTCCAGCTTAAAAGTTTAAACCCCATGTAAGTTCTGATGCCCATTCCCTGGGCGGGCCATGTCCCTTGCTGCTACCTAAGCTCCGTGCCCTACCTGCAATGCATAAGATGCCAATGAAAACCCAACAAAACCTCCCTAGAAACCCCCTCCCCCGAGCAATTTACTGACAACAACACATGCAGAAATGCCCTTCCCGTGCTGGTGCCAGGACGTGCACAGCGATACCATGAGCCTAACGGGGCCTAACTACTTCAATAAGGAAGAAATACCCCCCTCCCCGTTCCCCAAAGGCCGAATCCCGACCCATGCCAACCGCCCTTGGCTAATTCAATGTCACGGGCCACCCAGCTATGTTTGTATACAACCAATCCAGGTCAAAGCAAGCAGCGGAGCCCCGCTGTCGCACCCAGCTTCATCACCGTATTCATGAAGAAATCACACACAGGCCCCCTGAAGCGCCACAGACCCCGGTCCCCATCAGTCCCATCCCCGCCCCCCCCCCGTAATATGAAAAAACAAAACAAAGGGATATCAGTCACCAGGTGGATACCGGGTCCTCAAGAGTCCCACTCCCCGAGCAGTATCCACACAGGCATCAGGTAGGCAAGACACCAGGGTCGGATCCCACCCAGCAGTGCAAGGAGGTGCCAGTCCACCCCGATCCAGCTCCACCCCCCCAGTCCAAGAGTCAAACATGGTAATGCAGCCTCATCCGGATGGGCCCGCAGCAGAGGAAGGCTGGTCTAGGTTAGTTTCTGGAATCACTTGATCGGTAGACAAAAGTGTGTCCGGCACCAGGCTCTTCTCGGGTTCGTCCGCCGCCATTGTCCGTGTGGGAGAGTCATCTGAATCCGAGGAGTCCACACGCAGAGCTCCATCGTCCCCCACCGTGATCCGCGGTCTTTCTCCCTGGGTGTCATCCCTGACCCGACCCCCTCGCTTGCTCCTGGGTCGTCTCCTGGGTCTGGTCCCCCCGGTGCTGCGGGAACCCCCTGGTCCGAGCACGGGAGGGCCTCCCCCCGGACCTCGAGCCATTCCCATACTTCCTCGGGAGAATCAAAGAACTGAGCCTTCCCCTGGGAGATCACCTTGAGTTTTGCGGGCTACAGTAACATGTACTGCAGGCCGAGTGCCCGGAGCTGCTGTTTGACACCTAGAAAGGATTTTCGCTGTTCCTGAACTTGGCGGGTGTAGTCAGGGTAAATGGACACCTTGGCGTTATCATAAGTGAGGTTCACCGCCTCTCTCGCGGCCTTTAAAATACAATCCCTGTCCCGATAGTTCAGGATTTTGGCGATGAGGGCCCTGGGGGGGGGGGGGTCCGCGGCGGCGGCGGGACTAACTCCCTATGGGCTCTCTCTATGACGAAGACTTCGGAGAGGCGTCGGGGCACAGCTTCGTTCGAATCCAGTGCTCTAGAAACTGCTCTGCATTGCCCTGCTCAGAGCGCTCCGGGATACCCAGGACCCTGATGTTACTCCGGCGGGCCCTGCCTTCCGCCTCCTCCGCTCTGCGCTCCAAGGCACTGGTGGTGTTGGTGAGCTGAGTGACCTGCTGCCGCAAAGTGGTCACCTCTCCCTGCAGTTGGACGATGTCCCCCTCCGCTGTGGAGACCTTATCCGCCACCTTGCGTAGGTCCGCCCGTAGTAGGTTCACATCAATAGATACTGTTTCTATTTGCTTCTCCAGGGCGGTGCGAGAGCCCTGTATAGCCTCAAGTAACTCAGCCCGAGACGGCTCACCAGGAGTATCGCCCTCACTATCCTGGCCCGTCTGGCGAGTGATCCTCTGCGTGGGGAGGCGTTGCGTGGTATATTGCGTGATCGTGTTGGGGTTAGCGGCACACGGGGGCTTGTCCTTACTCATGTTGTAGGCTGCAGTCCGTCTATTGAGTCGACGACCTGGGTCCGACTGATGTTGCGGGGCTGTTAGAAGTAGGGTTATCCTGCCCCCACAGGTGCAACAAGATGCAGGGCAGAACAATCCAGGTCCCGGAGGGTCAGTATCCTACCCACGGAGGCCGGTAGATCCCCTCTCCGTGAGGCTGCTGGGTAACGTTGCGGAGGCAGTCTCCCTGTGCTTCCAGGGCCCCGCACCACTGCGTAGGTTGACTCAGACCCCCCCCGCCCCCCACCCTTTCGTTCATCGTCGGAACCGCCGCCACTTTTACTGACTGCAGGGTCACTGTCGCCGAGGAGCTCTCACTGATCGACCACTCCAAGGAACAGGGCCTCCAATCAGTCGTGGCCCCGTGTGAGTCCGAGCGCTGCTCCCGCTCCGGCCAA
The DNA here is from genome assembly GCA_963921515.1 of Calotriton arnoldi. Taxonomy (NCBI): domain Eukaryota; kingdom Metazoa; phylum Chordata; class Amphibia; order Caudata; family Salamandridae; genus Calotriton; species Calotriton arnoldi. The sequence goes on along the minus strand of CAWUFW010007607.1, from coordinate 962,651 downwards.
GCAGAGAAGGTGCACAGCCGATCAATGCCCCCCAGGGCGGGCGCCGCCCGTCATCAATTCCCGGGCCCCAGCACCGAAGCTCTTCACACATGGCCAATGCGCGGCCCGCCCGGAGCTCAGCCGGTCAAGGGGCCCACGCTCAGGGCTCGTCTCGGGGCCTCCACCCAGCCGGGGCCGCCAACTGCACAGGACCGGGAAGCGTCGGTCAGCCCCAGGCCCCCCCGCAGGCCAAAGTCCGGCGCCCGCCGGCGCCGCTCACAGCTCCTCACCACTGGCCCGAGCCACAGGCCCAGGGCCAGAACCTACAGCGATCGGCTCCACCGAGGCAGCTTGTCATCCGGGGGGACCCCGGGCCACGGCCCACCTCCAGAGAATGTCCAGTCGTTCAGGGCCCGGATTCCGGTCACTCTTTCCCAGGCCCCGCGTAGGACCCACCGCCGGTCCGCCAGCCGCCGGGGCGATTCGGCAGACCCCCGGGCCAAAATCAGCGGGGCCCAAGGCCAGCACCCCCAGCGATCAGCTCCACCAAGGCGAATTGTCATCCGGTGGGGCCCAGGGGCCGCGTCCCACTTTCGGCAAGTCCCCACTCGCTCAGGGCCCGGATCCCGGTCACCCAACTACAGGCCGGATCCCTGGCCTCGCGTAGGCGTCACCGCCGGGCCGCCAGTTGCCGGGGCGATGCGGTAGAGTTCCGGACCAAACTCAGCCCCGCTGGGAGTGCGGAGCCCCGCCACTCCCTCCAAAGCCCCAGGCGCTCACAGAATGTCGTAGTGGGCTCCCGTGTCAGGATATTTCCAGGATATCAGCGGCTGGCAGGACGGGAGCCGAGGGAGCTTACGTCCTGTCGGCCATGTTGCTTGGCCACGCCCCCCGTTTTGCACTAATCTTTAATCAATGAAAGATATTTATTTTTAATATGGATTATAATTATTAAGGCACTTTAGCGTTACCTTGCACCAATTTTTGCGCAATGATAGATTTTGTTTATAGATTCAAATGTTTTATCGAATTGCAAATGGTTATAGCCAATCACTGTTTTACTCTGACCGTGACCAAAGTATAGCAGTGTGAAATTCTGTGCTAACGTTTTCACATATATTGTTATGATTTTTATTAATCAGACAATAGTTACATACTTACTCCCTGTTTTTCACTTAACTGGGTCTTTAACTTAACTTATCTTTTTCACTCTCTTCCTTTTAAGAGCACAGTAGCCCAACCCTACAGTTTGTCTCTGCCATTTTTATAGTATGACAATCCTGAAACTCAATGTTCATGGTTTTGCAATAGAATATTATTATGAAATTTGAATGCCTATTTTTAGTGTTGTCGTTTATATCAATATCACTTGCAATGGGGTATACATTTTATTGTGGCATGCAAATAGCTGAACTGGGCCATTGCTAAGTGAAATCAAAGTACTGTGAAGCCAAAACTGAACTTCTAGGGTACAGCACAGAACTTGGTGACAGGAGCTTGGGAAGTAGTAACCATCTCGTCTGAGACTGCCCCAGACGTCTTGCTCCTATGAGTCTGTCTTGGCTCTGTTCATCATGTGCTGCTGTCATTGAGAGAGGTACTGTGTAGTAGGTGCAGTTTAACAATTCATATTTTTGGAAGATCCAAGTAGATTGTATTACTGTCATCTAGCCACAATGAAATGAAAACCTCATCTTAGTAACTTGGTGAGGTAACGAAAAACAACAAAAACAAGTGAATGAACTGTTGCAGCAGGCAGTTAGAAGTATGCCCCGAAACATGTTTTGTTGTGAAGTTAGGTGTGTAGCATACAGCACAGGGGGAAATGTTTTATGAAATTCTCAGCATTGCTGGCATTGGTTGGGGCGAGCGAGTGATGAGTTGTGCTGCTGCTTTCTGGACCTCTTGATTGAAGATGTGTGAGTTGTTGGTACACTGAGGCATTGTCTTAGATGAGATAGAGAGGGGGCCCTTTTTGTAAAGATGCATTGGTGAAATGGCAGTGGTCTAGTAAAAGACAATTGAAGCCAAAGTGTCTTGCTTTTGTCCACTGAGCATAGCTGGGACACCAAAAAGATGTGGTCTTATTTGGAAATGAACTCCATGCGAAATTTCGATTGACCAGATAGTCTACTTTAAGGTTCTGTGTCAGTCATCCTTCTGCTACTGGTTTTCTTCCTGAGGTGCAAAGACCTTTAGAAGAGTGTTGTTATATTGCTTAAATAGAGTGAGAAAATTGTGTCATTCCTCTTATTGCAGTTGACTGATCCTTCTCCATGACCACCAACAAAGGTTTCCGACACAACCATTGTGTTTAATGTTTTGTAGGTGGGCATCTCATTAAAACAATAAAAAGGTGAACCCCTCCTCCCCCCCCTCCCTCCCTCCCCCCTCCCTCCCTCCCCCCCTCCCTCCCTCCCCCCCTCTCTCCCTCCCCCCCTCTCTCCCTCCCCCCTCCTCTCGGCTGTCTCTCTGATCTCACCTTCCTCTCTCTGATCTCTCCACGCTCTTTCTTTATTCAGGTTTGCTTAACTGGAGGTTGAAGGGGTTGTTGCACATACCTATACCTATTGTGCCAATTCTCAGCGAAGCAATCAGAATTGATACTCGGGTGTGGATTGGTCGTATCCTCAGCATATCTAGTATGTTCAATAGGTTTCTTGTTAAAACTATTGTTTGAGTCGTTCATGCTAATGAGGGTTAAGAAGTGAAAGTCTCCCAAAATTAAATCACGGATTTCAGTTGAAAAGATGTCTCGTTTGGTAGCATTTAACTTTCTAGCACTAAGAATGGAGACCTTTAGGGGAGCACACATTCATTGTTAAAGTGCTTACTTTTGAAACCGCTGCAATGGAAAATAAATGGGTGTTTTTTTTTTTTCTGATCCTTTGCAGTGGAGTTGGCAGTTGAGCAATCCCATTTTGCCTTGTTTTTCAACCAAGGGCAGTGTTGCAGTGCTGGATCCAGAACCTTCGTTCAGGAAGACATCTATCAGGAATTTGTGGAGAGAAGCATTGAAAGAGCAAAGCAAAGAGTGGTTGGGAATCCATTTGACTTCAAAACTGAGCAAGGACCTCAGGTTTGCCTCAAGTGGAACCTCTCTGTTCTCACAAAGCTTTTAGTCCTTTGATTTGTATTTCAAGACAAGGTATTTGGCTGTCCAGCTGGAGCGCTTCATTAATAGTTTACGGATCCTTTTGCCTGTAGTGCCTTAAATTAAGTGGCAATTGAAGCTTTATTACTAGTGATTAGCCTTGATTTTTATGGTGCCGTAGTTAAGTGCTCTGGAACAGCTGAAGCCTAAGAGCACGGCTTAATACTTTTACATTTAAAAGCCTTACATGGGATTCTCTGTCCAAATTGGCCTCCCTTTCTTGTCATAACATATTTTCCCTCTCCAGCTTAATCTGATTTTTCACGACTAGAAAATATATTTGTAAATTTGTGGAGGACTCCTACATTTTTATTTTCAGATTGGTCTTATTACACTGAAGTGTATTAATGAATGATTGAACTAGATTTCAACAAATTACTTCCTTCCCGAATTCCACTATATTAAGAAAATAATGGAAATTCAATTTACAAAGTTAAATGACAACTGTGAGTCGGTTAACTATCAAAAGATAAACAGGTGGTCATAGCAGCATCTGCAGACACTAATTAAAAATATGAATGCCATGTCCATCTGTTTTTCCTATTGACAAATACTCTACTTTGCAAGAACAGGCTGTTGACTACTTTTTAAGATGCATTTATATATCTAATACCAAGCAAGGAGATGAAACAGTTCTGTTAATTTTTTTTCTCGAAGAAGAATCTTTTCTTTGCCCAGCGGTACTGTAAAGCTTCGACCAATGTTTTGCATGAGTGTAACACCATCCAACTACCCTACATCATTGCAGCTTTGTCTTCTGTGCAGGTGGATGAGGAACAGTTTAAAAAGATCTTAGGTTACATCAACATTGGGAAAAAGGAAGGCGCTCAGTTGCTTCATGGTGGAGGGGTGGCGGCAGACAGAGGATACTTCATCCAGCCCACGGTGTTTGGAAATGTGAAAGATGACATGACCATTGCTTCGGAAGAGGTATGTGACCCTTCGGTATGGTATTGTCTGATGTGGGGTTAATTTGAAGCATCCGATTTACAAATTGCTATAGGACATTATTATATACTAAGTTCTATTTGGGTGTTGGGACCATGTTGCTAACCTTGTACTATTTTTGTAATTCGATAATTGAGAGATGCTGGATGACAACACTTTTTCTTCAGCTTTGACGACTTTTGAGTAGTCTAACACTGGAATGCTGTCATGAGTCTGGTTCGAGTTTTTTTTATGGTTGTCTTCATCCTTCACACAAGTATTGAGTCATGTCCCCACCGACTCAATTGCTAAAACGTCTCCCTTGGGTATTGTATCTGTGAAGGCTGATGGACAGTCTGTTGCTGGACAGGTCTTCCTACTTATCTGTTAATGAGCTCAAAGTTTCATGGGTTCTCTTTTTCGAGGAGTGAGAGAAGACTGGTGTGTGGTTATAGGTACAACTTACATTGTTGGTATATTCTGTCTTTTGCGCCAAAACATAGTGAAAAACACATCACATTCTAAAAATCTCAGAGCTCCCAGTACTACCACAGAAACGGAGTCGATGATTCATGCCCGGTGATGTACTGTTTTGTTACGCAGCTCTAACATATTACTTAGATATCCGTTCCATTGTATAGGACACTGTTCTGAAGAAGTTTGGTGTTCTGAGGATTAATAACCCCATGCTAATATTTTTTCCATGCACTTCCCCACCATCGTCCTTAAAGAAATAAACATAAAGAAGAGGGTGGCCAACATTGGCACAAAAAACCTCTGTTATGTGGTTATGCCTTCAACTCTTTTTTCTGTGCAGTGACGTTTAGAGTGCCTGTTGTACTTCTGAAAGAACTGTGCAATAAATTAACACAAGAAAGAAAACCACCAGGACAGAACAGCACTGATATAGATGCTATGAATAACCTATGCATGAGGAAAGAATTCAGAGTTTGTGTTTCCAAGATGTTGACATTTTTCTCTTGCCATAAATTTTTAGTGGACACTATCTTCATGTGGAAGAAGAACCACCATGCTTCAAATACTGCTGGCTACATCCCTCACGCAGCTATCGATAAAGCCTGTAGTCTATTTTTAAATGCAGTAATGTGTATCTGAAAATCTGTTCATTGATCATAGCAGGGATTCCACTAAACGCCTGTTGCAAAAGACTACGTTAGACTTAGATCAATGGAGGTTTCTGCATCATACAATTATGTGGAAAAGTGATTTTCATAAGAACAACTGTCATTCCAAGAATTTGCTACATACGAAGCTTACCAATTCAATGTTCAGAGTCGTAGACACAATGTACATAGAACAGGTCACAAACCACTTTGTCGTTTTGGACACCAGCTGGTGTGTGACCTACTCTTCATTTTGTGATAGGACTGGTGTACTGATCTTTCGCATCGCGAAACACATTTGCCAGACATCGCAAAACCTAATGCTTCATTAATATAAGAGGCAATATGCACTTCTGGGAAATGTAAGGATGGAGACTTGTGAGAGACAGCACACCTCATTCTCGCCTCTGTATGCTGCCATTTTTTGCGTTTAAGGTTGGCAGTCAGGAAATTACATTAAGAGGATAATGACTTTGTCTGTTGGCCCACTGTCTCCTCACCACTATTCACGAAGTGGAATTTCCACTTTGCAAATTAGTTACCAGAAAATCTGTAGTATTTGTAAGTGATCAGTGATTTACAACAGCAGTTGTGGTTTAAAACAAAATGCTACATTGTGTTCAAAATTGCAAAGGCTTTCTACTTTTTTAAATTCAGAATCAGTCGCAAAAGGCATTTTGTGAGTCGACTTGCAAAATGCATTGAGATGTCTGCTTTTACAATCACTATGCATGTAAGTTTCAACAAGCAGATTTCGTGACACCCAAAGCACTTGTTAATTAGTCTAAGTTCTGTAGAATTAGTGAGCAACTGCCTCAAATGCACATGTGCAGGATCAATGCTATACACTAAAGCAGTGTCCAAGTACAAAACACTCCCAACTGCTGAGCAAAATAGAAAGACTGCTTAATCATCGTCAAATATTAAAAATACATCCATCTCTTTATGAAGAAACTCCTCTCTTGGGTAATCGTAACATTAGATTATCTAGAAATATTAAGCCCTGACTTCAACGTAAGCATGTGTATGCTCTAAAAGTATGCCATTTTTTTTTTTGTATTTAGGGGTTAGAAAGTTTGAAGAAGGGGTTTGGTTTAAAGAAGCACACATTATCAGAATTAGATGAAAATAGTAGCCCCAATGTGCAATAAGTAAATCACAAGTACATATTTAGCTATTCAAGCAGGTTACAGATAAATATGAACTAACATTGCTTATGGAAAAATCCGTAGCATGACCACTACCTGAGATTCATGTAAATCCGTATTTGTAAAGCGCGAACTACTCACCCTTACGGGTCTCATGGCGCTGGGGGCCGTCGTGGAAATTAAGTGAGCTATTGCCCAGAGTCACATGGTGCTGAGCTGAGCTGCCGCCGGAGCCGGGGATCGAACCGTGAGCCCTGTGCTCCGAAGTCATCTGTCCTGGTCGCTGCACCACACCTCTCCACTCCATGTGGCTGGGTGGTTAGAAGAAGGTTATAACATTAGCTTGAATTACTGGTTTAATATTGCTAGAAATATTCATAAGTGTGCTAGGGATCTCAAGGCCTATTGGAATCGATAGAAAAACCCTTTGAACACGAAAAAAAGAAAAGGAACAATGTGGCATTGCTGGACACGTGTTTGCTGGAATTGCAAGCAAGAGGAAGGTACTTAAAAATATATTTTGGTTATGTTTTAAAGTCTGTGGCATCAGGAGAGCACCAAATGGAAATTATTTGGGTTAATCATGTGATTCTGGCTAAAATGTTTAGCTTTATTAGGGTGTACAAGTTTGCTTGAGTCAGATGGAAAACGTGGTTCATGAGAGCAGTGACATGCAAAAGAGGGGATCTTTTAGACGCTGTAAGTCAGAAGTTGGGTGATATTGTACTTTTGGTAATTTCAGAGAAGTTATCCTAAAGAGTTAAAATATTATGGAGAACTATGATATTTTATTCAACTTTCTGGAATTCTAAGTTTTATACTAAAATATTGGGAATTGAGCGATTCAATTGCATGATCAGTTTCCCCTCCCATTTACTTTTTGTTATCTGCTTTACTCTGCTTTGATGTATAGTGCTACATCTGCTCTTTTCCACATAGACTTGTCTTGGAGCAACTTGGGTGCAATAGAAAGAGTTCTGCTGGTCTCTACAGTCGCATTTATGTTGATATTGCTGTGTAAAAGTAAAAACATCTAATAATCCTAACAATAAAAATAATCCTAGCTGGGATATAAGCAGCACCGTGTGGCAAACAGTAAGTACTGATCTCAAGCTACCATAGCTGCTAAGGTGTCAGATTGTTTGTGTGACATTTTCATAATTTCAGTGTAATTATGAGTGACATTCAACCACGATGAGTGACACTTTCTCGCAAGCAAAAATCAAGCAAAGAAGACAAGGGACACATAAAAATATAAGAAATTACACCCATTTGAGCAATGAGAAACTCCGAAGAAGATCTTAAAACTGCTACAAAGCACCAGTAATGGAAGGGCATTAACTGGAGTCTGAAACAGGGTGTGAGAGAGGATTCAACAGTAAAAACCGTCCCAGCAGACCATAAAACACGGCCACATAAAGCCCAAAAAAAACAAGCATTTGCAATGCAATAGGTCTCGTATTTACGAGCGTTTGAGCTACTAGCATTGTGAATGACAACCTTTTATTTATGTGTTTTTTTAAAACAGATAAAGGACATTGTCATTTACAATGCCAATAGCTTGAACTCTCGCAAATGTGAGACCTATTGCATTGCAAATGCGTTAGGAGAGAGCTGTCCTGCCTTTTCCTGCCGGCAGTAGCAGGCAGGACAAAGCTCTTTGAGAAAATAGTGCACGGAGGCTGTAACTAAAGCCTACCGAGCAACAGCTAACGTAACGGGGTGTCCTCATGGCAGGTTACAAAATGAGAAAAGGTGGTACTAAGGAGGGACTACTGAGCCTATTGACTAATGAAAAGCCACAGTTTACAATGGACAATGACACAAGCCAATGAAAAGAGTGGGCGGAGCTTCACGTCCATACCTTAATACAGCATGCCTTGCAGAGCAGCGCATGCGCTGCCCAGGCCCGAACTAAAAATGTGAGGAATGCTTTGTGTGTGCATGTCTGCTTGTTCTTGTGCCTGTGCCTGTGTGTGCACGTGCGCTCATGGGCAAAATGCATACAAACAACAAATAGGAACTGAAGCTGCAAATATCACAAAACGCAGAAACTAAAGCATAACCTATTGTTTGGCCTTCATTTTATTTTTTGTAAGGAGTTAACCACTTTATGTTAATACATTCATCATGTGTTTTGGTATGGGATGAAACTGCTTTAACTCATTATTTTTGCTATTCTGAAGTCTCATTAGATGCATGGAGGTGGCTGACCATTAACTCAATAGTGCTGCTGCTGGGAAGACGTGGCTGCACTGAGGGTTAAGAGGCTCCTTCTCTTCTGGGTTGGGGCCTTTTCCCAGCAGGTCTTCACAACCCTCTGTAGCATATCTAAAGTAAAACCATTCTCCATGACACTATGCATAGAAGGGTTGGGCCCTGAAAGGCATTCTTTCACACTTTATTCCCAGTGTGTAGCTACATCCTCTTGGAACAGTTTGGCCAACCCCTGCAGGGTGCTTTCAAATTCAGAGAACCAGAGATGCATTTTTAGTCCATATTAATAAACCAACTCATAATGTCAGTTATGTTGGAAGGTCATAACAATCACTGATACAATCAGTGCATCTGGCTAACTCGAATGCTTTTCTGTCGTGAGGATTCATATGCATCTACATCTGGTGCAAAAATAACTTATTTTATCACACTGTCTATGCTTGGTATACTATGACGGCCTGAAATAATCCACGTTTATATATATTGTCTACAGAATGTCACTGGATAGGAAATGTCAAAAACAGAAATTATAATAACTCCATTTGGAATTAACCATAAAAATACAATGGCTCTCTTCAAACAGACCAGAGTTGTACACGTAATCAAAGTGGTGCTTCTCAGCATTTAGTGGGGTGCAAAAACAATTCCCTGTACATAATATTGGTGTATTAAAAGCACCAATGTCAATACACCATGTTGGCCCAGTCCATCTAAATACTCAGTTAGGCCAAGGTCACACAGCGTTGTGGCAGTATCACAAGGAGCAGGCCTTGTAATACAAAGCACAGCCCCACTATGAAACAGAACTCGTTCAAAGTATATCAGTGGCCCAACTTCACCAACCATCTCACCAACACCCAATATCCTAAAGTCCTGGGGTCACATAGGCTAGCCTACAACATTGTGCAGGCCCAACATCACCCACAGTGATGACCAATGTGCACAGCTCTTTATTTTTCAAATTGATTCAGAGGATCCTTTGGCCCAGTCTGGTGTGGTCCGTCCCCACACACACACACACAGCGAACTGCATGAATATGCCCAGTGTGTATAAGAGATGATGAGGATGGAGACCTTCAAATGAGGATCACTTGAAAAGTGGGGTGCAGATGGGGGTGGTGCCCAGAACTGTACAGATATTACCCAGTGAAAATTAAACATCTGGCAAAGCAGTAATGTGCGAGTGTGTGCGTTGAAGCTGTTGTGTACGAACTGCCCCTGCAACCCCCTCCATGGTAGTAACGGTAGGTGGAAGGACCATGACACCTCACAACAACAGAGCCCATTGTATACCTGGCAATATAGAGGGAATACTTGGAGATAGTTTTAGACGACAAGTTTCAATAATTTTATTTTCCAGTTAGCTTTCATCAGAAGGAAGAGAAAATTAGGAGAACGTTAAAATATAATTTGAAGCTAACAACCTCCCACCTACATTATGAGTTTTGCCATTAGGAACGGAGTGCTGCTTTCTGTAAGCTAACCCTTATCTTTTCATAGGCTGTGCCCAGTGCTTGAAATGGAAAAATAGAAGTGCAGATACTCTGTAACAGAATACCTGCTTGTTTCTGAGAAGTGCCGGTACTCTCCACTTAAAAGTATTACATTTCTACCTCTCAAAATAAACGAGTGCCGGTACTCAGTACCGGACAGTAGCGGCCCATTTAAAGCACTGGATGTGCCTCTATGGGGAACAAAGCACTGGGCAGAGATCTGAAATGACTGAGCCAAGATCAGACGGGACTGAGCCAACACCCCACAGGACTGGACCATATATCATCCAATACTGCCCTATATCACAGCAATGGCTCACGATCAGGCCAGGATGGCTTAAGATCATACGGTGCTGAGCTAAGAACACACATTACTGGGCAAAGATTACACACTGAGTCAAGGTCACACAGTACTGAACCAATTTCAGACACTGCTTGGCCAAATTCAACTAGTTGATGGCCCAAGGTCAGGCGATGCTGGATCAACATCATACACAGCTTTGCCAAGATCACACACTGGAGAGCAAAAGAACAATCAAAATCATGCATGACTGAGTCAAGGTCTCAAAGCACTGAGTCAATCCAACATAGTGTGGCTCAGTCTTGCCTCTCACTGACCCAATTTTACTCCACACCAGCGCAAGATCATACATCATTTGCTTAACGCACAAAATCTGCACAGAATCCAACACTGCTGGTCCATGATCAAACAGCGAGAGCCCAAGATCAAACAGTACTTGGCCATGGTCATGACAGTCCTAACATCACACTGAGCAGATCATTATAAACGGTTCTAAACCTCGTAAATTCGTACTGGAAATCCTGTGGCATAGAAAGCTTAGTCGAAACATAACATGTCCCTTTAAACGCAATGGGCGACTTACACATTTGAGAGGGTCATAGTAGAGGACAGGTTATTGTCTAGATATGCCTTGCCCACAGTGCAGAGGGAATTTGCACATACAGGAAATTTGAGACTATCAATAATGGCAAAATGAATACTTTACAGATGGCAGTAGTTTCTTTATATAATCATGCCCCGCCCCCTTGCCCCAACCTCTAACTTAATTTGATAACTACCTGCACTTATTTTCTCCCATTTAAAGCTTTGCACGCAGGGATTTAAGTGGGTCGAGTCTTGCTGGTGCTTACTAAAAAGCATGTGCTGAGAAAGGTCCCTATCGGGCTCTCCATTTTTGCCCTCACCCTCAGGATGAAAATAGAAATCTTAACTCTGAAGCAGTACTACCCTTCACTGTCTTTGATGTAATTTCAAAGAGTCGCTATAGTTCTTTCACAGTCATCATTTTAGAATTGAAGCATTTTTAATATGCTATATTACGAAGCCATGGTTATTTCTTATTTATGTTATGCAACTAACAACCATTCACAAAGCCAATAGTACTGGCGTGTTGTAAGAGTAATGTTGCTTGCTGTATTATATATCTGGATGTAATGACAAACAGCAAAATACCAGTTAGGCGGCACACTAAGTAAGCATAGATTTTCAGCATACGTGCTATTAAGCCACACCCTTAATTACATCGTCACACCCCTTTGAGAGACCCCCACAGTTTTTTCATCCCAATTAAAGCCCTGACTGCACATAACCTCTAATTGCATCGGCAATAATAAAGCTCGACTAATGCATATTTTTCCAGATGTATTCTGTAGAGTTCTAACGAAAAATACAGTCCGTTTTCGAAACACATTGCCATTGTAGATGTGATTTCACAAGTAAGGCTAATATGTTAGAGCTATCAAAGATGTCACGTGACCTCGTGTTATTTGAGAGAAGAATAGAGTATCCCCCTTGCAGTCTGGTACTGGTAGATTTGCTTTTTAGGCATTATAAAACCGCTCCCTGCTACTGTTATTGGCATTTCTGTATGTTTACAGCCTCTCAGCGCGCTTGACAGGCAATTAAAAAAAAATACACCATTTTCAAATTATAACATGATGCATTGTAAATCAACATAGCGCTATAAAGTTGCCTCTGGGCTGAATATCGGCGCCACATAAAACGATACTACGATGCTGCAGAGTCCGGCCTGTCTCCTTGTCCGAAACGTCTCCCACAAGAAAACAGAACAAGCGGTCTCCGCGTGCACATCTCCTGTCCGTGCAGGCACAGCGAGCAGGAGACAGGGAGGGACAGGAGATGTGCACATTTCCTGTCCGTACGCCAAAAAACCGACGACAATCGATCTCGCCAAGGTGAGCAGCGCATGCGCTGCGTCGCTAGGCGAGACGTAACCAGCCCACACACTGACTTGTCAGACCAGCCCATCTGGAACTGCCTGATTGCCCAGTCCACCCCTGCACTGGGCAAAGTTACTGCAGAAGTGGAGCACAGATGCGGGCTCTGTCCTCAAAGTTAAGAGCTGTACACCTCTTCATATAAAAGATCCTCTTCCTAACTTCATCGGGGGGCGCCGCTTTGTGCTCGAACAGATACTATCACTGTCGTCTGAAAACGACTAGTGACTGTGACTCTTTGATAAACGGGGGTGCACATTTTGAACATCTCGTGCAGACTAATGGATTTATAAATTAGGCGTGGGAGGGGCATCAACAAAGAGAAAAGACACGAGGATCAGACAGACAAGGAAGGGTAATTAACCGGGCCCGTAGAAACACTAGAAATCCATGGCTACGACCATGCTTGGTTTCCTGTGAAAAACAAACATGCAATGATTGCACGTTTATTTTCAGCAGTTTAAAGACCGCAGACTTTGCACAGGGAAAAAGGAGCGCTACACAACTAATATAGTAATGTAGACTTTAAGAGTTATGAAGTGCTCCCTTTTTTTTTTTTTTCCTTTTTACCTTTCACTGTGCAAGTATCACGCTATTTAACTTGCTAAAAAATATAATTGTAATCTTTACACATTTATTTTTCAGCAGTTTAAATAGTGCAAACCTTGTCTAGTTACAAAAGAGCGCTTCACAACTAATACAGACTGCATAAACCGCTTTATTTTATAGCGTCTCGCCCACCTGTAAAGAGCTCATTTAACTAGGCAGAGGACTTGTCCGTGAGCCTTGGGGAATCTCAGGACTGGTCCATTTTGTGTGGCACTAATGGTTGGCTCATCCAGCAGGTTAGGTGCCGGTATTGAAACCGCATTAAAATGCGTTAGCCTAACCCGTGATGCATGGCACTTGCCAGGGCTGAGTTACGCCAACGCAGGAAAAGGATAGCAACACAATAGCAAGTGTTTTTTGAAGGCCCACAGATTTCAAACTTCGTGGCAGCGTAAGGTAACACTTAGGATGTCCAAGTACAGCATTTAACGGAAAAACTAAAAACTGCAATGTTGCATTTTCGAAGTCCAATAAATAAACCAACAATAAACTCAGTTTTGAAACCTCAATATGCCTTCGAATGCATTTTGTTCACTTGAAAATGTTTTTACAAACATGATCCAGAGGTATTGTATGACAGTCCTTCACTTTCAACTCTACAGAGTATTCATACACTTTCAAAGGAGACTCGCATGGCCAGAAACTTCCAGGCCTCTTTGAGAAGACTCGAGCGATGTCCAACACTGGCGATCATTACCACACTCATTGCTCGGGAGAGCAACATTGTTCAAAATGATGTCCTTGCCCCGTTTCCTATACGTGTTGCAGAATACGCTGTTTCTAGTCCCTACAGCTTACTTTAAGGCTATAGAGGGGGAGGTCAGAATACTGCTTTGTGACAGAGGGCCTCCACAGATAGCTTTCACCAAATTAACACGGGGTTGGTACGATGGGGGGTGGGGGGGATTGCCCTTCCAGACATTCAGAAATACTACTGGGCGGCACAACTGGCAGTCATTAACCAATGGGTACATCACCCCGAAGATGAGCCCGCATTCCGTATGGACCGCCTAGTTTTACGCCCGAGGGATATCTATGAGCCCTCTACCCTAACCCGAGACACATGCCCCTCCAAGGGCCCAGAGCCCTCACGGTCCAGATCTGTTAGAAATGGGATCTCTAGTTGGCAAGGGCTTGCACCTTTGTCCAAGTAGGGACCCTTCTTCCTAGTCAGGGTAAGGGTTGTTACACTCGTGAAGTAACCCCTGCTCACCCTCGTGGTAGCTTGGCACGAGCAGTCAGGCTTAATTCAGAGGCAGTGTGTAAAGCATTTGCACATAACCAACAGTAATACAGTGTAAGCACTACAAACGGACACCACACCAGTTTAGAAAAATAACCAATATTTTATATACTCAAGACAAGACCAATTACGACAAAAATCCACAATACGATACTTTAAGAATGAATACTTGATACGTTAACTTCTTCTTTGCAGGAATAGCACAAAAGCAAAGTTCGTACGAGTCGGTAGCTCCGTCCGAGCCTACCGTGATGCTGAAAACCACAGAGTCTAACAGTTCCAGCCGACCTCGTCGATACGGGCCAGCAGAGTCATGAACAGACTCGGTTACAGTACCTTTCTCGTTGGGGCTGGTACGGAGTGTACGAGCCGGTTGGCGTTCGTCGCGGTTGCGGTGCAAGACGGAGCGATGCAAGGTGCGGTGTCCCTCGATGCGGTGCAGGCAGCGGCTCGATGAGCGTCGTGCAGACGGAGTCGGTGAGTCCAAGGCGTGCGATGCAGGGCGAGACGATGCTCGATGCGGTGCTGACAGGTTGCGATGCAGGCGACCTAGCCGGAGTGTGGGAGCTGGCGTCGGACAGCGGTGCGAGTCGGAGCGGTGCGTCGCAGACGTGCGAGCGGTGCCCCAAATGCGGTGCGGTCTCGACTCTTGAGCCAGTTGCAGCGACAGTGTCGGTCTGGTCCGGCTGGCCCAGTGAAGCGATGCGAACTGCGGTGCCCACAGGTCACGGTGCAAGCAGCGGCTCGATGTTGGCGGCGTCAGACGTCGCCCGCGGTGAGACCAGGGTTGCGATGCGAAGCGGGGCGATGCGGTCTGCGGTGCAAACAGGTCACCGGCCAGGGATGGATTCGGTTGACTGAGTCGGTTGCGGTTCCCTTCCTCTGTGGCAACTGAAACGGCGTTCCAGAAGCGGTACCCAGAGGCTTGTGAAGTCTTTGTAGTCCCTGAGACTTCTTAACAGGAGGCCAGCTCGGTTCCTGGCCCTTGGAGATACTCGGCACAAGTTCGTAGAAAGTTCAGTCCAGTCCTTTCACTGCCCAAGACAGAAGCAGCAGCTGCAGGCCAACCCAACAAAGCAACAACACAGCAAAGGGGCAGTACTCCTCCTGGCAGCTCTTCCAGCTCTTCGTCTTGGCAGGTTCCTTGATTCCAGCGAGATCTAAATTCATGGGGTCAGGGCCCCAATATTTATATCCCAAATTCCTTTGTTCTCTGAAGGCAGAGAGGCCTTTGCCTAGTCCAAACCAGTTCTGGAGCACTTTGTTGACAAGTCTCCGTCCCTTCTTTCAGTGAGTAGGCCAGGGACATCAGACGCACCACAGGAGGTGGAGCCAGCATTGTGGAGGGAAGGCACTGTCCTATTCAGGGCCCAGGTGCGACCCCTCCCACCCATCTACAGGTCGATCTGGCTACTCAGCCCTGCGCTGACTCACCCTGTCTCCTGGCATCCCCCAGCCCCGGTCACTCACATTCCAGACACGGAATACACAACCTCGCAGAGGCAGGCTTGGATGGTTAGGCAAGAAAATACCCACTTTCTAAAAGTGGTATTTTCAAACACAGAATGTTAAAACCAACCTTACTAAAAGCTGCATTTTATCATTCTGAGTCCAGGCATACTAAACTCGAATTTCTACCATGTTCCCGGGGTCAGTTAGGATTATATACTGTAATAATCAAAACCGCCCGTTCTGGCCTAGGGGAACAGGTAGCCTTGCAATAGTGAAAAACGAACTAGGCTGTAATTCACTATCAGGACATGCCGCACACACCCGGGCATGTCCTACCTTTCGCGTACAACGCACCCTGCCCACAGGGGTACCTTGGGCCTACCTTAGGGGTGACTAACATGTAGCAAAGGGAAGGTTTAGGGACTTGCAAGTGTGTGCACTTGCCAAGTCGACATGGCAGCCCCAGGCTGCGCACGGGCTCTGCGATGGCAGGCCCGAGTTACACTTTACGGGCTGTTTGCGTGGGTGGCACAATCCAGTGCTGCAGCCCACCAACAGCATTTGGTCTATAGGCCCTGGCACTCGCAGTGCACTTTACAAGGGACTGACACATAAACCAAATAGGCCAATCATGGAAACACCAATCCATAACACATTTTATACAGGAGCACTTGCACTTTCCCACTGGACCGCAGTGAGGAAAGTGCGCAGAATCATCACACCAGCAAAAACAGAGTCAAAACCGGGAGGTCAGAAAGCAAAAGTCAGGGAAACACGCCAAAAGATGCCAAGTCTAACACATGTCCCCTCCAGCTGAAAGTAGGGAGAACTACCCAACCCCATTGGAGTTCTCTTCACTAAGGCGGAAGAACCTGGACAGACCATCTGCGTTGGCGTGTTCTGTACCAGGACGGTGTTCCACCGTAAAGTCCATTCCCTGTAGGGAGATGGACCACCTCAGCAGTTTTGGATTCTCGCCCCTCATTTGCATCAACCATCTGAGGGGCCTGTGGTCTGTCTGAACCCGGAAGTGAGTCCCAAACAGGTATGGTCTCGACTTCTTCAGCGCCCAGACCACAGCAAAAGCTTCCCTTTCTATGGCACTCCACCTCTGTTCCCTGGGAAGTAGTCTCCTGCTAAGGAAGACTACAGGCTGATCCAGGCCCTCTTCGTTCAGTTGTGAGAGCACCGCTCCCACACCATGCTCTGAAGCGTCAGTCTGCACAACAAATTCTTTGGAGAAATCAGGTGCCTTGAGCACGGGCGCCGTGCACATGGCTGCCTTCAGGGCATCAAAAGCTTTCTGGCAGGACTCAGTCCAGATCACTTTCCTGGGCTGCCTCTTAGAGGTCAGCTCTGTTAAGGGGGCAACGATGGTGCCATAGCCCTTAACAAATCTCCGGTAGTAGCCGGTGAGACCTAAGAAGGCTCTCACCTGTGTCTGGGTCTTGGGGGGCTCCCAAGCCAGAATGGTGTCAATCTTGGGTTGTAGGGGCGCCACCTGGCCGCTTCCTACCTGGTGTCCCAAGTACACCACAGAACCCTGCCCGATCTGGCACTTACTGGCCTTGATCGTGAGGCCTGCACCTTGCAGAGCCCTCAACACTTTCTCAAGGTGCTGTAAATGTTCTTCCCAGCGGGAACTGAACACAGCAATGTCATCCAGGTAGGCGGCACTGAAATCCTCCAGCCCAGCCAACACCTGATTGACCAACCTCTGAAAGGTGGCAGGGGTATTCTTCAACCCAAAGGGCATCACCCGGAATTGGTAATGACCTTCTGGGGTTGAGAATGCTGATCTCTCCTTGGCCCCATCGGTTAAGGCAATCTGCCAGTACCCAGACGTTAAATCAAACGTGCTGAGGAACCGGGCAGCTCCCAACCGATCAATGAGCTCATCAGCTCTGGGGATGGGGTGCGCGTCAGTCCTGGTGACGGCATTGAGCCCACGGTAGTCCACACAAAACCGGAGTTCTGGAGTGGCACCGGGCGCCGCAGCCTTTGGGACCAAGACCACTGGGCTGGCCCAAGGACTGTGGGAGGGCTCAATCACCCCTAACGCCAACATCTTAGAGACCTCCTCCTTGATGCTGGCTCTGACCCGGTCAGTCAACCTGTAAATCTTGTGCTTCACAGGATGGCTGTCACCGGTGTCCACGTCATGGGTACACCAGTGAGTAACACCGGGGGTCAGAGAGAACAGTGGGGCGAACTGTCCCAACAACTGGCGACAGTCCCCCTGCTGCTCCTGAGTCAGAGTAGGGGAGAGGATCACACCCTCTACTGACCCATCATGCTCCTTGGTAGACAGGAGGTCAGGGAGAGGCTCGCTCTCCTCTTCCACCCCATCATCTGTCGCCAAGAGCATACTCACTTCGGACCTCTCGAAGTGGGGCTTGAGGCGGTTCACGTGAAGGACCCTCAACTGGTTCCTTGGAGCCTGCAAATCCACCAGGTAGGTGACGTCACTTTTGCGCTCCTTTACCTCATATGGCCCAGTCCACTTGTCCTGCAAGGCACAAGGTGCCACTGGGGCCATTACCCACACTTTCTGCCCAGGTTGAAATTCGACCAGAGTGGCGTTCTGGTCATACCATCTCTTCATTTCTTCCTGGCTTGCTTCTAGGTTCGCCTGAGCGAGTTTCCTGAAGCGGGCAGTTTGGTTTCTAAAGGCCAGCATGTAGCTAAATACATCCTGGGGAGTTTTCCTGGGAGCCGCCTCCCAGCCTTCCTTCACCAAACTCAGAGGTCCTCTGACAGGGTGGCCATACAGGAGCTCAAAGGGGCTGTACCCAAGAGACTTCTGAGGCACCTCCCTGTATGCAAAGAGTAGGCATGGCAAGAGGACGTCCCACTTACGCCTCATGGGTTCTGTTAGACCCTTGATCATGCCTTTCAAGGTCTGGTTGAATCTCTCCACCAGACCGTTTCCTTGTGGGTGGTAAGGAGTGGTGAACTTGTAGGTTACACCACACTCCTTCCACAGGGATGTCATATACTTCGATATGAAGTTGGTCCCCCTATCGGAAACCACCTCTCTGGGGAATCCCACACGGGAAAAGATCCCCATTAACGCCCGGCCCACCACTGGCGCCGTCGTTGTCCTGAGAGGGATTGCCTCCGGGTACCGGGAGGCATGGTCCACCAAGACCAGGATGTACCTGTTGCCCATGGCTGTCTTGGGATCCAGCGGCCCCACAATATCCATCCCTACCCTTTCAAAGGGTGTTCCAACAACCGGAAAACGTTGGAGAGGAGCTTTGACCTTCCTCCCACTCTTACCACTTGCCTGGCAAGTTTGGCAAGACCTGCAGTGTGCATCTGACTGCCTTCGCATTTGGGGCCAAAAGAAGTGGGTGACAAGCCTGTCAAAGGTCTTGTCCTGCCCCAAATGTCCTGCCAAAGGCACGTCATGAGCCAGACCCAGTAGGAAGGTCCTGAAGCGCTGGGGTACCACCAGCACACGGGCTGACCCAGGCTCAGCAACCTTAGGCTCACTGTATAGGAGACCACTCTCCCAGTAGATCAGATGTGACCCGGACTGATTACCAGCTGCCTGGTCTGCAGCCTGCCGCCGCAGACCCTCCAGAGTAGGGCACTCGTTCTGCTCCCTGCAGAACTCCTCCCTGGTGGGACCCCCTTCTTGCTGCCAATGGGTCAGCTCAGAGATGTCTCCCAGTTCGGCTACCTGCTCCCCTGTAGGCACCGGGCGTCCCCTCGAGGTCCGCCTCCTCCCGGTCCGTGGGAACTTCGGGGCCGGTTTCCCGCGCCCCTGCCCTTTCTCTTGGCAGGGACTTGGGCCACTGTTTCAGGCTCCAAGTCCTCTTGATCACCCTTTCTGGCCGCCATTGACCGAGTAGACACGCATGCCCACTCTGGCAACCCAAGCATCTCCAAGTGGGACCTGAGCTCAACCTCCTTCCATGAGGACTGCTCCAGGTCGTTTCCTAGCAGACAATCTACAGGCATGGTAGGGCTCACAACCACCCTCAAGGGACCTGAGACCCCCCCCATTCAAAGGGAACCTGCGCCACCATACACTGGCGCTCAGAGTTGTCGACAGCAACTACTTGGTGGAATGCTCCTGGGACTACTTGCTTCTCAGACACCAGGTGACACCGGACTGAGGTCACACTGGCTCCAGTATCTCTGAGAGCCTCTACCCTGTTCCCGTTAATGGTCACCCAGGTGCTATATTTCTTTGTGTTAGGGGGCACCTGGTTTCCTGGGACCATCTCACTGTCCCCGAGTGAGACAAGGGTCATTTCTGCGGGATCCCCACCCTCCTGTGGGCACCCCTCCTCCCCAAGCGCTACACTAGCCAACACTTTGGACTGTCCACCGGTGGGTGGCTGTGTCCCCTTCGGGCACTTGGGGTCCCCCTTAAAGTGACCTACCTGGTCACATGCATAACACTTGCGGGGGCCGGTCTCAACAGGCTTCCCTGTAGAGACCCCTTTCTTCTTATCACCGGGGGCTGGGAACCTTTACCCTGGGTACTAGTTTGGGGCCCTTTAGAGAACTCCTGTGCTTTACCCTTGTCCCCCCACTTTTCTGCTGGGGACCCTGCACACCTTTGGCTGAGTCTCCCCAAACGCTTTCTTGTGGACCCTGGTACTCACCCAGCGGTCCGCTTCCATAGCAAGCTTCCTGGGGTCAGTTAGCTTACTATCAACTAGGTGCTGGCGCAGATCTGCAAAACATAGACTAGACAAGTGCTCCCATGCAATCAAGTTGTAGAGCCCCTGAAAATCTGTTACACTACTGCCCTTCACCCAACCATCCAGAGACCTGCAGAACACATTCCAACCAAGTGTTGGCATCAGACTTCTTACTGGACCTGAACTGATCCCTGTACTTTTCAGGAGTAAGACCATACTTAGTGAGAAGGGCATCCTTCATGTCAGCATAGGTGAGGTGATACCCCTTACCCAAAGCTATCAGAGCATCCCTTGCTTCTTCCGGGAAAAGTGGCCACAATCCTGCTCCCCAATTCTCCTCAGGGACCCCATTCATGTGTATGGCTGCCTCATAACCCTGGAACCACCTTTGTATGTCATCCCCCCTTCTTGAACTCCTTGCCTACGTTCTTGGGAATGTGCACAATCCTGTCTGCCTTTCTGGACGAATTGCTGCCACCATCTGAGCCTGACTTACTCCTAAGTTCTAGCTCCTTTAGTTCTCTCTCATGCTCTAAGAGCATCTTCCTCTCCTCTATGGCCAATCTCTTCTCCTCCCGCTCACTCTCCAGCCTGAGCTTCTGCAGCTCGAACTGCCTTGCCTCCCGCCTGTCCTCCAGCTCCTCTGGGGACAGACTGCTGCTGCCTGACCTGGCGGGTTCCCCCCCCCCCCCAAGCACATCCACCCTGGAAATAGGCTCCTCCGCCTCCTCACTGAGATCACCAGGCTGCCCATTGGCATGTCTGGCTGCTACCCAGGCCCTCAGCACCTTCTGTAGCTCCTCCTTCCTTGTGAGGCCTTTAATTTGGACTTTCAGGTTTTTACAAATCGCTCGTAACTCCTTTACGGCGTAGGATTCCAACCTGTCCTCCTCAAAGATAACTTCCAGAGATGCAACGGATGATGCAATTGATTCAGGCATGACAAAAGTCGTGAGTTGAAACTGGCGAGATCAAAAATAGGCCAAAAGAAAAAGAACCAGTATGTGGTACGTAATGGTCTGCGATATGGTAGTAGTGCACACCAATCACTGTAAGTCAAGTGCAAACGCAAGTCCTATCCTCACCGCTGACAACCAATGTTAGAAATGGGATCTCTAGTTGGCAAGGGCTTGCACCTTTGTCCAAGTAGGGACCCTTCTTCCTAGTCAGGGTAAGGGTTGTTACACTCGTGAAGTAACCCCTGCTCACCCTCGTGGTAGCTTGGCACGAGCAGTCAGGCTTAATTCAGAGGCAGTGTGTAAAGCATTTGCACATAACCAACAGTAATACAGTGTAAGCACTACAAACGGACACCACACCAGTTTAGAAAAATAACCAATATTTTATATACTCAAGACAAGACCAATTACGACAAAAATCCACAATACGATACTTTAAGAATGAATACTTGATACGTTAACTTCTTCTTTGCAGGAATAGCACAAAAGCAAAGTTCGTACGAGTCGGTAGCTCCGTCCGAGCCTACCGTGATGCTGAAAACCACAGAGTCTAACAGTTCCAGCCGACCTCGTCGATACGGGCCAGCAGAGTCATGAACAGACTCGGTTACAGTACCTTTCTCGTTGGGGCTGGTACGGAGTGTACGAGCCGGTTGGCGTTCGTCGCGGTTGCGGTGCAAGACGGAGCGATGCAAGGTGCGGTGTCCCTCGATGCGGTGCAGGCAGCGGCTCGATGAGTGTCGTGCAGACGGAGTCGGTGAGTCCAAGGCGTGCGATGCAGGGCGAGACGATGCTCGTTGCGGTGCTGACAGGTTGCGATGCAGGCGACCTAGCCGGAGTGCGGGAGCTGGCGTCGGACAGCGGTGCAAGTCGGAGCGGTGCGTCGCAGACGTGCGAGCGGTGCCCCAAATGCGGTGCGGTCTCGACTCTTGAGCCAGTTGCAGCGACAGTGTCGGTCTGGTCCGGCTGGCCCAGTGAAGCGATGCGAACTGCGGTGCCCACAGGTCACGGTGCAAGCAGCGGCTCGATGGCGGCGTCGGACGTCGCCCACGGTGAGACCAGGGTTGCGATGCGAAGCGGGGCGATGCGGTCTGCGGTGCAAACAGGTCACCGGCCAGGGATGGATTCGGTTGACTGAGTCGGTTGCGGTTCCCTTCCTCTGTGGCAACTGAAACAGCTGCTCCAGAAGCGGTACCCAGAGGCTTGTGAAGTCTTTGTAGTCCCTGAGACTTCTTAACAGGAGGCCAGCTCGGTTCCTGGCCCTTGGAGATACCCAGCACAAGTTCGTAGAAAGTTCAGTCCAGTCCTTTCACTGCCCAAGACAGAAGCAGCAGCTGCAGGCCAACCCAACAAAGCAACAACACAGCAAAGGGGCAGTACTCCTCCTGGCAGCTCTTCCAGCTCTTCGTCTTGGCAGGTTCCTTGATTCCAGCGAGATCTAAATTCATGGGGTCAGGGCCCCAATATTTATATCCCAAATTCCTTTGTTCTCTGAAGGCAGAGAGGCCTTTGCCTAGTCCAAACCAGTTCTGGAGCACTTTGTTGACAAGTCTCCGTCCCTTCTTTCAGTGAGTAGGCCAGGGACATCAGACGCACCACAGGAGGTGGAGCCAGCATTGTGGAGGGAAGGCACTGTCCTATTCAGGGCCCAGGTGCGACCCTCCCACCCATCTACAGGTCGATCTGGCTATTCAGCCCTGCGCTGACTCACCCTGTCTCCTGGCATCCCCCAGCCCCGGTCACTCACATTCCAGACACGGAATACACAACCTGCAGAGGCAGGCTTGGATGGTTAGGCAAGAAAATACCCACTTTCAAAAAGTGGTATTTTCAAACACAGAATGTTAAAACCAACCTTACTAAAAGCTGCATTTTATCATTCTGAGTCCAGGCATACTAAACTCGAATTTCTACCATGTTCCCGGGGTCAGTTAGGATTACATACTGTAATAATCAAAACCGCCCGTTCTGGCCTAGGGGGAACAGGTAGCCTTGCAATAGTGAAAAACGAACTAGGCTGTAATTCACTATCAGGACATGCCGCACACACCCGGGCATGTCCTACCTTTCGCGTACAACGCACCCTGCCCACAGGGGTACCTTGGGCCTACCTTAGGGGTGACTAACATGTAGCAAAGGGAAGGTTTAGGGACTTGCAAGTGTGTGCACTTGCCAAGTCGACATGGCAGCCCCAGGCTGCGCACGGGCTCTGCGATGGCAGGCCCGAGTTACACTTTACGGGCTGTTTGCGTGGGTGGCACAATCCAGTGCTGCAGCCCACCAACAGCATTTGGTCTATAGGCCCTGGCACTCGCAGTGCACTTTACAAGGGACTGACACATAAACCAAATAGGCCAATCATGGAAACACCAATCCATAACACATTTTATACAGGAGCACTTGCACTTTCCCACTGGACCGCAGTGAGGAAAGTGCGCAGAATCATCACACCAGCAAAAACAGAGTCAAAACCGGGAGGTCAGAAAGCAAAAAGTCAGGGGAAACACGCCAAAAGATGCCAAGTCTAACAAGATCTGGCACACAACTCACAGAACGCTAAGCTGGGGATACAAATCACCCAGGCCACACCATTGTGGGACACCAAGAGGTTGGACACTCTTGGAACTCAATCTGGTTTTGACAAATGGGATCTTATAGGTCTCTCTAAAGTGGGGGACCTTTGGGCCCAGAGTGGAGTGATCCCTTTCTCTTATTTGCAGACGGACTACAAATTGGCGTCCTCAGAAACCTTCCTGTATCTTCAGGTATGTAACGCTCTCCAGGCGGTGATTCCCCTAGGGGCTGACCTTCCAGAATCGTCGCCCCATGAGGATAGATTGCTCAATGAACACATGAGCTGCAAAGTAATCTCCCTTACATATAAGATAAGAAACTGATTAGCAATTCACCAGACACCCTCCTCCGCTTGCAAGAATGACCTGGGAGCACCAGCAGATGATGAATGGCCGGAGGCCTTGGCCTCCCCTAGGGAGGTGGCTGTCAGTGCGAGGTTCCGGCTGATGCAGCTTAGATTACTTCATAGATCTTACCTCTCATGCAACACAATGGTCAAGATATATGATTCTAGCTGTCGTAGGAAATGTGGCCAGAATGGGATATTTTTACACATAATTTGGGGTTGTCAAGCGGTTCAGAACTTCTCGAACGCAGTGGTGGTGTGTATGAATGACACATGTGGTTCTGACATGCCGATCTTCTAAATGGTGTATTCTCAATGTGTGGGACGCAACAGACCTAAACCACATGGAACCGGTCTGGATGACTCTGGGCATGACGATTGCCAAATGTAACATGGTACATTGCATCTGCACCACTCCTTGAGGACTGGAAAAAGGACATGGATTGGTGCATGGTGGCTGAGAAGGGAGTTTATGAAAGGCGTGCTGCTCCAGAAAATGGGAGAGGGTGTGGGGCAAATGGAATATCTACAGAGGCAGCCCCTGTGTCGCCCCCATTGCAGTTACTACTGAAGACGCCATTGTCTGAAGTAGCCCCTATAGCGGGTGGTAGGCAGCGGATGAACTGGGTGATGGGAAGTGTGTTCATCAAACGTTTGTTGTTTCTAATGGTACTCATGACTACCTGTGCTGTACTTGTTTCTCTCACTGCTTGCTGTAAACGTAATAAAAAGATGTTACAAAAAACAAAAAAAAGACTTACATGGGTAGGGTTTAACACAGATGTTATGTTATTTTTGGACAAATTATAATGTTAAAATCTGTACCTCCATCTGCATCTAAAGATGATGGTCACGTTTTGGGCATTGTAACCTCCTTGTTGACTTGGTCAAGGAATACTGCCTCTGCCAGTGATCGCTGCAGAAAACATGATGGTATTACAGCCGCTAGTGTATTTCTACCTGTATTCCTATCCACCTAGAAGCCATGGAAATGAAAGAAGGCCGTTTATCATATAGTCAGCATATTTGATAAGTTAAGAACTTTATTGTCCTTTTATTAAGGGAGAAACGTCCTTTACATCAAAAAGAAGACACTTTTTAAAGACCATGCCCCAACTTTGAAAGAGTATAGTCCAAAAAGACTGTAGTGGGTACTCCACTAAAAGGGACTTAAATCCACCAACATGACCACACCCAAAGAAAGGACGAGTAGACCTGTCTGCAGGGTGATCATCTCAAGCAAATCTAAAGCTGCATTAACTCACAAACAGGATGATTGATCTTGATGAGATAGTACTCAGTTGGTTTTCGTTCAGGATGATCAAGCTTGACCTGAAGAATTGCTGGGTCAACCCCAAGCCAAGGTGATTGCACTGTAATTACTTGTCAAATATGTTGGCTAAACACATTTGTTTAAATACTGTGAGACACTGGAGACTGCAGGAACTGCCACACAGCATGCCAAGAAGTGTATTCCATACACTACAATAATTCAGTCTGAGATGAGTAAAATAATAGACTTGTGGTTGGCAATAGTGAAAGCGAAGTCCTTTAAGCATATGGGAGCACAAAATAGACATATTAAAATACTAATAAGTATAAAACACTGATACATGACATAGGGAATATTGTTGATCATCTAGGTAAGCCAAAAATACAATTTCTGACATACTGTAAAGCAGTTGGTTTTTCCATTTTAGCTAAAAACAGGTCTGTCTACTATTGCACAGCTGTGTATCAAAGTTGACCGTTGGGATAATTTTCATTGCATTGTACAGTAATGTTGCTCTTGTCGCAAACACGAATACGCAAGATTATGAGAAAAATAAGCCACCATTAAAGACAGTGGGGGTTATTTAGAGTTGGGTAGATGCAGGACATTCGCCAGACTCTAAATAACCCAGCTAGGGCATATCCCCTCTATGCATTCTAAATGGGGCAGAATCTATAAACTCTAAATAGGACATCCCGTACATCTGCCAGTTTTTGCCAGATACACATCATGTTCCAAACTCTAACCCCCATGGATTGTCTGTATTTTTTATTTTAGAAGTTTTATATAGCGCTGGCTAGACCCATGGGTATCAGAGCGCTTTACAGCATGAATGAATATAGTGAACACATGGTATAGGTTACAAGATGAGGTATGCATAACAAAATAAACATTTTGAGACAATGCATTGGAGGGGCGAGTCAAGAGGTGGCTTAGGTAGGTGAAATTGTCTGACAAACCACCAGTCCTTGATTGTCAAGGTAGTAAGGATAGTCAACTGGGTAGTCAGTCTGGTTCAGTTGGCTTTGTCAGAAAAGTACACGTCAAACCTGTCTGACTGCAACAAAGAGCAACTGAGCATCTAAGATAAGACATACCATACTGCATTGATTGGTATAAAATGTTTTTGTTAAATTAGAATTACAAATTTGAAATGTTCTTTAAGAAATCAAGATTAAAAGAAATCTGAAGATAAATAATTTTTATACCAAGTAAAATTTGGAAGAATTTGATTACATATTTCATAGACACCTGGCACCACGAGGTTCCCAAAGGCCAATGTGCAAGAATTCAGGATAACCCTAGATAATGTGAATTATTTCAGTTATATTCATTGTGTATGTATTTTATGTGGCTATACTGAAAATCTGCGTCTGAGACCTACATAAGGCACTCTGCACTGGCATATTATCTTTATGGAACCTAGTTTATCTTGAGCACTCCCTTCACGCGATCTCCTTCTTGGTGTGCATGCGTCACCCATGCTTTTTACTTGCATATTCATTCCTCTAATGTCTCTGTGGACACCAATGTGTTACTCAAGAGGGCTTATTACTCACTTACTCGCCAGACACCAAGCCTCTATTATTACTTTAAAACTCTGTCAACTTTAAAAAAAAAAAAAAGCAGGATAAAAAGAGAAAATTATAAATTCTTTACCCAAACACCTAAACTTTAAAAAAAAAAAAATGGCAAACTAAAAATAATTGTCAGACTAAAGTTGCCCTTGTTGTGGAGCCCCGACGGAATGTGTTGCCCATGTCATGTTTGCTTGCCCAGCTTACAACAACGCAAGGTCCAAATGGATAAAACCAATCTGCAGTTACATGGGCACCCGCGACCACCGGGTTGCTCTGCGCATCCTAAAATCCGACCCAAGCGTTCTTTTCTCTTGTGGGGTGGCTAAGTTCCTAAGCCACGCTTGGTTAGTTAGGCTTAAAGCCCTGTGTGGGGTGACCTAACCATAGGCCTTGTGTGATACTGGAGGCAGTCATTAAGCTATGTGATGCTGCATTCATTAAATCAGACTACTTCGGGATGTCACCACAAATTTAGAATGTCCCTCCAGATGGACATGGCACCTGCACTTTACATAAATACTGTTGTGATGAACTCTGTTTTTTACTTTTTTTTTTTTTAATACTTCTCTTTTAACCGATGTGTACATGTTATGGCATGAATTCGTAGAAACTTGCATGCACACTTTTTAGGTAAATGTTTTCACTGATATTTGTTTTATGCTTCGTAATATAACACAATGCCAAAAATGCTGTGCCAGCATATTTTATGTGAATTTTTGCATTCAAAGACTAATCACTATCTAGTATGTTTTTATTTTTTGTACAACTGTCGAACAATGCTTTTATGATACGTGTTATCGAAATAAAGCGATTGATTAATTGAATTGTCCGGCTAATGTAAACTCATTGATGTATAGTACTGATATTTATATGAATTATCCAAATTGAGGGAACTCTGTCACTACATTTTGTTTTGAATTTCGATTATGACACTGTCAATTGAACAAGTAAGCTATCTTACAGAAATGTTGTCCGTTTAATTCTTTTCATGCTGCTTTGTGATGTGCTCAGCAGTAAAATGTTCTGATTCAAACTAAAGAGGTCAGTGCTGTTGGTGAAATAACTTATGAGAATGTCTTTTATTAGGAGAAATCCTAAAAATACCAATGCAGGTTGCTTTGAAGGCTCTCTTTTATTTCCAATAGATATTTGGGCCCGTGATGTCGATCTTAAAGTTCGAGTCCATTGAGGAAGTTGTTAAGAGGGCAAATAAGAGCATATATGGCCTGGCGGCAGCGGTCTTTACCAAGGATCTCGATAAGGCCAACTACGTCGCGCAGGGAGTGAGAGCTGGAACTGTATGGTAAGGATTGATATGAGTCCAAGAACTGTACTTATAATTATATATTATGAAAATAATATAGCGTGTATGACCTCAGATTAGAAGAGCTAACTTGAAGCGTTGATCAGACCAGTGATCATCCCCCAAAATAGCTGTAACCTTGAAGCAACTTTCGAAATGTCTAGAGCTTTCTGCATGTATAAATAATACTAAACCTAATATCCTGTGTTCTAGGTTTGTTAGTAGGTGGCAAGTCCACTTATTACAAGTGTTTTTTTCATTGGTTGACTCTGCTCTTACTATGCAGTTGATATGACATGTCCAAACGCTCAATGAAAAGGTTTGAACAGAACAGTTGTAAGACTTGGAATTGTATATGCATAAAGAAATGACCGTGACCATGCCCCTGCCCCTCCCACCAGCATTCTGTGGACAGCTTACTTCCCATGTTGGCCTTCTGTATGTGGTCAGCTGCTGCCCCCTTCTCCCTGCCCTTTTTTCTTTGTGTGCTTGCCCCTGCACCCTCCTCCCTGCCCTCCGTTGTCCAAGTCTGTGCCCTGCTCCCTCCCTCCTGCTCTGCATGGGCTTTTGTGCTGCCACTGCCCTCGTGCTATCCTCTGTGCTAATCTTGGTGCCCCTTCCTACTTCCTCCCTATCCTCTGCTGTCAGATTCCATCCCCCTACCTCCTGCCCTGCGTGGTCCGATGTGCTGCCACTGCTCCTCCAGCTTTCCCCCTGTGGTTAGCTTGTTTTCCCTGTCCCCGTCCCCTCTGAGAACTAATAGAAAATGTGTCCCTATTGTGCTTTCTACAGCACAAACCATAAATGACAGAATGAAACCCCATTTGTTCATTCTTGTAGAAATGTTTTAGCTTTGATTAAATCAAGATGGCTTCAGGTGTACCACACCTTTGTCATAAATAAGAATGTTGGTGCTCTAATTGTTCATTAGAACACTATAGGGAGGCTGTAGTAGAACACTGGGGAATCGACTGACATGCTGCTGTTGTAAGTACATATTTTATTCAGTATGTCAGACTTTATCCTTACATGCCTGAGGAAAATAGTGTGAAGTCACAGAAAGTATGCTCCCATTTTGGCTTCTCGAGCACTCGTAAACTCTTAAAAAAATCATGAGAAAGCAGTCTTCTCTCAAACATAGTTCATAAAATCATAGCAGAGGATCCGCATTTTACACAGGGTAAAATCGCCTCTGAACACACTACAATGCCTAAAATTAATATGGTGCCACCAACAAATGATTTATATTATACATAAAATCTGCATATCATCCTTTTGTATGTGCTCCTTTTTGTGATCCTCAAAACATTATTTAACTACAATGCATTTCAATGGGGACCATGTCCCAGAGTCCAGTAATGGCTGCCATACCATGTTGTGGCCAGCCAATCAAGGGGGTTGGAAGGTCCATTAGGGACCACCTCACATACTCTTTGGGGGTCAGAGTGTGCTCACCCTGCCCCTTATGTTTTCTTACTTCAGTTTCAGGACACAGGGACCATGTCAGAACATATTGTTCAGGTTGTGACCAGTCAATCAGGATTGGCTAATCTCCTTTAAAGTGGCCAATCGTAGTGATAGCTGGACTGTTGATGTCCAGATATGCTCTATTTTTTAAGCTTAATTTCTCAAACAGCTAAACAGATTACACGAAATAACGAAAAGTACACTTTCTGAGTAAACATCAAATTGTTTGCCACATTTAGAGTATTTCTGTCCAGCCATTTTTTTCTGTATCGCTTCTTAAACTTCCTATGAGAATTTGCGTAGTGAAAACCTGTTTTGGAGCCCACATTTTTCCTGGCCCCTGTTTGATGGAACTTTTCAAGAAGATGCTGAGGTGGATGAACTTTTATTTGCAGGTTTAGTGAAGATTTGTCAAATGGCACAAAAGTTATTAGCAAAGCTAAAAACGCTCTTCATATGGGAACTCTGACTTAACTATAACTACCTAGTGGCGACTGGGTAGTAGTAAAGGGTACAGGGATGGATAGGAGTTAAGAGTACTAAGGGTTTGTTTTGGTTTAAGGGAGGTTATGAGTAAAGGGTGGTATGGAGGTTTTTAGGTTTAAGGGATGTGTAGGAGTAAAGGGTGGTAGGGGTTTTCGGTTTTAGGGGTGGGTGGGGTAAGGAATAGTAAGGGGTTTTGGGGTTTAAGGGATGGGTAGGAGTAAAGGGTAGTAAGGCAATTACGGTTTAGGAATGGATGAGTTAAAGGGGGTAGAAATTAGTTTTTAAGGGATGGCTAGAGGTAGTTTTATGTTTAAGCATGTTTGCATTGTAAAGTAGAACATGGTCAAACCACGTGTTGTAAAGGTACACAGCTTTGTAAAAGTTGTATTTTAACAACTTACTTGGTATTGGTGTGTGTGGTAACGTCTGATATTCCTTCCTGGGCCCGGCTTCCCCAGCAAAGCAAATACACCAGTTGTACAGGAAACTTCCAAATTATGGCACAATCACCCCGGCATGACAACCTTCCTATATGATCCAAATATCCCTGCAACTGTTTTGCTCCTTTTGGGGCAAGGGTGGAGCCATGGGCGCCATCAGCACCAACGGCAGCAGCTTCAGACTCTTCTGTTTTCTGCTGGTTGTACTTTTCCTGCAGCCTCAAAACCATCATGAGTGCCAACGCCACCAGTGTTCAATTGGGAAGGGCGGGGGGTCCTACCATTTCGCCACCGATTGGGAGGCAATCACAAGGGACTGCTGGGTCACATAGCTAGATTGCAAGCAAAGTGGCCTCACACGTGGTAATTAAACTGTGCCAACCAGAGTCCTTCTGCTTGTTGCCTGAAGTAGCAGACATACTTTTCGCTGCCAGGAAATCGGCACAAAATTAATTTATTAGGATCATTGCAACAAGTCTGTTCAGTAGATGGAAGATCTAAACTCTTCTTTCACACCTTTCTAATGTTATGCACTTCAGACTGTATCTTGCCTTGCAGTGACTACTGTAAAATGTCATGTCCACCTTCGTGTTTCTCAAACCAGCTATTTGTTATTGGTTTGTCACCATTAGTGATTTCTGAAAGATTGACTGTTCTTCTTTCTTCCCACTCTATATATTGTTCCTCAGTTCGATTTGAATCTTATGTTGGTCCTTTGTAGCTGTCTTGTCTTTCTTACCGAAAGTGGTATCTGCCTTTCACATGGGCCAGCCCATCATTCTTTCATCTTTCCTTCCTACTTCTCGTCCCATGAAAGAGTAGGAACTGCTCCACAGATTGGACTCCAGGCTTGTAGTGTCTGCTACATTGACCGCACACAACAGTAGATGTAGGATTTGTTAGAGGCAGGTAGGACAAAGCAGTGACATAGTGATTCCCTGTGCTTTCGTCAAGAGACACCAGTGCCATGACTATTCCTGCAGCTAGCACCAGAGCCATTTTGTGGGTGTTATCTTTCAGGAAGACTCACAGCCCTGGCAAGCACTGTGTGCTTGAGCTGTGTTGCCTGATTTCCTAACTTAATTGGCACTACTCAGTCCCACTTCCAAAGGATATTTCTTTGTGACTCATTCATAAGGTGAGGAGTCTGCGGGAAGAAATGTTCATCAGAAGATAAGTTACTTACTTACCTTTGCTAACAATATTTATGGTGGATACTAGATCTTCTTGCAGGTTACTCATCAATCTCCTTATGATTGGTGCTGTTATCAATACGATCCCATGATATGCAAACATTTAAATGATGTATTGTTGCTAATGTTCATGGTCACTCAGTTCCTATTCAAGTGCCTCGGTGTGGTGCAGGAAAAGAACTAGGAAATTACATCAGTGTGCTAGTTGGAACCTCATACACTTGACTCTCGTCACATCCAGAGAGGACTGAGTCGTGCCCGAGGCTCAACTACGCCACCTGGTGGCGCTGGAGCGCCATTGCTGGAAGGAGAAGGTTTATGGATCCAATCTTTTTCCTAAAAGATATTCATAAGCTGATGAATTTGTAAGAATGTTACCTTTTTTTCTACATTAAAGTTATTTGCCTTTGGTTAACAATATATGAATATTTGCCAAAAAGCACTGTTGAATTCCAAAGACTTTTCTTAGCACTGGCAGCGAACACATTGTGTGCATTATTATTTTGATAGCCCTTTCCTATTCAGCATGCCAGATGCCGGGCCTCCAGGTCCACTTTCTACATAGACATAGAGTGGGTAAGGGCACTATCCATGCCAGCCATCTACCAGGTAGCTTTCCCTCTCGGTTGACACGCAAAGTCACTGTGGTAAATGCTGTAACTATGATGACGATTAATGGTTTTCTAGATATGGAACTGCCCAACCTTCTTGTTCCAACGGACGTTTTGGGGTCGATGTTTGTTTTTATTTGTGGACCATTTTCCCCCATATCAGACTAATGTGGAGTTCATGCCCTGAAACACACAAGACTTTGGGGCAATATCACTAACCTGGTTCATGCTACTCGGTCCATCACGGACAGCTGAAGGGTAGCCTAGTGCAAGATGAATTTGTGCATGACTGTGTTCGGCTGCCACTGCTTTTATTTCTCTAGTAGATTACCCTCTCTGCACCTGCCCATTGATCCCAATGCGAATAGGTGTGATTTAACCCAGCTTTGGTTGTAAGGCCCGACAGAGCACCATATTTCTCCAGCAGATAGATATGCTGGACCAATCCCTCTGGCTCTGCCTAGAACACCAACGCATCATCTGCGTAGGATGGCACTATGCGCGTTTTATCCCTTACACTAATTCCCCACCATCCCGGAGAGGGTACGAGCATGTATGCCAGTGACTCAATGGCCCCTGGTGTACTATAGCGATGACCGTGGGCATCCCTGTCTGGTGCCGCATCCCAGCTCCCGGCTATCTGAAATAATCCCACTGTTCTGAGAATACAGTAACCGAATCAAGTTGTATTCCTTTAGTACATTAAACAAAGTGTCCCAGCCTATCTGGTCAAAGGACTTCTCTTTCTAAAGACGCTACCATGTAGTCACTTTGGTGTAACTCCAAGAAGTACCCAACAAGGGTCAACTGTTGAAGATGATTTATTGTGCTTATTCTAGGGATAAAGCTGGATTGGTCCTAATGGATCAATAGTCATGCTAGTCTTATAAGTCTTCTTGATCTAGCCTTGCTGATTATATATCCATGTTAATCGATGACAGAGGCCTGTGGGATTTAGTATTGTTCGGATTTGCCGGGTTTAAGTACTTCAGCTATCACTGGCTCCTGCATGGTGCTGGGTGGTCTTCCCAGCTTTCTTTTAGTTTTTCCGATAATAAATATGGCGCCAGGAGGCCGTTTTTTATTATTTTTTGCCTCCCATGTCATTTTGTGTGTTTTGGGGTTTTTCAACTCTTTCACCTCCACTGTTTCATCCAGATCGTCCCTCAACTTAGGGGACAACGGTGGTCAATTGAGCTCTCACTTTATATTTGGGCATTCCTTTCTGATTGGTTTTGGGAGTATAGCTTCTTAAGAAATTTATAGAAAGCCTGATAAATATCTTTCTGTCTGGTTTAGCAGGTACTGGATAGCTCTCTGCGCGAGAATCATACCAGCATTTTCCCACAAGTGCCGACCCTTTATGGAATTTCTGTTGAAACAGTGTAATGTAGTATAATGTATGTATAGTGGTTCCTACCCATATGTTGGTTGCTAAAGCGCTTGTTCGTGTACAAATAGCACACTACATCGTGTGGGTGCGTGGTTGAAAGAATTGACTTTGCTTCAACCTTATGTGGGAAGTGTTCTCATGTCATGATAACCACTGAGGTGCAGTTATCGTGTTATGGGATGCAGTGCTTAGTGGTGTGATGGATGCGGAAGTGTGAGAGATTCACGTACATTTAAAAAATGTTATGCTGGCAGCTGTGATCAACTCTGCATATCCCTTTATTGTGTTGGTAGGTATCTTTTATGTTCTCTATTTTATTTCTTATGGTGCCTGTCCCCGGAGTTTTTCGACTCTTGTGAATCCACAACAGGCGCCATGCATCGATAAGAGTGAGGAAGAGATCGGATCGGGATCTGTCTGGGTAGACTGCGCTACTGTCCTCCTTTATATGATTTCCCTTATGGGATGTCTTTTCAAGAGATTTGCGAAGATGGACTGTTATTGTCATTATTTCTGCCATTATAAGATGTCAGTGATCAGAGTATTTGACTCTTTGGGGCCTGCAGGGTGGAACTAAGGGCCTGATTATGAGTTTGGCGGACAGGGTTACTCCATCACAAATGTGACAGTTATCCTGTCGACCAAATTACAATTCCATTATATCCAGTGGAACTTGTAATATGGCAGATGGGATATCCGTCACGTTTGTGACTGATTATCCCATCCGCCAAACTCGTAATCAGGCCCTAAGTTAGAGTCCTTCTTTGAACAGAAATTTGTGGCAGATCTCGTTTGCCCCGGCTGGCCTGTCTGGTGGTTAATTTTGAGTTGTGAGAGGGCTGGTACAGTCTGTCTGTTAGTTCAGTTGCCAGCAAGGTTCCACAGGTCGTTTCATAATTTGTATGCCTGCCCCATTGATGGACCAGGTAATGAATTGGTACATGTAGTATGATATATTGACGTGGATTATATCAAATTGATACTAATAGATTCATCCTAAAGACTTGATTAACTTTCCTCCATCTTGTGTTTAGAGGTAGAAAGTAGAGTAGACTACAGGTGGGCTGATTTTCACTCTGGGGAATCTTGCAAAGTTCTTATGTAACTGCAGAATTCCACAGAGTTCTGCCATTGGGCAGAAAATTGCATGTCGTGGTGAGATTAAGTGCCGGTTGCATGCCGTGCTGAAAAATCGGCACCACGTGGTGTACAAGAGCGCGTGACCATTCAAATTGATTTTGCTGCCGCTCGAGTAGAAAATCTACTCAAAGTAGCCCTCTGGCCATGACTACCCACATTAGAGAATCTCACCAAAGGTCCTCCTAGTGACCTTAAATCCTGTTAGGGAACACTGCCAAACTCATTTGCACTCACCAGCTCTTTCTGGAACCTCATGGGAGAAACAATTCCACTGTGCAGCGATTGGTGGAATTTATCCGGCACCCATGCAGAGTCGCCAAATTACATGGGCAGGATTCAGTTTTCCACCCAGGCCTAGAGTAGACCTAGTTTGTCGTGTCTTTCAAGTCTGAGGTTTATGGTTAGATTCCCATGTCATTAGGCGGGTTGGGTTACAAGTCTCAAGATACAGAGTTGATGCATGAATATCTATTAAGTCTGGATGGAGGAATCTCAATGAACATTTATGTTCCACAGTCTCCAGAGAGCTATTGGGGAGCAGTAGGAGTCATTTCTATGTTAGCAATTTTGGCCTGTAGTCCCAGTATCTCTTTCATAATCTCGGCAGAGATTCCATAAATTCTGCTCATATATATTCACTTAATGACCGCTTTCATTGCATACCACTTGTTTGCCATAGTAGTCGTTGCGTGCCCATTGATGTCAAAATATTGATGCAGTTCACTCTACATTCATGTTCTAAAGTCTACTTCCTGGAAGATCTCCACTCTGAATCTCCAAGTGGGCACATTGGGTCTAGAGCGGAACAGGGTAAATGTTAAGCATATCAGTGTGTGGTCCCAGATAATCCTGCCCAAGTGTTCTGGCTGTGTATTGGTTACATATCTCTCCACTCACAAGAGAGAAATGTATCCAAATGTAAGACCCGTTGGTTAGGGAAAAGATTGTGAAACTATGTTCACGTTGAAGACGTTCATGCCAGATGTCAAAAATATTCTGTTTGCTAATCATTTCCACAATATGTAGCATAGCATTGTTCTCTGGGCCTGTTCTGGGGGGAGTGGGACAGAGCAGAGTTGTGTGGGAGTTAACAATTGTCGATGACAAGACAGATTGTCCCCAACCAGGCTGACACCACATTAGCTAGCTAGTTTCATAAAATATGATTATTCTACCGAAGTTGGGCGCACATGCATTTAACAGGCATACATCTTGGCTATCTATGGTACCACATATTTGTTGCTTTAAATGGTATATTATGTCAGACCTGTAAGACTACTCTTGTTGTGGAATAACAAATATGAGAATGAGCAATCGCCGTCATCTGTTTTTCACCAACCTAGAGTGGGCTTCCATAGTGAGGTTAGTCTCTTTTAGGAACTCTAACGCTGCCGCCTGACTTTGTGAAAACTATGACACTGTGTATTTTTCTCCAGATCATATTGGCCCCTAACATTCCAGGAGATAAACTTTCACTAATGCCTTGCATATCATTCAGGACACACTGTATCACCCCCTAGGTGAAGCAACCTAGGTCTGAGGACCACATATTGCACCCACCCACTGCATTTATCTATTGCAACATTCATATCTGCCAGTCTAACTCAACTATACAACAAAGAATTCCCATCCTGGTTTTGTAGCCTATAGTAAACCTGCCTGTAAAACAGATTGCAGTACACCCATGTAGGCTGGCAGTCATTAGAAAATATGGGAGTGTCCCCTCACCCTGCAAGCGACCGACTCCTCCCCCCACCCACCCAAACAAAAAGATAAACATTACATACCTCTAGACCAAGCTATCTGAACCTGTTTAACTGCTTCAGATGACTTACGCTGACACTGCCTCTGCGTACTCCGGGAACGCATAACTTGCCAACCCCTCATTGAGCTACGTTACCAGTCTTAATCACCTGCAGAATGGCGCTTCTGTCACAGGAGTTTAGAAAACTGGCTAGGTAGGAGCCTGAGAGGAGGCTGAGTGACTGGCTCTATCAACTGATTTTCTACAGTTATGCATTTGAGTGTATATCTTTAGTAACAAATAACTACAACAGGGCTCAGTTAACAGGCCTTTCTAAGATTGTTCTCCAAATCTATAGCTTTGCCATGTTTCTACTCACAGACGCACTTGGACCTTTTTGCTATATATTTTTCCTGAACCATTTGAGAACACCCACCCTTGTAATTAGTGTGTAAAGCCTGCCATGCCGCATAGCCTAGTTTTAGTCGGTTCATGACATACAAGTTTTTTAATGAGCACGCTACTCTAAGCACCATCTACATTGCTTTCTACACAGCCTTGATTTCAGTTGCCCTGGACTCGCATCGTATGTTCCACATTTTTCTTTTTTCTTCACTCAATTTGTATACAATATGGTTCTCTTATCCATGCTTCAATATTCCTCGTTTATTTTTCGAACATATGTTATGTACATTATATCAGCCTTGAAAAAGACCCAAGCATGCATGCCATAGGGGTTGAAACAAGTGTTGGCTGCAACTTGCGTTGCCTGTTAAGAAGAAAGGGCGCATCTTTAGAAAGGCTTGATTAAAAAAGAAGACTTTCTTTACTTCAGCGTATTGCTAATTTAAGCTATTCCAAATTTTATGATATGTAGGTTAGGTTACATTTCCTGATATATTTTATAACTAGAAAGTAGGCTTTTGGAGGGTTCCTGGTGTTAGTGCTATTGGAAACTCACTGTGGGAACATTCCACTAAGGATAGTTATGAGAGCCCTTTGGGTCTTGGTGTCTCTAAGATCCATTTCTCAAGGAAGAGGTCAGTCAAAGTACTGTAAGTTCTCTCTGGAAAACCATGAAGCAAAAGGTTCTTTGGGTAAGAGTGCCCCATAATAACTTCCCTTCTAACATCCAGGACCCTTGTTGCATTCCTGGAGCTTAATCGGCAATTAATCCATTTTGGAAATGTTCACTTTTATGGTTTCAGCAGCCAACTCCACAGCTTTGCTCCGTTCTGCCACTTTTCGGAAATCCCCCTGGAGCATGGTCATTTTCATGAACACAGTGTTCGAGGCATATGAGCTGCAGAATTCACACTTTGTACATTGATCGCCATCTGGTGTTGGGCTCGGATGTTTGCACCTTGTTGTTGTCTTGGAAGAAGTCTTTGTAGTCACGAGATAGGTGACTCCTCCCTTGGACGATAGTGCGCATGGGCATCGACTCCATCCTCAGATTGTTTTTTTCCGCCATCGGGTTCGGATGTAACTTCTGCGCTCCCGTTCCATACTCTACTGTTCAAACCTTTTCGACGCGCAAAACATCAAAAAACTCGACGGTATTGTCTTCGTTCGCGTGCCATTCGCCGCGCTCCTCGATTCCGGTCGTCGACGCAGGCCGCTGGGCCTATCGACACCATTCGGGCCTACGGCTAATGGAAAGGACTCCATTTAAAAAGTGCCCCCAGTGTGGAGCTAAATTCCCACACATCGACCAACACAAAGTCTGTAACCTCTGTCTCTCGCCGGGCCCGACGACACGTTATGGCGCAACGAGCAGCTCCGGTGCCAGAGGACATCTTCAACGAAGGCCCCGATGTCCTGGAGGATGTTTCGGAGGACCTGGAAATCTTTTCCGAGGCAGACGACTCCGACTCAGATGACCACATCACTCCAGGTCAACGAGTGAGTACAACTGCCCCAACCCCACCTGAAAAAAAGAAGGCTCCGGTCAAGACTTTGCCTCCTGGCCCCAGTCGTGACCAAAACAAAAACTTCAGAAGCCCCGGGCCCGGCTCCGAAGACCAAGGACAAGCCTTCTGGCGGCTCGGGACCGAGCAAGCCACATATCACCGCCCCGCAGACACCATCGGCACCGAAGCCGGGAGCTCGTCCTGCTCTCGCACTCCCCAAAAAGCCATCGGCACCGAGCACCTCGGCGCCCAAGGAAAAGGCCTCTGATCTGAAACCAAAATCTTCGGAACCGAAAAAGATTTCCGACTCCACCTTCGAAGCCGAAGGTTCCAAAAACCCCTTCTAAGGCTCCGGAGCACAAATCTAAACCTCGCTCGGACCCGAAAAAATCGGCGCCGAAAGCGACTATCGAACAGGAAGAACTTTTTCGACCGGATCCCATCGATCCGCAACAAAAAACTCTCCAAGTGGACCCTAAAACAGGACATGTCATCAATGTTCCACACAACAAGAGGAAATTCGACACCCCACACACCCCTGAGGTGCCTGTAAAGAAGAGACTGTGCCACTTCGCCTTTACGACCCTCTTCTCCTGTTCTTCCTACTGAACCTTTCTTTTCTCCAAATTCTCCCATACTTCCAACATACTCACCACCACAGGATGATGATTTAGGGGGGGGGAGGGGGTAATGACCCTTTCATTGCCCCTGATGACGACACACACGTACCACAGGACAATTGGGATGATTATGATGACCCAGTAGATCCTCCAGACCTTCCTGATCCCCATGCATACCCCACAAAGCCATCTCCCCCAGATGACAATATTGGCTTTGGTCAGCTTATAGACAGAGCTGCCAAGTACCATGGTGTTCAAATGCATTTGGACCCCATAGAGGAGGACTTCCTAATAGACACCTTTGCACAGTCACAAAGGACAGTACAAACTTTACCAATGTTAAAAGGAGTCATTAAACACGCCCCAGACATATTCAAAGACCCCGTAAGGGCTAGAATTCTCAATCCCAGAATTGACAAACAATATAAACCCGCTCCCAATGATCCCACCTACATCAAGGGTCAACTTCCTTTAGATTCTCTAGTGGTGACCAACGCTAGAAAACGTGCCAACTCTCAGACCTCCGGTGATGCTCCACCTCTGGACAAAGAGTCTAAGTTATTAGATGCTTAGGGCAAACGAGTTGCTGCCCAAGCAGCTAATAACTGGAGGATAGCCAATGCGCAGGCATTACTTGCCAGGTATGATAGAGCTCATTATGACCAGCTGGAAACCCTATTGCAGCATTTGCCTGATCAATATAAGACCAAGGCCAATTATTTGATTCAGGAGGGCAAATTAATAACTAATGCATCAATCAAGTGTGCCCTCGATGCAGCAGACACCGCATCTAGGTCCATTAACACTAGTGTGTTACTAAGAAGGCATGCCTGGTTGCGCATTTCTGGCTTCAAACAGGAGGTACAAACAACTATCCTCAATCAGCCGTTCAATCAAGAACAACTTTTTGGCCCAGCTGTAGATACGGCTCTAGAAAAAATGAAAAAGGACACGGAGACTGCTAAATCCATGGGCACATTACAGTCCCCATCCACACGAGGTTCCTTTCGACGCTCCTTCTATAGAGGTGCACCCAAAAACATCGGTGCTGACACTGCTTCTTCCTCCTACAAAAACCCCTCACAAACTTCCCCCAACAAGGGATATTTTAGAGGTTGGTACAGGGGAAACAACAACAAAGGAAGAGGCCGAGGTAACAACAACACTCGCGCCTCTACCACTAATAAGCAGTGACTTCCCTCCAGACCATTCCACTCCGGTCGGAGGGACACTCTCACAGTTCCTACCTGTCTGGAATTCCATCACTACAGACAAGTGGGTAAGACAAATTATCCAGTATGGTTACTGCCTGGAACTTACAGCAACTCCACCCAACATACCACCCAAGCAGCGTCCAATGTCCACGGAACATCTCGCACTCCTTAAACAGGAAGCTCTTTTGCTGCTTCAAAAACATGCAATAGAACCAGTTCCCATACAACATCAAGGAACAGGAGTTTACTCTCTCTACTTCCTAATCCCCAAAAAAGACGGTACCCTAAGGCCAATACTGGACCTCAGACCTCTCCATCTCTACATACAGTCAGATCATTTTCACATGATCACTCTTCAACAGGTTCTTCCACTGCTTCAACAAGGCGACTTCCTTGCCACATTAGATCTCAAGGACGCCTACTTCCATATTCCCATACACCCTGCTCACAGGAAATACCTAAGGTTCACAGTGGATGGCGAACACTATCAGTTCAAAGTCCTTCCATTTGCAGTGACCACAGCACCCAGGGTTTTCACAAAGTGCCCTGCAGTAGTAGCAGCGCACTTGCGAAGACAACAAATCCATGTATTTCCATACCTCGACGACTGGCTGATAAAAGCCAAGTCACACAACCAATGTGTTCACCACACTTACCAAACCATTCAGCTGCTACACAACTTGGGGTTCACAGTAAACTACACCAAGTCGCACCTTCAACCCTCCTACATACATCAGTATCTAGGAGCCACAATAGACCCTTCCAAAGCTCTAGCATACCCCAATCCAGCAAGGATAGCCAGTATGCAAACCCTCATCTCCAAGTTTCAGCCCCAACACTCTCTCCCAGCATGAGTGTTTATGCAGCTGATAGGAATGATGGCCTCTTGCATTTTCATTGTACCTCACGCAAGTCTTCAAATGCACCCCTTACAAGAATGCTTAGCACGTCAGTGGAACCAGGCTCAAGGTCAACTTACAGATCTGGTGTTGGTGGACAGTCGCACACATCGCTCTCTGCAATGCTGGAACATACAAAACCTTTCCACAGGGCGGCCGTTCCTAGAGCCAGTTCCACAGATCGTGCTAACAGCAGACTCATCACTCACCGGCTGGGGAGCCCATCTCCTAAACCACACAATTCAGGGCAGGTGGTCCACCCAACAAAAACTGTTCCACATCAATTACCTAGAATTACTGGCAGTATTTCTAGCGTTAAAGTCGTTTCAAACACAACTCCTCAACAAAGCTGTCCTAGTCCGCACAGACAACATAACAGCAATGTATTACATACAGAAACCAGGAGGAACACATTCTTTGCAGCTGTCATCTAGCGCAAAGTATATGGAGATGGGCCATTCCACAGAAAATATATCTTCTAGCAGAACATCTTCCAGGGGTCAACAATCGGATAGCGGATCTGTTAAGTCATCAAACTCAACAGATACACGAATGGGAACTTCATCCGCAAGTTCTTCAACCCTTCTTTCACATGTGGGGCCAACCAGACATGGATCTGTTCGCCACACATGCAAACGCAAAATGCCCAACCTTCGCCGCCAGGTTCCCTCACCCGTTGTCCAAGGGCAATGCGATATGGATGAACTGGTCAGGCAGATTTGCGTACGCTTTTCCGCCACTCCCGCTCATTCCACTAGTAGTACGCAAGCTCAAACAACAGTCTCTCAACATGATCCTAGTTGCTCCAACATGGGCACGGCAACCATGGTTCACAACACTACTCGAACTCTCAGTAGTTCCACACCAAAAATTACGTCTCTCCCCAAACCTACTAACACAGAACCATGGAGAGATGAGGCACCCAGATCCAGCACAACTGAATCTAGCGATCTGGCTCCTGAAATCCTAGAGTTCGGTTACCTTAACCTCCCACCAGACTGTATGAACATTATTAAGGAAGCCAGACGCCCTACTACTAGAGCTTGCTATGCAGCTAAATGGAAAAGATTCGTCATTTACTGCAACAATAACCAAATTGACCCATTAGATGCTTCAATTCAGAACATTATCTGCTATTTACTACACCTACAAAGATGCAATCTGGCATACTCATCAATAAGATTACATCTGGCTGCCCTGGCCGCCTGCCGACAAACAAATAACATTTGTCATTGTTTAGGGTACCCGCTATCAAAGCCTTTATGGAAGGCCTTAAAAGGATACTCCACCCAGACTGCCACCCTCTCCAGTGTGGAACCTAAACATTGTTCTAACTAGACTCATGGGTCCCCCATTTGAGCCTTTACACAAATGCGAATTACAATTCCTTACATGGAAAGTAGCCTTCCTTGTCGCAATCACCTCTCTCAGAAAAGTAAGTGAGATACAGGCTTTAACCATACAAGAACCATTCTTACAAATGCATCATAACAAGGTGGTTCTTAGGACAAATCCAAAATTCCTTCCCAAAGTAATCTCTGCTTTCCACCTTAACCAATAAGTAGAGTTACCAGTATTTTTCCAAAACCCTGATTCGGTAGCAGAAAGAACTCTCCACACCCTCGACCTCA
Organism: Calotriton arnoldi; assembly: GCA_963921515.1. Taxonomy (NCBI): domain Eukaryota; kingdom Metazoa; phylum Chordata; class Amphibia; order Caudata; family Salamandridae; genus Calotriton; species Calotriton arnoldi. Next base: position 919,599 of record CAWUFW010007607.1, on the reverse strand, counting down.
AAAGAGCTTTACTTTACTATATAGACAGGACTAAATCCTTTAGGAAAACAAAGCAACTATTTGTAGCTTTCTCTCCACCTCATAAAGGCAATCCTATTTCCAAAGCTGGAATTGCCAGATGGATAGTAAAATGTATTCAAATATGCTATCAGAAAGCAAAACGTACGTTAACAATTCCCCCTAGAGTGCATTCAACACGCAAACTAGGAGCTTCCATGGCATTCTTAGGGAACATTCCCCTAGAAGACATTTGTAAGGCAGCAACATGGTCTACCACACACACACCTTCACCAAACACTATTGTGTAGATGTGCAGGCAAATCAACAAGCTTCTGTAGGCCAAGCTGTTCTTAAGACACTTTTTCAAACTACTGCAACCGATACAGGTGACCACCGCTAGGGGAGGTACTGCTGTACAGTCTATGCACAAAGTGTGAATTCTGCAGCTCATATGCCTCGAACGGAAAATGCTACTTACCAGTATGCATCTGTTCTTGGCATGTAGAGCTGCAGAGATTCACACGCCCACCCCCCTCCCCGGAACCTGCATCTGTTCCAGTGCTATCTTACTTGGATACATTCTCATGGACATCTTTCTGTTTCTTACAAACTCAATCATTTCCCTTCATGGCGAAAAACAATCGGAGGATGGAGTCGATGCCGATGCGCACTATCGTCCAAGGGAGGAGTCACCTATCTCGTGACTACAAAGACTTCTTCCAAGACAACAACAAGGTGCAAACATCCGAGCCCAACACCAGATGGCGATCTATGCACAAAGTGTGAATCTCTGCAGCTCTACATGCCAAGAACAGATGCATACTGGTAAGTAGCATTTTCCTTCTATTCTGAGCTAGTGTGCTGTTCTCTATTCTGATTCACTCCATTAGCTCTGCCGTGGAGGGCTAGTGATCACCACCTATCGCAGCCTACTGAGCCCCTGGGGTTCCAGGCCCGACATGCATTTCGTGTATTGTACAGTTTTGTTCTTTTTGAGCCTGCTGGTTTCCTCTATCCTTAACCTTAGTGTCTGGCTTGTGCCTCCCTGTGTCACTTCCCTCCTTGTTTAAACCATTAGATTGTTTTCACTGCTTTCAACCAGTTTATGGGAGAAATGTTCAAGTAGTTGGAGGGTGCTCTTATTTCATTTTTGTGCACTATAGGAACAGGCCCTTACCTACTAATCAGACAAAGCCACTAGCTCAACATTCACACCGCAGGTTTCACAGTCCCCCCCCCCCCTTTGTTGTCCCAAATCAAGTATCCTTCCAAAGGCCATGTGTCACTATGAGGGCTAAGCATTATTTTCTTATATTCAAGACTCTCCCGGTGAGAGATTTGGTGTAGAGTATACCCTGCACCACTTTCTGATGGCCTACCAGTGATGGCTCTCTTTCAGTGGGTGGCAGTTGACTCCGCAGAAGCCTGTGTCTCGACCACACCAGCGACACCAAGATGCCGAAGCAGTACTCCACATGAATGCGGCCTGGCACCACTTTTTTTTAGCATCTTTATTGGGTTTTTCATAATACATTTACAGAGAAAAGCGATAGAAGTTGGGTTTCTCGAAGTTTATACTGTACAGCTGTATCCTTAATCTGCTTAGTCTTGCTTTTCTAGTTTTGACTAAGACTGTGTAATGGCTATAAACATATATTTGATATTCTTTATTTATGCAATCCTACAGGCAAAGATAGGTGTATATTTTATTGTGTCACTAGTAGCTTGTTCACTCTTTATCACTCCTAATTGGATAAACTATATTTAACCAACCACTGCAGGTTGATTTCTGATTCAGTTTGTAAATATATCCTGTGTTGTATGAAATTGTAGGTGAAAGATGGCAGTCTGGTTATGAATACAAGCCTTTTACCCTCTAGTGGGCAACATCTGCAAACATGTTACTGTCTCAGTAACAAACTGAAGAAGAAAACAGCAGACATCGAGGCATCTTGAGTAGCACACCTTCATACTGTTGTACACTGTACCTCTACCACATAAAGATCCTGCAGGTTTATCGTTATTGGTACCACTTTGCAAAAAGGAATGTAATAAGTTGTAGTAAATTGTATTGGTGTGCGATTGGATCTTTTTTTAACCCTCATTTCTCTTCTCTGTGCAGCGCTTGACTCTCCACAGTGGCCCTTTGTGCAATCGCAATACGCCATTTAATGAGTGCGGACGGAATTCTCGGGATTTCCATTCCATTGTTATGGCCCTCCTAGTCAATAGTAATGAGAAATCCAGAAACTTAGTCCCAGATCTACCCCTTTTGGGGCCCTAATATAGAGCATTCGGCCCTACAAAGATCTTTACATCCTACCGTCTGACAGTATATTAGTAAGTCCATTCCAGGATTTTGCAATACCAGACCATCTCATATCATGTGTAGGACCCCTGCTTGAATGGTCATTCGTGCTACAAGAACACTTGGAGGATGCCTAAGGGTATATCTTACTAATCTTCTGGGGGGCGGGGTGATACCAATAGGCTGTATGCAGGAAGGTGAAGTGGCTTTATGGCATTCCGTGTAACCGTGTGGGGGGTTAGTCAGTACTCCACTCATTTTAGTTGACCCCCCTACGCAGGTCTGATTCCCATCTGTCCCTCAATTCCACAAGTGAGACCCCTATGATTACACCCGGAGTGCCTTATAAAACCAGGATATTAACCTCTTACCACCCCACTCCCCATAGTGTGTAATAGGTTTATTAGTTAATGACCGTGTGGTTCCATGTCTGTGATCGTCCAGATTCTGTAAACTTCCACAGGGGTGTGGAATTTAATAAAATATCTACTTGTCCATGGGACAGGTAGCTTCATAAATCTACTTGTCCTGTACAAAATCCACTTGTCCCTTTGGTGCCATCATGTAGTGCACCGTCAAATAATGGCAGCACTCATTATAGAAGAGCTCGAATAATAGCCTCTCTGGTTATGTCAGGCTCATAGTATAGAAGGATTTGAATACTAGTGATTTCCTTATTTTGCCTCTTTTCTGCAGATCTACCCATTCATATTTTCATTCACCCACTGATATCTAGCATTTCACCTTTACATTGGCTTCCATTCATTCTTTCATCAGCCTTTCACCATTCTGTTTGTCCATCCATCCGCCCATCCATATCCAAATCTACCCATCCATCCCCAAACATATCCATCCATCCATCTCAGCCATCTGTCCATCCTTTCGCTCACCCATTCTTCCGCTCATCCATCAATTTACCCTTTCACTCTTCCATCCTTCCGCTCATCCATCAATTTACCCTTTCACTCTTCCATCCTTTCGCTTACTGATCCATCCACCCTGCAACCCATCTATCTTTTCACCCTTTCCTTCAACACATCCATCGTCCATCCACCATCCCGGTCACTCATCCATCCTTTCACTCATTCATCCATCTAGCAAGCCACACTTACACTCATATACTCACTCATCTAGCCACCCTTTCACCCACACATCCATCCTTTCACTCACTCACCCTTGCACGTTAATTATGGGCCTTTGTCTGCTTAGCTGCAGACAGAAGAGGCTCATCAAGAGCTCCACCCCCACTGTAGCTGGTAAAGCGAGTGGTTCATGACGCCCTTGGGGCCAAACCTATCCTTCCAGCTCCAAATCTATCATTCAAACTCATCCATCCCTCCTTCCTTCCACTCATCCATCCATCCGCTCATCCATCCATCCACTTTCACCCCCTCCATCCACCCTTTCACTCATATCCATTCACTCTTTCACTCATCCCTCCATCCTTTTGCTCTTCCATCTTTCACCCCTCCATCCTCCTTTCCACTCATATCCATCCACCCTTTCACTCATCCCTCCATCCATCCATCTGCTCTTCCGTCTTTCACCCCATCCATCCTCCTTTTCACTCATATCCATCCACCCTTTCACTTATATCCATCCACCCTTTCACTCATATCCATCCACCCTTTCACTCATCCCTCCATCCACCGTTTCACTCAACTATCCACCCATCAATCTATCCATCCTTCCACCCATCAATCTATCCATCCTTCCACCCATCAATCTATCCATCCTTCCACCCAGCCATCCACCCACTCCATCAGCCATTCATCCACTCATCCATCAATCCACCCTTTTATTCAACCATCCATCCTTTCACTCATCCATCCACTTTCACCCCATCCATTTATTCACCCTTTCACTCATCCATCCATTCTTTCACTCACTCATCCATCCTTACATCCATCCATCCACTTTCACCCCATCCATCAATTCATTTACCCTTGCACTCATCCATCCATTCTTTCACTCATCCATCCTTTCACTCATTAATCCATGTATATATCCATCCACCCTTTCATATCAATTATGAACCTTTGTCTGGACCTGCAGAAAGAAGAGGCCCATTAAGAACTCCACAGCTGCTGTAGCTGCTACAGCGTGTGTTCAGATGCCCCTGGTGCATGCACAAAGTGAGACGAGAGGCCCAGTGCAAGGAGAGAAATGAGGGTGCGCTTGAGGAGTGCATGAATTCCCCATGGGGAAACTAATGAACTTTAATGTAAGCCCTGGATGAGGTAAGATATGAGAGGCCAAGGGGATCGGGTCAGGGCAGTCAGAGGGGGCAACAGAGGGGGGTGGGATGGGGTTAGCAAGTACAGGCACCGGGTGAAACATAAGGTGTACAGGCAAAGCAAAGTGCAAAGGAGGGTTGTGCAGGGGCTGCATGAGAAGGGAAAGCATGGGCTTTACTGTAGGCCCCCCGAGGGTGAGGAGGGATCTTGGGGCCGATTTGAGGCTCAAGGGTGAAGCACAGAATAAAAGGCAGGGGGTCACAAGGTTAAAGTCAGAGCAGGAGCCAAGAGGCCCTTAAGCCAGCCTCTTACATTCCAGTGATGTGAGTGTGCTGGAGCTGCGTCTCCTCGAAGAAAATGAAAGGACCAGAGGAGGGCCTGGAAGCCACACAAAGCCTCGGGGAGAAAGCAAAAAGACTCTTATCTGACAGTGCTGTGGATGTTTTATATGGAGCTGCAACTTTGAGCTCAGCTCCATCATGTTGTTGTTCTGCTCTGGGGAAATTAAAGTGTAGGCCCCAGCTTTTGCATTGACCCTTTCACTGCCAATAAACTGCTCAGAGCTCCTTATTAACTGGCTGTGACCAAAAGGGTTGAACAGCTGTGTATCGGATTACCGTAACTGTCTACTTGTCCTTTGGACAAGTTAGAAATTAAAACCTCTTGCCCTTGTAAGAAATCTATATGTCTCGGGCGTCGGGAGATAGGAATTCCCCACCCCTGTTCCATTACCAGCACTGTTTGTGTCAAAAATTGCCTGCTGATTAGGCCAAAGTCCTTGACCAGTTTCTCAAACGGGGCCAAGGTACCCTCACTAAACAATTCTCCCACTGTTGTGATCTACGCAGCCTCCCATTGTGCTTATTCTTTAGATGTTAAAAAAAAAAACATTTTTAGGGAGACTTGCCAATGGTATTCCCAAGGCATAGGGCTTGATATCTTGCATAGACCTCTCTGGACACATCCTAGGACAACCCGCACTAGCCGGGGAGACCTGATATTGGAGGATTGGGGAAGGAATAAACTGAAGCAGTGCCCCACAAACCCAGGCCATCGCCATCCCCCTCTCCATCTAGTAATGATTTTTCAGTTTTCGGCCACCAGCCAACTCCGTTGCAACTGGGCTGCCAAGAAGTATAATTCAAATTCTGGCACGCCAAGCCCCCAAAATGTTGGGGGCTTTAGTTTCATTAGTTCTGCCCTACTTCTCTCTGTACTATGAGGTCACTCAGGAGCATTTCTTGGCAGTATCATATGGAAATTAGCAAAACAAACGAGACGGGGGAGGATCACCATATTAGCTAATGTCGTTTGCCCTACCACTGTTGGAGGTAATGTCTTCCAGATAAAAACCTGAGTTTGCAGTTTAGCTGTAGCAGCCTCTAGATTTGCATCTTGGAGTTCTGAATGTGTGTAGTAGGCCCTAGGTAGCAAAAGATAGTAGTTTCCCATTTAATCCCTCTACTGCATTGGGTCAGTGCAGCTCTGGTCCAAGCTAAGACAGGTGGTGAGTAGACAAGACTTTGCCCACTTGACGTTTAGTCTAGACACTGCCTTGAAGTCCTTCAAGGACTTAGTAATCTGTTAGGTCAGCTCTCATATCCCTTATGTTCATTATGTCTGTGTAGTGCAATACTTTGTGTATACCCCTCCTCCAGTGGGATACCACATTGTTGCCCCTTCGCTCACAGTTTGGCCACAAAGGATTCCAACGTTAGGGCAAACAGCAAGGGGAACAGCAGACAGTCTTGCCACATGCCCCTAGCTACCTCATATGAGGTGAATAGCCAAATGCACTTTAACTGTTGGAAACCTTATTGAAGAGGGAACAGTCAATATCTAGTAATCTTTTTCATGAAAATTCAAAACAGTTCATAACATAGGTTTCGTCTTCTTAGCCATATATGAGGGAGGCATCATTTGATTTTTTTAAAAGAGCATCTTTATTTGTGTTTCATCAATATTGCACGCTTCCGAGAGGCCCAGGCAACGCATTACATCCTGTCAAGAACTTCATCCGGGCTGTAAAGTTAAAAATACATATACATTTTTACACAAAGGTATTTACATAAATATATACTTTTTCACAAAGTGATTCAACATTACTATTCACAACATGTATTTTTTTAAATGAGTTTATTTAGAACATAATAAAGCATAGGGATAAGAAACAACACAAATAAGTAAGCAATAAGTTATACATAACTAAACAATACAGGTCAACTATGGAAGAGAAGAATTATATATGGTCTAAAACAGGAAAAGTTTGGTTGTACAAGCATAAGAAAACCAGTGCATTACATATGAATCTGAAAGAGACACGTTAGTGACAGATTCCTTACCTTAGAATATCCCCAGGCGTCAGACTGGATCCGGAAAGTTTTTTGCGTAGCAGTACCCTTGCGCGTCGGTAGGCGGCGTCGTGCGGCTCCGCGTCCGTCGTCGGCGTCGTGGTCGCCGGGATGACGTCGCGGGCAGCACTTGGACGCCGCCCCTGCGCGCTGACGTCAGTTCTTCTTTTTCCTCGCCAGTAAGCGCAGATCCGGGAAGAGCAGTGCCCTAGTCACTTTTTGACTATCCTTTTTTGTGAATTTTTTCACTGTTTCTTCATCGAGTCTTCACGACTCCTAAGGTGTCGTAGGGATGCCCGGCTTTAAGCCATGCGAGGCCTGTGGTCGCATGATGTCGATCACTGACCCGCATCTCGAGTGTCTCTTCTGTCTCGGCCGAGACCACGACACGAAGTCGTGCCCTGACTGCCCGAAACTTCATCCGAAGGCTTTGCGAGAGCGGTCTCGAAAGCTACTCGAGGTCCGGCAGTCGGTTCCGCGCCGCACCAAGCCCAGGTCCCGGGAGAGGTCGAGGGGCCGGTCACGGAGTCCCCGCCGTTCGTCGGAATCCAAGTCTTCGCGCTCCTCCGGTAAGTCTAAGCACAAGAAGTCTAAGAGGCGTCATCGCTCTAAGACTTCGCCTCGCCGGTCTCGCGACTCGGCTGAGGCCCCAGTCGGCACCGTCCCCGCGGCCCCGGACATGCCTGTAGAGCCGCCCCCGAATTACCCGTTCTTTCCGGGTTCGGGGGCGACTCCGGCCGAAATACAGGAATTCTGTCGGCCGTGGCCCGCCTCTTCGGGCCTTCAGGTCCCTCCGGTGCGCCTTCGGGCCCCGCAGGCCCTGATGGGGTTGCCCCGGCGGCGCCGTCGACTCCGGTCCCGGCGCCGCCTGTCCCACCAGCCTTCATCCCGGCTCCGGCCCCGGCCTCGATCCCGGCTCCGGTGGTACCGCAACCCCCATCGACGCCGGTTGACCTAACCACGCCGACGCCGATGTCCCCGGTGCCGTTCCTGATGCCGTCCAGGGCTCCGGACGGCGTCGGTCCCCGGCTCTCTCCGGCTCCGGACATGGAGCCGGACCGACGTCACTCGACGCCGGCTCCGGCGCCCGATGAGACCTTGGGTCCCAAATGTCCCTCCTCCTCCATATTTTGAACAAGAGGAGGACCAGGAGAGCTGGGAGGGGTCTGAGGACCCTCTCACACAACAGTGTGAGTTTGATCCGGACTGGGCTGAGGAACTTGGGGATGCCAGTGGTCTAGACACCTCCCCTGACACTGGCATGCTGTCTCCTCCCGTGGCTACGGAGGAGGGAGCTAATTTTACAACGGTGTTGCGTAGAGCAGCTGGAGCCTTACATCTCCAGCTGCCTACTGTGGCCGTCAGGACTAACCTGACAGAAGTGCTTCAGCCGGTGGCTTCCTCTTCGGAGACTGTGCTGCCGTTTAATGATGCACTCACTGACGTTCTTTTGGGTGCCTGGTCCAAACCCACCACAGGGGCTCCTGTGGATAGGAACGTGGCCCGACGCCATCGCCCTGCTCCGGGCGACCCCTTGTTTCTCTCCCAACATCCCACCCCTGAGAGCTTGGTTGTCCAAGCCTCTGCCTCCCAAACCGCCTTCCCTACTGCCCCTCCGGATAGGGAATCCAAACGCCTGGACCAATTTGGGAAGAAGGCTTTTTCTTCCTCCAGTGCTGGCTTGCGGTCCGTCAACACCGCTTGCCTTTTGGGCCGATATACCCACTCCCTGTGGGATTCGGTGGCGGCTGTTTTGCCGCAGTGTTCTGAGGAGGTCCAGACACTGCTTACCCGCGCCATTGCGGAAGGGCGAGATGCGGCTAAATACACCATCTGTTGTGGCCTTGATACCGCCGACTCGCTGGGCAGATCGCTTGCGACGACGGTGGCGCTACGTCGCCACGCCTGGCTGAGAACTGGTTTCTCGGGTGATGTCCAGAATACACTCATGGACATGCCCTTTGATGGAGTCTGTCTTTTTGGCTCAAAGGCAGACCATGCGTTGGAGTGGTTTAAGGACTCACGGGCTACGGCCAAGTCCCTGGGCCTTTCTGTTGTACGCCCTCCGCTCACCTCTGCTTTTCGCCCCTTTCGTGGCCACGGAAGGGGCGCCCAGTCACGTCGGCTGCCCAGCCACCGGCCCGCGCAGCAAGCGTCTACGCGTGGCCGAGGACGTGGATACCGCCGTGGCGGTTCGGGCAACCAGCGTGCGGGTCAGGCCACCACCTCCAACCCGTCCGCGGCCTCCAAGCCCTCCTAGTCCCTCCTTTCCGGTGCACAGCACGCCAGTAGGGGGCAGGGTCCGCCATCACCTTCACCACTGGCGTCCCATCACCTCGGACAGGTGGGTCTTGGACATTGTCCGAAGGGGCTACTCCCTCCCCTTCGAGACCACCCCAGCCATGCCACCTCAATTCCACCGCATGTCAGGGGATCACTTGGTACTTCTGCAGAAGGAAGTCACGGCCCTCTTGGCCAAGAGGGCCATCGAGCATGTTCCGACCCCAGAAGTAGGGCGTGGTTGCTACTCCCACTACTTCCTGGTGCCCAAAAAGGACAAGGAGGACATGCGTCCTATCTTGGACCTCCGGAACGTCAATCGCTTCCTCCGGAAGGAGAAGTTCAAGATGCTCACCCTAGCTCAGGTCTTGACTGCCCTGGAGACTGGTTGGTAGCGTTGGACTTGCAGGACGCTTATTTTCACATCCCCGTCCTACCGGCGTTACCTGCGGTTCACGGTAGGCCTCGAGCATTTTCAGTTCACCGTGCTCCCCTTTGGCCTTACAAGTGCCCCTCGGGTGTTCACGAAAGTGATGGCGGTGGTCGCAGCTCATCTGCGCCGGGCAGGGGTTCCAGTCTTCCCCTACCTCGACGACTGGTTGCTGAAGGCGGGCTCGTCCCAGGCAGTCGTCTCCCACCTCCAGACTACGGCCGAACTCCTGCACTCGCTGGGGTTCTCCATCAATGTGCCGAAGTCGCATCTGACTCCTTCTCCACAGCTACTTTTCATCGGAGCAGTTCTGGACACGACGCAGTTTCGGGCCTATCCTCCCGAACGGCGAGTCCGGGATATTCGGGCTATGATTCCGATCTTTCAGCCTTTATCCTGGGTTTCGGTACGGATGACCCTGAGGCTGCCGGGCCTCATGGCCTCCTGCATCCTGCTGGTCAATCATGCCAGATGGCATATGCGGGCTCTGCAGTGGGACCTGAAGTTCCAGTGGGCGCAGCACCAGGGCAACCTGTCCGATCACGTCCAGATCTCGGAGGGGACTGCACTACAGTTGCAGTGGTGGCTCTCGAACCGGCAATGGGTCATGGGCAGATCCCTCTCCCTTCCCCAGCCAGAGCACACAGTTGTGACGGACGCGTCCCTTCTGGGATGGGGCGGTCACATGGGAGAGGCGGAGATCAGAGGCCTCTGGTCTCCGGCGGAGTCCCGGCTCCATATCAACCTTCTGGAGCTCCGGGCGATCCGACTTGCACTCAAGGCATTCCTTCCCTCTGTCAAAGGGAAGGTAGTGCAGGTGTTCACAGACAACACCACCGCCATGTGGTATTGCAACAATCTGAAAGAGACACGTTAGTGACAGATTCCTTACCTTAGAATATCCCCAGGCGTCAGGCTGGATCCGGAAAGTTTTTTGCGTAGCAGTACCCTTGCGCGTCGGTAGGCGGCGTCGTGCGGCTCCGCGTCCGTCGTCGGCGTCGTGATCGCCGGGATGACGTCGCGGGCAGTACTTAGGCGCCGCCCCTGCGCGCTGACGTCAGTTCTTCTTTTTCCGCGCCAGTAAGCGCAGATCCGGGAAGAGCAGTGCCCTAGTCACTTTTTGACTATCTTTTTGTGAAATTTTTCACTGTTCTCTTCAACGAGTCTTCACGACTCCTAAGGTGTCGTAGGGATGCCCGGCTTTAAGCCCTGCGAGGAATGTGGTCGTATGATGTCCATCACGGACCCCCACCTCGAGTGTCTCTTCTGCCTCGGCCGAGGCCACGACACGAAGTCGTGCCCTGACTGCCGGAAACTTCATCCGAAGGCTTTGCGAGAGCGGTCTCGAAAGCTCCTTGAAGTCCGGCAGTCGGCTCCGCGCCGCAGCAAGCCCCGGTCCCGGGAGAGGTCGAGGGGCCGGACGCGGAGTCCCCGCCGTTCGTCGGAATCCAAGTCTTCGCGCTCCTCCGGTAAGTCGAAGCACAAGAAGTCTAAGCGGCGTCATCGCTCTAAGACTTCGCCTCGCCGGTCGCGCGACTCGGCTGAGGTCCCTGTCGGCACCGTCCCCGCCCCGCGGCCCCGGACGTGCCTGTCGAGTTGCCCCCGCATTACCCGTCCTTCCCGGGTTCGGGGGCGACTCCGGCCGAAGTACAGAAATTCCTGTCGGCCATGGCCCGCCTCTTCGGGCCTCAAGGTCCCTCCGGTGCGCCTTCGGGCCCCGCGGGCCCAGATGGGGTTGCTCCGGCGTCGCCGTCGACTCCGGTCCCGGCGTCGCCTGTCCCACCAGCCTTCGTCCCGGCCTCGGCTCCGGCCCCGGCCTCGACCCCGGTTCCGGTGGTGCCGCAACCTCCATCGACGCCGGTTGACCTAACCACGCCTCCGCCGACGCCGATGTCCCCGGTGCCGTTTCCGACGCCGTCCGAGGCTCCGGGCGGCGTCGTTCCCCGGTTCTCCCGGGTCCGGACATGGAGCCGGACCGGCGTCGCCCGACGCCGGTTCCGGCGCCGATGAGGCCTTGGGTCCCTTATGTCCCTCCTCCTCCATCTTTTCAACCTGAGGAGGACCAGGAGAGCTGGGAGGGGTCTGACGACCCTCTCACACAACAGTGCGAGTTTGACCCGGACTGGGTTGAGGAACTTGGGGATGCCAGTGGGCTGGATACCTCCCCGACTCTGGCATGCTGTCTCCTCCCGTGGCAACGGAGGAGGGGCTAATTTTGCAACGGTGTTGCGTAGAGCTGCTGGAGCCTTAAATCTCCAGTTGCCTACAGTGGCCGTCAGGACTAACCTCCTGACTGAAGTGCTTCAGCCGGCGGCCTCCTCTTCGGAGCCTGTGCTGCCGTTCAACGATGCACTCACTGACGTTCTTTTGGGTGCCTGGTCCAAACCCACCACAGGGGCTCCTGTGGATAGGAACGTGGCCCGACGCCATCGCCCGGCTCCGGGCGACCCCTGTTTCTCTCCCAACACCCCACCCCTGAGAGCTTGGTTGTCCAAGCCTCTGCCTCCCAAACAGCCTTCCCTACCGCCCCTCCGGATAGGGAATCCAAGCGCCTGGATCACTTTGGGAAGAAGGCTTTCTCTTCCTCCAGTGCTGGCTTGCGGTCTGTTAATACCGCTTGCCTCTTGGGCCGATACACCCACTCCCTGTGGGATTCGGTGGCTGATGTTTTGCCGCAGTGTTCTGAGGAGGTCCAGACACTGCTTACCCGCGCTATTGCGGAAGGGCGTGATGCGGCTAAGTATACCATCCGCTGTGGCCTTGATACCGCCGACTCGCTGGGCAGATCGCTTGCAACGACGGTGGCGCTGCGTCGCCACGCCTGGCTGAGAACCACTGGTTTTTCAGGGGATGTCCAGAATACTCTCATGGACATGCCCTTTGATGGAGTCGGTCTCTTTGGTTCAAGGCGGACCATGCGCTGGAGCGTTTCAAGGATTCACGGGCTACTGCTAAGTCCCTGGGCCTTGCTGTTGTGCGCCCTCCGCAAACGTCTGCTTTTCGCCCCTTTCGTGGCCACGGAAGGGGCGCCCAGTCACGTCCACAGCCCGGCCAACGGCCCGCGCAGCAAGCGCCTTCGCGTGGCCGAGGACGTGGATACCGCCGTGGCGGTTCGGGCAACCAGCGTGCGGGTCAGGCCACCACCTCCAACCCGTCCGCGGCCTCCAAGCCCTCCTAGTCCCTCCTTTCAGGTGCACAGCACGCCAGTCGGGGGCAGGGTCCGCCATCACCTTCACCACTGGCGTCCCATCACCTCGGACAAGTGGGTCTTGGACATTGTCCGAAGGGGCTACTCCCTCCCCTTCGAGACCACCCCCAGCCATGCCACCTCAATTCCACCGCATGTCAGGGGATCACTTGGTGCTTCTACAGAAGGAAGTCACGGCCCTCTTGGCCAAGAGGGCCATCGAGCATGTTCCGACCCCAGAAGTAGGGCGTGGTTGCTACTCCCACTACTTTCTGGTGCCCAAAAAGGACAAGGAGGACATGCGTCCTATCTTGGACCTCCGGAACGTCAATCGCTTCCTCCGGAAGGAGAAGTTCAAGATGCTCACCCTAGCTCAGGTCTTGACTGCCCTCGACCCCGGAGACTGGTTGGTAGCGTTGGACTTGCAGGACGCCTATTTCCACATCCCCGTCCTGCCGGCCCACCGGCGTTACCTTCGGTTCACGGTAGGCCTCGAGCATTTTCAGTTCACCGTGCTCCCCTTTGGCCTTACCAGTGCCCCTCGGGTGTTCACGAAAGTGATGGCGGTGGTCGCAGCTCATCTGCGCCGGGCAGGGGTTTCAGTCTTCCCCTACCTCGACGACTGGCTGCTGAAGGCGGGCTCGTCCCAGGCAGTTGTCTCCCACCTCCAGACTACGGCCGAACTCCTGCACTCGCTGGGGTTCTCCATCAATGTGCCAAAGTCGCATCTGATTCCTTCTCCACAGCTCCTTTTCATCGGAGCAGTTCTGGACACGACGCAGTTTCGGGCCTATCCTCCCGAACGGCGAGTCCGGGATATTCAGGTTATGATTCCGATCTTTCAGCCCTTATCCTGGGTTTCGGTACGGATGACCCTGAGGCTGCTGGGCCTCATGGCCTCCTGCATCCTGCTGGTCACTCATGCCAGATGGCATATCGCGGGCTCTGCAGTGGGACCTGAAGTTCCAGTGGGCGCAGCACCAGGGCGACCTGTCCGATCACGTCCAGATCTCGGAGGGGACTGCAAAACAGTTGCAGTGGTGGCTCTCGAACCGGCAATGGGTCATGGGCAGATCCCTCTCCCTTCCCCAGCCAGAGCACACAGTTGTGACGGACGCGTCCCTTCTGGGATGGGGCGGTCACATGGGAGAGGCGGAGATCAGAGGCCTCTGGTCTCCGGCGGAGTCCCGGCTCCATATCAACCTTCTGGAGCTCCGGGCGATCCGACTTGCACTCAAGGCATTCCTTCCCTCTGTCAAAGGGAAGGTAGTGCAGGTGTTCACAGACAACACCACTGCCATGTGGTACTGCAACAAACAAGGCGGGGTGGGGTCGTGGACCCTTTGTCAGGAGGCTCTGCGCCTCTGGACATGGCTGGAACACCAGGGCATGTTCCTGGTGGTTCAACACCTGGCAGGTTCCCTGAACGCCAGGGCGGACGAACTCAGCCGCAGGTGCATGATGGATCACGAATGGCGTCTTCACTCGGAAGTGGCGCAAGGACTCTTTCTACAGTGGGGAGAGCCTTGGTTAGATCTATTCGCCACCGAAGAGAACGCGCAATGTCATCAGTTCTGCGCGTTGGAATTTCCAAGGCGGCACTCGCTCGGCGACGCTTTTCGTCACGAGTGGAGTTGCGGTCTATTGTACGCCTTTCCGCCTATACCACTTCTACCCAGAGTGTTGAAGAAGATTCGGCACGACCGGGCCCAAGTCATTCTTGTGGCTCCGGACTGGGCTCGAAGAGTTTGGTATCCCGAGCTACTCAATATGAGCGTAGATCCCCCGATCCGTCTGCCTCTTCGGGAGGATCTTCTGTCGCAGCAGCAGGGGACGGTCCTCCACCCGAACCTGTCCAGTCTACACCTGCTTGCGTGGAGATTGAGCGGCGGCAGTTGATTCCTTTCGACTTGCCTCCCGAAGTTTGTGATGTGATTCTGGCAGCCAGGCGTCCCTCCACTAAGGTGGTATACGCCTGCAGGTGGAACAAATTTGTGGCATGGTGCACAGCAAAGGCTGTGGATCCCCTTTCTGCCCCTCTTTCTGAGGTCCTTCTGTTCCTTCTCTCTCTGGCCCAACAGGGTTCTGCCCTGGGTACCATCAAGGGTTATCTTTGTGCTATCTCGGCCTTCCTCAGGCTCCCTGATCAGCCCTCCCTTTTCAAGTCCCCTGTTGTTAACAGGTTCTTAAAAGGCATTACTCACCTCTTCCCTCCTGTTCCGTTTGTGATGCCTCAGTGGGACTTAAACTTGGTTCTTACCTTTTTAATGTGCGCTCCCTTTGAGCCTCTACATAACTGTCCTCTTCGTCTTCTGACTCTGAAGACAGCCTTTCTGGTGGCCATCACCTCCGCTCGGCGGGTGAGTGAGCTCCAGGCTCTATCTTGCAAACCTCCCTTTCTGTCTGTTCATCCAGACAAGGTTGTTCTTCGGACGCGTCCGTCCTTCTTGCCAAAGGTGGTTACTGCTTTCCACATTGGGCAGACCATCACTTTGCCCACCTTCTTTCCGCCTCCGCATCCTTCCAGAGAGGAAGAGAGGCTCCACCGTCTGGACCCAAAACGTGCGCTCTCCTTCTATATTGACCGCACAAAACACTTCCGGGTGGATGACCAGCTCTTTATTGGCTACGTGGGCGCCAAAAAGGTCGGGCGGTGCACAAGAGGACCATCTCCCGCTGGGTTACCTTGTGCATCAAGACCTGCTATTCTTTGGCTAAAAGGAGCCTCCTGTTGGGCTGCGTGCCCATTCCACCAGGGCAACGGCTGCTACCACGGCCTTGGGCCGCGGTGTTCCGCTGCCGGTTATCTGTCAGGCAGCTACGTGGGCCTCGCTGCACACGTTTACAAAGCATTACTGCCTTGACAGTCAGGTCCGGAGGGACGGCTTCTTTGGCCGTTCTGTCCTCCAGGACTTCCTTGTCTGATCTTTGTTCGCAGACCCACCACCGGGGTTGGTATTGCTGGGGTATCTATTCTAAGGTAAGGAATCTGTCACTAACGTGTCTCTTTCAGATGCACAAGTTACTAACTTGTGTAACGATATATCTGTAAGAGACAGTAGTTAGTGACAGATTCCTACCGCCCACCCATCCTCCCCGTTCTGCGAACTGATTTCTAGGGTTAAGGACATCCCTTTCAGGGCCCTAGTATTTTTCAGACACCTATGTCAGCTTCTTGCATGGCTCTGCGTTCCTGGCGCGGAAAGTCGTGTACAGAACTGACGTCAGCGCGCAGGGGCGGCGCCTAAGTACTGCCCGCGACGTCATCCCGGCGATCACGACGCCGACGACGGACGCGGAGCCGCACGACGCCGCCTACCGACGCGCAAGGGTACTGCTACGCAAAAACTTTCCGGATCCAGCCTGACGCCTGGGGATATTCTAAGGTAAGGAATCTGTCACTAACTACTGTCTCTTACAGATATATCGTTACACAAGTTAGTAACTTGTGCAACAAGGCGGGGTGGGGTCGTGGACCCTTTGCCAGGAGGCTCTGCGCCTCTGGACATGGCTGGAACATCAGGGCATGTTCCTGATGGTTCAACACCTGGCAGGTTCCCTGAACGCCAGAGGCGGACGAATCTCAGCCGCAGGTGCATGATGGATCACGAATGGCGTCTTCACTCGGAAGTGGCGCAAGGACTCTTTCTACAGTGGGGAGAGCCTTGGTTAGATCTATTCGCCACCGAAGAGAACGCGCAATGTCATCAGTTCTGCGCGTTGGAATTTCCAAGGCGGCACTCGCTCGGCGACGCTTTTCGTCACGAGTGGAGTTGCGGTCTATTGTACGCCTTTCCGCCTATACCACTTCTACCCAGAGTGTTGAAGAAGATTCGGCACGACCGGGCCCAAGTCATTCTTGTGGCTCCGGACTGGGCTCGAAGAGTTTGGTATCCCGAGCTACTCAGTATGAGCGTAGATCCCCGATCCGTCTGCCTCTTCGGGAGGATCTTCTGTCGCAGCAGCAGGGGACGGTCCTCCACCCGAACCTGTCCAGCCTCCACCTGCTTGCGTGGAGATTGAGCGGCGGCAGTTGATTCCTTTCGACTTGCCTCCCGAAGTTTGTGATATGATTCTGGCAGCCAGGCGTCCCTCCACTAAGGTGGTATACGCCTGCAGGTGGAACAAGTTTGTGGCATGATGCACAGCAAAGGCTGTGAATCCCCTTTCTGCCCCTCTCTCTGAGGTTCTCCTGTTCCTTCTTTCCCTGGCCCAACAGGGTTCTGCCCTGGGTACCATCAAGGGCTATCTTTGTGCCATCTCGGCCTTCCTCAGGCTTCCTGATCAGCCCTCCCTTTTCAAGTCCCCTGTTAACAGGTTTCTAAAAGGCATTACACACCTCTTCCCTCCTGTTCCGTTTGTGATGCCTCAGTGGGACTTGAACTTGGTTCTTACCTTTCTTATGTGCGCTCCCTTTGAGCCTCTACATAACTGTCCTCTTCGTCTTCTGACTCTGAAGACTGCCTTTCTGGTGGCCATCACCTCCGCTCGGCCGGTGAGTGAGCTCCAGGCTCTATCATGTAAACCTCCCTTTCTGTCTGTCCATCCAGAAAAGGTTGTTCTTAGGACGCGTCCGTCCTTCTTGCCAAAGGTGGTTACTGCCTTCCACATTGGGCAGACCATCACTTTGCCCACCTTCTTTCCGCCTCCGCATCCTTCCAGAGAGGAAGAGAGGCTCCACCGTCTGGACCCAAAACGTGCGCTTTCCTTTTACATCGACCGCACACAACACTTCCGGGTGGATGACCAGCTCTTTGTTGGCTACGTGGGCGCCAAAAAGGTCGGGCGGTGCACAAGAGAACCATCTCCCGCTGGGTAACCTTGTGTATCAAAGCCTGCTATTCTTTGGCTAAGAAGGAGCCTCCTGTTGGGCTGCGTGCCCATTCCACCAGGGCAACGGCTGCTACCACGGCTTTGGGCCGCGGTGTTCCGCTGCAGGATATCTGTCAGGCAGCTACGTGGGCCTCGCTGCACACGTTTACAAAGCATTACTGCCTTGACAGTCCGGTCCGGAGGGACGGCTTCTTTGGCCGTTCTGTCCTCCGGGACTTCCTTGTCTGATCTTTGTTCGCAGACCCACCACCGGGGTTGGTATTGCTGGGGTATCTATTCTAAGGTAAGGAATCTGTCACTAACGTGTCTCTTTCAGATGCACAAGTTACTAACTTGTGTAACGATATATCTGTAAGAGACAGTAGTTAGTGACAGATTCCTTACCGCCCACCCATCCTCCCCGTTCTGCGAACTGATTTCTAGGGTTAAGGACATCCCTTTCAGGGCCCTAGTATTTTTCAGACACCTATGTCAGCTTCTTGCATGGCTCTGCGTTCCTGGCGCGGAAAGTCGTGTACAGAACTGACGTCAGCGCGCAGGGGCGACGTCTAAGTACTGCCCGCGACGTCATCCCGGCGACCACGACGCCGACGACTGACGCGGAGCTGCACGACGACGCCTACCGACGCGCAAGGGTACTGCTACGCAAAAAACTTTCCGGATCCAGCCTGACGCCTGGGGATATTCTAAGGTAAGGAATCTGTCACTAACTACTGTCTCTTACAGATATATCGTTACACAAGTTAGTAACTTGTGCATTTACACACACAACTAAATTAACAAACAGTATATTTAATTATAATACATGGAGATAAAAGGAAAGTCAAGGAGGTTGAAGAACTTCCTGTTGGGCAGGTGTGCGAGCAGAGGAATACTGTGCACTATCATCCAAGAATTGTGTAACTGGAGACCACAAGATCTGGCGCTTCGGAGCTAGAGACATGGGAGAGACATAACTTGTGTCTAATCTATGATTGTAGCAAACTGCATACCACCAAGCTTGAAATAACTTAGTAGAATCCTTCTAATTCTTGGTGATCTGTTGGAAAGCCGTTGCAAACAATAAATCCAAAATACGAGTGTCACATGAGACTGAGCACCAAGCTTCAGATATACTACCTAGAAAGATAGTAAAGAAAGAAAAAGGGATTGCAGTATGAAAAATTGAATTAACCTGAGCCCAAACCTGTATCCAAAAGCGCAACACAGAAGGGCATGTAAAAAGTGTTTTAAATCCACGTGTGGCAAAGAGCATGTCCAACATGTGTCTGCCGTCGCTGGATGTATTGTGTGCAAAAGAGTAGGAGTCAGTAAAAGTCTGTTGTATATAAAGAAAAGAGACTGCGTTGTATTTGCTGCTCTAGACGATTTTCTGATTTTACTCCAAATTTTTGCCCAGAAAGGAATTGACCAGTCAACCTCGAAGTCAGACTCCCAGGCCAACTCCACCTTTCACTTGGCCCTGTTAGAATCTGAGGGGAGTAGGTAGGAGTAAATGAGAGATGCTTTTGGAGAAGAGTGCAACAGAGTGGACCATAAATTATTAGTGGATGTTGCTGAAGATAGAGAAAGCTGACTTTGTTCATAGGCGGTGCAAAGGGCACTATGCAATATTCTGTATTTGTTTTCAAATGCTAAGGGTAAATCAAATTGAAGAGAGACTTGGACAAATGCCAAAGTATCGTTTTCAAAAAGTTGGGGCACCCAGATTAAACCTATGTTTCTCCAGGATTTCCAGTAAATGGGTTTATTATTAACTAATATAGCTTTATTGTGCCAAATGGTAGATCTAAGAAAGGTATAAGTGTCAGTGGGAGTGTTAAGAAGAGTGGAGTCCAATAGTTTACATGAATACTTAAGAATAGGCGTAGGAAGAGATTGTGGCTTACGAGAGAAGGATAAATATTCCTTGAAGGAGAAGGGGAGGAGAAAAGACTTTTCCACGTCCAGCCATAATGGGCATACTATCATGGAATCGAAGAGCCATCTAGAAGATTGATGTAATAAAAATGCCTTGTGATAGTTAAAGTCCGGGAATTTAACCCCTCCTTCTGACTTTGTACGAGTTAATTTGAGCAAGGACATGCAAGATTTTTTATGATTCCAAAGGAATGAAATAAGGATAGAATTAATCTTCCTAAAGTATTTAAGAGGTGTAGACACCGGGAGATTAGATATAGTAAACAATACAATGAAACTCCGCATAATTTTAATGGTGTCCAAGCAACCCCACCAGGAAAGATGGAACGGGTGCCATCTAGAGGTTAAAGTAGTTAGTCTCTATAAATCTAGAAAAATGTGTATATAAATTGAGGAAGAGATAGAGGGGGTGAACCACAAACTAAGATATTTAATGTGTTGAGGATTCCACTCAAATGGTGAATTCTTCTTTAAAAGTAAATTTAGTTTGGGGGGCAATATCTCATATTTCTCGTTATTCAATTTATAACCAGAGACCTTACTATATGAGGAAACGTCTTGTGAAAAGGCTGGCAAAGACGAAAGGGGTTGGGAGAGGAACAATAAGACCTCATCAGCAAATGCTGCAAATTTAATCTGTAAACTAGTACAGGGAAACCCACGAATATCCTGATATTGTCGCAAGCAGGAAAGAAAGGGTTCAAGTGCTAAATTAAAAAGAAAAGGTGATAGCGGACAACCTTGACTTACACCTCTTCCCAAGGTGAAATAAGAGGTAAGGCCATTGGCACAAATAGCCGCTCTTGGGGCAGAATACAGGCGAGAGATGAGGGAAATACTTTTTGGACCAAAGCCAAACCAACAAAGGGTATGAAAGAGAAAGGGCCAATAGACTCGATCAAACGCTTTCTCTGCGTCTAAGGCAATCTCTGCAAGAGAATCCGATGTAATGGAAGATTTAGAAAGAATGTAAAAAAATAGACCAGTGTTGTCTGAAAGATATCGTCCTTTGACAAAACCTGATTGCTCCTTACCAAGCACATCAGGAAGATAGAAATCGAGTCTTGGGGCTAAAATATTTTATAGTCAACATTGACTAGTGAGATAGGTCTGAAATCTTTGCAAAATGAGGATCCTTACCCTCCTTAGGGATAAGGCAAATCAAAGCATCCAAGAAGGAACCAGGAGAAGAATCTGAGAGTGAGAAAGAGGTTATGAGATTTATCAATTTGGGGAGGAGCAACTTGGCGAAATGAGAGTAAAATTCAGCAGTAAAGCTTTCTTTTTTAATGTGTGTAGTGCAATGGGTAATTCGGATTGTGAACATCCGCTTCCAACAATGAGAGGTCAACACACTTATCTGCAGGTCTATGAATAGATGTAGGAAATTGAGAAATGTTGAGGTCAGAAGTTACATCTTCAGGTGTATACAAGGATTCATAATATCGAAAAAATTCATCCAAAATCTCTGAATCCTTATATCTCGGCGTTTGAGTTACATCACTAATTGATTCAATATTAAATGTATTATTCTTAACCTTAAGGTAATTTGTCAATAATTTACCTGCCTTGTTCTGACCCCCACAAACCTTTGCACTAAATTTTAACAAAAACAAAGAAGCATTTTTTGTGGATTCTTTGTTAAACTGGATTTTGGTGCGAATGAGTTCAGATAAACAATCTTTTGACTTGGAAGTATAAAGGAGTGTTACAGTCTCTTTATCTGGGCTAAAAGGTCTGTTGTATGAATACGGGATGCTTTCTGCTTCTTGGAAACATATGAAATATTAAAATCACGAGCTGTTGTTTTAAAGGCATCCCAGATAATATGAAAAGGCAAGTTATCTGTTTGAGGTGAAAATATCCTGGAAAAAACTCAAAAGAGGAGGTAAAATTGGGATCTAAGAGAAGTGAATTGTTAAAACGCCATCTGCAGGGAGTACGAGAGCAGAAAGGCAAATCCAATTGAAGGGAAACGGGGGCATGATCAGAGATTAGAATTGATCCAATATCTGTAGAGCGTAGAGACTGTGATATTGTGTGATACAAAAAAATAATCAATACGGGATTGAGTATGATGGGTAGGAGAGAAGCAAGTGTATTCTCTCAGAGTAGGGTTGCAAAGACGCCAAGCGTCTACGAGCTTCTGTTGCTTAATAGCTTGGACAAAAAATGTGTGGGTATTATTTGGTATAAAAGTAACCGGGGAGTTACGATCTATAAAGGGATCGACTATCTGGTTACAATCACCGGCCAGAATAAAATTCTCTTCAGGGTACTTAACAAGAATCTGATTCCGGCCAGACCAAAAATGGGAATCCATCAATCAGGGAATTGTAATGGCGCTACTCACCCGTGAGGGTCTCAAGGCGCTGGGGGGGAGGGGTATGCTGCTCCGTTCAGCCGAAGAGCCAGGTCTTGAGGGTCTTCCTGAAGGTGTTCAGGGAGGGGGCGCGTCTTATGTCTGCCGGTAGCTCGTTCCAGGTCGTGGCTGCGATGTGGGAGAACGATCTTCCGCCTGCTCTGGCTCTGTGGATGCGCGGGGTTTCCGCCAGTGCGAGGTTGGATGATCGCAGGTTTCTTTTGGGTACGTGGAAGTTTATTCTGTGGTTGAGGTGTTTGGGTCCGTTGTTGTGCAGGCATTTGTAGGCGTGAGTGAGGATTTTGAAGGTGACTCTCTTTTCCACGGGGAACCAGTGGAGTCGCCGCAGGTGTTGGCTGATGTGTTCGTGCCGGTGTATGCCGAGGATGAGTCTGGCCGCGGTGTTCTGTATTGTTTGCAGTTTGCGGAGTAGGGATTTGTTGATGCCGGCGTAGAGTGCGTTGCCATAGTCGAGTCTGCTGGTGATGAGTGCGTGGGTGACTGTTTTCCTTGATTCGGGGGGAGGATCCATTTGAAGGTCTTTCGGAGGATGCGGAGGGTGTTGAAACAGCTGGAGGTGACGGCGTTGACTTTGTCGGTTCATAGTGAGTGAAGAATCGAGTACGATGCCGAGGTTCTTGGCGTGGTCTGAGGGGATAGGTGGGGTTCCGAGGGCAGTGGGCCACTAGGTGTTGTCCCATGCTGAAGGGGTGGTTCCCAGGACGAGGACTTCTGTCTTCTCGGCGTTGAGTTTTAGGCAGGTGTTGGTCATCCAGACTGCCACTTCTTGCATTCCTCTCTGGAAGTTGAGTTTTGCGGTGGTGGGGTCTTTGGTGAGGGAGAGGATGAGTTGGGTGTCGTCGGCGTAGGATACGATGTTGAGGCTGTGTTGTCGGATGATGTCTGCGAGGGGGGCCATGTAGATGTTGAAGAGGGTCGGGCTCAGAGCTGACCCCTTGGGGACTCCGCAGGTGATGTCCGTGGGGGCAGAGAGGAAGGGCGGTAGTCTGATCCTTTGGCTTCTTCCGGTGAGGAACGAGCGGATCCAGTCTAGGGCAGTTCCTTGAATGCCGGCGTCGTGTAGTCTGGTGATTAGTGTGCGATGGGAGACGGTGTCGAAGGCTGCAGACAGGTCGAGGAGCATGAGGGCCGCGGAGTGGCCCTGGTCCTGGAGGGTGCAGATGTCATCTGTGGTGGCGAGTAGGGCGGTCTCGGTGCTGTGGTTGGCTCGGAAACTGGATTGAGACGGGTCGAGGATGGCGTGTTCTTCGATGAATCGTGTCAGCCCCCTGTTGACTGTTTTCTCTGCTACTTTGGCTGCGAAGGGGAGAAGTGAGAGGGGCCAGTAGTTTTTGAGATCGGTGGGGTCAGCCGTAGGCTTCTTGAGCAGGGGCCTGACAGTAGGAGCATAAATATTTAACAAAGTGATTGGAGCCTTTCCAATTGACAGTTTAGTATACAACCATCTACCAACATCATCAGAATCCTGGGTAACCAGCTTAGCACACAACGACTTATGACATAGTGTAATAACTACATTCCTTTTGCCATCGCCTGGGGGAAAAATGTCACCTACCCAACCTCTTTTCAATTTTAAAGACTCCTGCTCTATAAGGTGCGACTCCTGAATTAAAGCTATACTGGCACCCAAATGTGCCAAATGGGATAAGACACGCTGTCTTTTAATAGGGGAGTTTAAACCTCTGACATTCCAAGAAATGATTTTTATGGACATAAATAACTTTTGAAAAGTAAAAAATGCAACAATTCATACCAAACAACAAAGAGAAACTGTAGACCGTACCATGACGTGTATATATACCAGAAAACCATAAAGTATAGACAAAAAGGGCCTAGGGGAAAAGAAAAAAGGAGAGAGAAAAAGAACAATGAGAGAAGGAAATATCGAGAGAAAAAAAAAAACAGTCCATAAAGTGAGAAGTGAAATGCTGACAGAACAAAAAACGGGCAAAACATACCCATGAAGAGCAGTATCCGAAGAAGGGTTGGGGGGGTGGAGGGGGATGAGGCCACATGGAAGAGATGGTACGTCGGGGGTCCATGGGGAGAGTATGAGAGGAGTATAGCACATACTACACAATACGGGAAAGACAAACACGAATGATATACTTGCAAGAGAAACAAATAAAAATTTATATTCAATATTAACTGTAATAATAACTATAATAACGATGGAGAAGAAAATTCTTAAAACACTCATATGGAGCATTAGAAACTTGAACATATTACAATCAACGATTATGAAACAATCAGAACTCTGAATTAAATATTCCTGAGAGAAACAGGGTAACATAAAAGAGCATCACTTAAGAAGTAGATGGTCCTGAGGTGTCCATGGTCTCAATTTTGCACGCATTAATAAAACTCTTCAATTTAACCGGATCCTCATATGTAGTAGTCTTGTTTTTGTACGTAACTTTAAACTGGCATGGGAGAAATAAGCCAAAACGAGCTCCAAGTAGACGAAGATCAGGTCTTAAGTTGAGGAATTCTTTGCGCCTGTCAGAAGTAGATTTAGCATAGTCCGGGGAGAAAAATAGAGGGTTACCTGACAAAAAAATATGTTTTAATGACTTGACAGCAGCAAGAACTTTGAGAAGGTCAGTGTATTCAAGAAAGTACATAATGACTACTCTTGGGTTGCATGCATGGGAGACATATGTTGACTGATGTCCCAGTCTATGAGCCCTCTGAATATTAAGATGGGTATCCTCTGGTATATTCAAAAGCCTGGGAAGGAAGGACTTTAAAAGTTATAGGATCAGAGCCTTCCGATCCTTCGGGCAAACCATAAAGGCGTAGATTATTCCTTCTGCTTCTATTTTCCAAGTTTTTGATCTGCTGATGGAGAGAAGAGGCCTGGGTTTGAAGAGTTTGAATTTTGCCGATAGCAGAACAAAAGGATGTAATGCTCTGCTCCGCTCCGCTGTAATCAGCCTTTCCTCCATTTGAGACCACTTATCAGTGAGATGCTGCAATTTAGAGTTGGTTTCTTCCATAAATGGTCTTAAGGCACGTATCTATTCCAACAAGAGCTCCATTGAAACGGTTGAAGCTGATTTTGTAGGAGTGGGAGGGTCCTTTTTTTAGACGTTTGGTAGTAACCTTCCCAGTAGCAGATAAGACCGTATTGCCATTGGATCCAGATGAAGAGCTCTTTGTGCAAAGCAATCAAGGAGTCCTCCATATTTGAACATTTTGAAAAAATAGTGGGGTTCTTAATAAACTTATGAGCAGAGGGTGGAAGTGAGGTGTTTGCCTTTTTCAGACGTCCCATATATGTACTGGAATATGGGATAGTAACTGTTAAAACATATATATATCCTCAAAAAACCAGCACTTCAGCACAAAAAACCCACACTCCAAGGTTGTATTTAAAGAAACTGTATAAGAACTCCTCATATAGACCACAATACACGCCACCTTAATAGCAGTAACAGGGTTCACAAATATTAACACATGGGAGGCCTGTGCACTAGGCATAACCAAACGTCGGAAACACCAAAAAGTGGAGACACGCTTCGCATCTCTAGCGATCCTATTAGCTAAGAGCAGCATTGTAATGCACTGGAGAGCGTCGGGGGGACCACCGCTAGCGGGAGAGTGGCGGTTAATAAATGGGGAGCTTCTGAGGAGGAGGCGCTCAGGTCAGAAGAAATTAAAGGCATACGCAAACACCTCATATCCATGCAATGGGCAACATTACTCCACGCCTTCAGACAGGAGGCGGCAGACGAACCACTGGTGCAGGACACCCTGCCCCCTACAGGAGAGATACGTCACGGGAGGGCCCGGGACACCCCTCCCCCCCCACCCCCAGAAGCTGACACACAGCAACGCGCCACCCTAAACCGAGTACGAACAGTAACCAACACACTTAGCTCTGTCACTCCCACCTCGCACTAAGGTCCACACAGTCCAGTGATCAAACCCGACCAATCCGCCTACTGGGCCCCATCATCCGGCGGTATCTCATACAGAGTGAATCCCAGTTACAGTTACCCCTGTTGAAGAGTTTATGTCCCTCATTAAAAACATAATAAACGGTGTGCCCCAACACAATCACCGCAGATCAACGCAGAGGTCATGGTACACCATACAGACAAGGGCCCAAGGCCTTACACCCTGCATTAGCATGATTCCCCCAGTAGTAGTTATTTGTAGCTTGTTATAATCTATGTCGATACTTACTGCTGACATAACTGAATACCAAACGATATGCTAAAGGATGTACTGTGTATACCCAATGGACATATAAGATGAATGTATAAGATGAATGTATTCTGCAAACTACTGAAATGCCAATAAAAATGTATTACAAAAAAAAGAACTCCTCATATAGACAAAAATTACGAAGAAAAATTCACCATTGCAACAAGGATGTGAGGGAAATTCATGAAGAGACAAGCGAACTGCAATACCTAATATAAAAGCTCATAAAACAGGAGCAGACCGTGTTGGAGAACTGTCATTATATCTGGGTATTAAGAGGAAAGAAGAATTTATTGCCTCCTATAAGGACTCACTCAGCAGTGACAGGATTTCATTTGAACACGTAACCGCCGATAAGGCAAAATGGCGGCTGGCTCGCTGAGGAGAGTCGAGCCGTCAATTGAAAAGGAGCTTCGCGTCAGAGGTGAAGATCGGCAAGTGCTGAAAAACGATGTCGGGTCTCACCGCATATCCAGACGCTTCCGCTGGGCAAGGAAAATGCACAGGGAGAGCTGTAAGAGCGCTCACAGTTGCATCGAGTCCTGGAGATCTACCCAGACGCCGCCATCCTCCGTGGACTCCAAGCCCCGCCACCTCCACAACACGTACTCTTAAACACTCTAATCTCTACATATATAAACAATTAAAAAAACATACATTAGACTACAGCTACACTCCCACACACCTTTCAACCAAATACATCAAACGCATAGTCTCCATGTATGTTGCTTTTATATTGTACCCAGCGAGGAATAATACATGATCAAATCCCACCATCAGGAATGTTTATTTTTTTCAAGAAAGTTTTATCTATTATTTACACCCACTGCATAAATCGGAGTGTTACTTCCCTGAAAACATCCAATCATCTTCTAAAAAAGATTCTATTTCCTATTATAATATTCCATTTAGCCTCGGTGTTTTGTCACTGTGGTTGCAGTCAATAATCCACCATACTGCCTATTCGGCCTATAATGTGAAACGTAAAAATGTCTGCTCGGTCTACTCACTTTGCAAATATGTGTGTAATAATCTGGAATAAGCTAGTCCTTGTGTGCTTTAAACCGATCAGTTTCTCCCTAGTGTGATCTGAAGAAATATCAGAAGAAAGACAACAATATGTAAATTAACTCTATTCCCTGACTTAATGTACACTTGTAAAGTAACAATCAAATTCAAATAGCATAAGCCTTAGCGGGATGTGGACAGAAAAGAGGCCGAGAAGAGGAAGGGAATCCCAGCACTATATCCATCCTCTTTAAGTTAGTGCAACAAACTGCGGTACTATTATATCAAATCCTTCTATCCTGTTAACTATCCACACACCCACCTCCTTCAATAAAATTGATTAACCTATTCCTTAAGCATCTCCCCTCCTCACCTGCTGAGTAATGCCAAAAAGCGTATAATAGCACTAATTCTGGGTAGAAGTCTCACATAATTACTGACCACGCCATACATACATTTATATTGCGTTATCACCAATGAAGTATTGGTAAAATTCAAATAATCCAATCCTCTATCTCCATCATAAAATCAATGTAAACCAGATTATCCAATCATTTTATGGATTGGTTTCTGTCGAACGAATAACGCCATATGTTGCTTTGCCAACTGAGAGTGACTTATCTCGTTCATCCTACCCTCCTTATTGCTCCATATCGTGGTTGCATCTCCTGCAATCAAAAAGCTCAGAATTTTGAATGAGCCAATTATGTTAGATGTAGCACCAGGCCTTTAATTTTCATCGTTCCCTAACTTTTTCTCAATCACTCCTTCTATTCTAAAGTATAGAAAGCTCACTTTCCAATCACTGAGCTCTCTACCACCGAGGAACCAATCAAATTATCTTGAAGAAGAGCGCAAACGTTAAATCTAAAAACCAAGAGATATTATCTTTTGGGGGAACTATTTAATTGCTGTATATGTAAGGATTCCAACACGCCCAATGCTTTCCATAGTACAGATACGCAAATATGACATATATAATACAGATTAGATAGCTGTCCTGCTGATCCTCCCTTCCATTAATAAAATGGGAAAAGAAAATCATTCCGACTGCATAACCCATGACTTTCATCTGTTCAGTTCGATGCAGTCTCTATTTGGCCGTGGGATCAGTGGTGGCTGGTACGGACTGGGGTGGCAGGGCGACGGTGTAAAAAAAATATATAGCACTTACCTTTGCACGGCTGCCCTCTCTCCTTCATTTCTCTTCCTAACTCCCAGAAGCAGGAAGCACACAGGTTCCCCAAAGTCAATCACAACGCTGCTGTCACCAGCATGACAGCAGCGTCGTGATTGGTCTGAGCGGCCTGGTTCGGCGCTCAGGCAGGTAGTGGGAGCCTGTGCATGTTCTCCAGGCTGTGCAAAACAGCCAGGTGGAGAACATGCTAAGTGCGCAATTAAGTGCACAACATTTCCTCCTCCCCCCTACTCTGACAGCCCTGCTCCGCCCCACCCTGACCTGCCTCGCACTGAAAAGTAAAATGATAACATTGCGTTATCATTCTAATTCACCCACATCCGTCTCCCAAGCAGTGCACAGGGCTCTAAATGTATCGGGTTGATTAGAAATTAGGGTATGGTAAATCTTGTCAATTTTATGATTACCTAGGTCTCCCAGGAGAAGTTTACCCTGTAATGGATTAAATTCCGGAAGGTCCGGTAGTGCCTTTATTTGTGGGGTCAGTGCATGGCGGAGCTGGAGGAACTTGTGAAATTGGCTACGATGTAATTGAATTCAGTCTGGAGTGTCTGATATGACTGAAGGACCGTGCCTTGCATGACATCCTCTAGAGTGGAGATGCCAATGAGATCCAATTTCCGGAATCCATTCATCGCGGCCACCTGTGGGAGCATGGCTCCTCACCATAGTGGCATCTGTTCTGTCAGTCTGCCCCACCATTTTATCCGTCTACAGGTTGACCGCCACAGGTTCAGGTCTACTTTTGTCACCGGGGGAAGAGTAGCACTTGACCCCCATCTCCCGTTCGATACAAGTAGGCTTGCAGCCGGAGTCTTTGTGGCCCGGACCCATAGCATATCCTGTGGATTTTGAGATATTTAGGTAGAGGCCTGATATTTCCCTGAATATGTGCGTTATTTGCAACAGCCAGGGTCCTGTTGCTTCTGGCGTTGTAATGAAGAATAGAAAATGATCAGCATGTAATGCGCTCCTGTCCAACTGCCTGTCACTGTAGTCGAAGCCCTGCGCATCCATCCTCACCCAAACCTGCAGAGGCTCCATTGCCATAGCGAACAGCAGGGTGGATGGGGGACAAACCTGCTGCGTTCCCTGTTGTGTAGGGAAAATATCCGACCGAGCCCCCGCTACCCGCACCAATGCCGCCAAGTCTGTGTATAACACTCCGATATGAAAGGAACCGCAGGCCGAATTTG
Source organism: Calotriton arnoldi (assembly GCA_963921515.1). Classification (NCBI taxonomy): domain Eukaryota; kingdom Metazoa; phylum Chordata; class Amphibia; order Caudata; family Salamandridae; genus Calotriton; species Calotriton arnoldi. The sequence goes on along the minus strand of CAWUFW010007607.1, from coordinate 890,056 downwards.
AGATGCCGAAGGTGGAGAATCAAATATGTCCAGCTCGCGGGATAAAAAGCCTTATCTATGTCGGTGAGAAGGAGTATCGCTGTCTCCTTTAGCCCATCAACCAGCGCATTTTACACCCTTCGTATATTGTAGTGGGTCACCCTACGAGGCATGAACCCGGATTGGTCAGAATGTGGGGGGGGGGGGGGATCAGTCTATTTGCCAGAGCCTTGGCCAATAACTTAACCTCCTAGGTTAAAAAGGGAAATCGAGCGGTATGACGTGGGATCACCCTGGTTTGGGAAAGACCACGATCTCTGCATTGCGCCAATCCAGTGGCATGACTTCCGCGCCGTTGCAGACAGCACTGTCTAGAAGGTGAGATTAAAGCTTGGGCATGTACATTTTAAAAAATTCACTGGGGAAGCCGTTCGGTCCAGGAGCTTTGCCCGAGTTCATATCGACCACAAGTGCGAGGAGTTCCTTCCCTGTGAGCTTAGCGTTCAGCAACTCGCAGGTCACCGGAGACAGGAACTGAAGTGGAAGCGCCCGTACAAACTCTTCAATTTGTGTGTCCGAAATTACCTCTTTCCTGGTGTAAACCCTTTCGAAATGGAACGCAAACGTACTCACTATATCTCTTCGATCTGTAATTGGGGTACCTGCCTCACTCCTAATTAGGGGAAAAGGGGGCGATCCGTGGGTAACCTGGCATAATCTATGAAGTAGTTGACTTGATTTGACCCCCCCTCCCCCCCCACTGATAAATACGGCTCTGAGAAGACTGCCAGACCAGCCGCGCCTCACCCATCAGGGCCTGGTGAAACTGCTGCTGCAATAGGCTGAGTTGTCTACGTGCTCGTTGGCCATCTGGTTGGCGACCACGCTGGCCCAGCACTATGATTTCTGTCTCGAGATCAACTATGTCCATCAGCCTGCGCCGGCGCTCCCCGGTACAATAACGGATATCTGCCCAACCTGCAAACCCCCCCCCAACCCAAAGTGTGGGCTTTAAGGCCTCCCAGAGAGTCTGTGGGGACTGCACTGTGCCTATATTATGTGCAAAATACCAGTCTATGCAATCTTTTATATGTTTGCGGTACTCTGGACTCTGAAGAAGCCATGGCAACATGTGCCAATGGAACATCGGTGTCCCATCCGAAGACCCAGAGCCACTGGAGAGTGATATGAAAGACCCCTAGGGAGTACCGTGATATCCCTCACCCGATGTAAATGATTGCCGGGGACTAAGAAATAATCTAAGCGAGAATTGGAGCCATGTGCCGCCGAGTAGAAGGTATAGCCACCTGGGGAGGGGCTGTGGGCCTGCCGTAGCAGGGAAGTGGCGTAAGCTTCTGGTACTGTTGTGTGGCCACCCATAGCATCATACACCTTTTGGATCGAAGATGGCAATAGCTAATATGATTACCCACCCCCCATTGTCACTTAGGAGATTCTGCACCAGATGCCTGAGAAGTCTGAGAGCCCCCTGTAGCTGCCAGAGCATCACCCATCCTCCTGGAGCTCTGCCATGTTGAGTGGGATCTGTGGCGATGGGCAGCCGGGGCCTTTTTGTTATCCTGCTTGTCACTCTGGGAAGAGTCAGAATCCCGGTGTGGTGGTGTGTGAGGTTTAATCCGAATTCATTCATCTGTCCACTGGAGTAACTCCTCTAGGGAGTCGAAGAAGAGCGTCTGAGACTGGTATATCACTTTGAGTTTTGCAGGATACTGAAGCATGTATTTGATTTTTCATTCAAGGAGACGCTGTTTTGCGGCATGAAATGATTGAGGCTGTTGCCGTACCAGCCTGGTATAGTCTGGAAATATCATAACGTGTGATTGGTACATAATCTTTTCCTGTGTTCAGGCATGTTTTAGGGTGTTGCCTCTATCCAAATAATTCAGAAGTTTAGCAATAACTGATCTGAAAGAGACACGTTAGTGACAGATTCCTTACCTTAGAATATCCCCAGGCGTCAGGCTGGGTCCGGAAAGTTTTTGCGTAGCAGTACCCTTGCGCGTCGGTAGGCGGCATCGTGCGGCTCCGCGTCCGTCGTCGGTGTCATGATCGCCGGGATGACGTCGCGGGCAGTACTTAGACGCCGCCCCTGCGCGCTGACGTCAGTTCTGTACACGACTTTCCGCGTCAGTAAGTGCAGATCCGGGAAGAGCAGTGCCCTAGTCAATTTTTGACTAACTTTTTTGTGAATTTTTTCACTGTTTCTTTTTCGAGTCTTCACGACTCCTAGGTGTCGTAGGGATGCCCGGCTTCAAGCCATGCGGCGCCTGTGGTCGCATGATGTCGATCACGGACCCGCATCTGGAGTGTCTCTTCTGTCTCGGCCGAGACCACGACACGAAGTCGTGCCCTGACTGCCGGAAACTTCACCCGAGGGCTTTGCGAGAGCAGTCTCGAAAGCTACTCGAGGTCCGGCAGTCGGCTCCGCGCCGCACCAAGCCCCGGTCCCGGGAGAGGTCGAGGGGCCGGTCGCGGAGTCCCCGCCGGTCGTCGGAGTCCAAGTCTTCGCGCTCCTCTGGTAAGTCGAAGCACAAAAAGTCTAAGAAGCATCATCGCTCTAAGACTTCGCCTCGCCGGTCTCGCGACTCGGCTGAGGCCCCAGTCGGCACCGCCCCCGCGGCCCCGGACATGCCTTTAGAGCCGCCCCCGCATTACCCGTCCTTTCCGGGTTCGGGGGCGACTCCGGCTGAAATACAGGAATTCCTGTCGGCCATGGCCCGCCTCTTCGGGCCTCCAGGTCCCTCCGGTGCGCCTTCGGGCCCCGCGGGCCCTGATGGGGTTGCCCCGGCGCCGCCGTCGACTCCGGTCCCGGCGCCGCCTGTCCCACCAGCCTTCATCCCGGCCTCGGCTCCGGCCTCGATCCCGGCGGTACCGCAACCCCCATCGACGCCGGTTGACCTAACCACGCCGACGCCGATGTCCCCGGTGCCGTTCCTGACGCCGTCCGGGGCTCCGGACGGCGTCGTTCCCCGGTTCTCTCCGGACATGGAGCCGGACCGACGTTGCTTGACGCCGGCTCCGGCGCCGATGAGACCTTGGGTCCCAAATGTCCCTCCTCCTCCATATTTTGAACAAGAGGAGGACCAGGAGAGCTGGGAGGGGTCTGAGGACCCTCTCACACAACCGTGTGAGTATGATCCGGACTGGGCTGAGGAACTTGGGGATGCCAGTGGTCTAGACACCTCCCCTGACACTGGCATGCTGTCTCCTCCCGTGGCTACGGAGGAGGGAGCTAATTTTGCAACGGTGTTGCGTAGAGCAGCTGGAGCCTTACATCTCCAATTGCCTACTGTGGCCGTCAGGACTAACCTCCTGACAGAAGTGCTTCAGCCGGCGGCTTCCTCCTCGGAGACTGTGCTGCCGTTTAATGATGCACTCACTGACGTTCTTTTGGGTGCCTGGTCCAAACCCACCACAGGGGCTCCTCTGGACAGGAACGTGGCCCGACGCCATCGCCCTGCTCCGGGCGACCCCTTGTTTCTCTCCCAACATCCCACCCCGAGAGCTTGGTTGTCCAAGCCTCTACCTCCCAAACCGCCTTCCCTACCGCCCCTCCGGATAGGGAATCCAAACGCCTGGACCAATTTGGGAAGAAGGCTTTTTCTTCCTCCAGTGCTGGCTTGCGGTCCGTCAACACCGCTTGCCTTTTGGGCCGATATACCCACTCCCTGTGGGATTCGGTGGCGGCTGTTTTGCCGCAGTGTTCTGAGGAGGTCCAGACACTGCTTACCCGCGCCATTGCGGAAGGGCGAGATGCGGCTAAATACACCATCCGTTGTGGCCTTGATACCGCCGACTCGCTGGGCAGATCGCTTGCGACGACGGTGGCGCTACGTCGCCACGCCTGGCTGAGAACAACTGGTTTCTCGGGTGATGTCCAGAATACACTCATGGACATGCCCTTTGATGGAGTCGGTCTTTTTGGTTCAAAGGCAGACCATGGGCTGGAGCGTTTTAAGGACTCACGGGCTACTGCCAAGTCCCTGGGCCTTTCTGTTGTACGCCCTCCGCTCACCTCTGCTTTTCGCCCCTTTCGTGGCCACGGAAGGGGTGCCCAGTCACGTCAGCTGCCCAGCCACCGGCCCGCGCAGCCAGTGTCTTCGCGTGGCCGAGGACGTGGCTCCCGCCGTGGCGGGTCAGGCAACCAGCGTGCGGGTCAGGCCACCAACCCCGCCCCGTCCGCGGCCTCCAAGCCCTCCTAGTCCTTCCTTTCAGGTGCACAGCACGCCAGTAGGGGGCAGGGTCCGCCATCACCTTCACCACTGGAGTGCCATCACCTCGGACAGGTGGGTCTTGGACATTGTCCGAAGGGGCTACTCCCTCCCCTTTGAGACCACCCCCCCAGCCATGCCACCTCAATTCCACCGCATGTCAGGGGATCACTTGGTACTTCTGCAGAAGGAAGTCACGGCCCTCTTGGCCAAGAGGGCCATCGAGCATGTTCCGACCCCAGAAGTAGGGCGTGGTTGCTACTCCCACTACTTCCTGGTGCCCAAAAAGGACAAGGAGGACATGCGTCCTATCTTGGAACTCCGGAACGTCAATCGCTTCCTCCGGAAGGAGAAGTTCAAGATGCTCACCCTAGCTCAGGTCTTGACTGCCCTCGACCCTGGAGACTGGTTGGTAGCGTTGGACTTCCAGGACGCTTATTTTCACATCCCCGTCCTGCCGGCCTACCGGCGTTGCCTGCGGTTCACGGTAGGCCTCGAGCATTTTCAGTTTACCGTGCTCCCCTTTGGCCTTACAAGTGCCCCTCGGGTGTTCACGAAAGTGATGGCGGTGGTCGCAGCTCATCTGCGCCGGGCAGGGGTTCCAGTCTTCCCCTACCTCGACGACTGGCTGCTGAAGGCGGGCTCGTCCAAGGCAGTCGTCTCCCACCTCCAGACTACGGCCGAACTCCTGCACTCGCTGGGGTTCTCCATCAATGTGCCGAAGTCGTATCTGATTCTTTCTCCACAGCTCCTTTTCATCGGAGCAGTTCTGGACACGACACAGTTTCGGGCCTATCCTCCCGAACGGCGAGTCCGGGATATTCAGGCTATGATTCCGATCTTTCAGCCTTTATCCTTGGTTTCGGAACGGATGACCCTGAGGCTGCTGGGCCTCATGGCCTCCTGCATCCTGCTGGTCAATCATGCCAGATGGCATATGCGGGCTCTGCAGTGGGACCTGAAGTTCCAGTGGGCTCAGCACCAGGGCAACCTGTCCGATCACGTCCAGATCTCGGAGGGGACTGCAAAACAGTTGCAGTGGTGGCTCTCGAACCGGCAATGGGTCATGGGCAGATCCCTCTCCCTTCCCCAGCCAGAGCACACAGTTGTGACGGACGCGTCCCTTCTGGGATGGGGCGGTCACATGGGAGAGGCGGAGATCAGAGGCCACTGGCGGAGTCCCGGCTCCATATCAGCCTTCTGGAGCTCCGGGCGATCCGACTTGCACTCAAGGCATTCCTTCCCTCTGTCAAAGGGAAGGTAGTGCAGGTGTTCACAGACAACACCACCGCCATGTGGTATTGCAACAAACAAGGCGGGGTGGGGTCGTGGACCCTTTGTCAGGAGGCTCTGCGCCTCTGGACATGGCTGGAACATCAGGGCATGTTCCTGATGGTTCAACACCTGGCAGGGCCCTGAACGCCAGGGCGGACGAACTCAGCCGCAGGTGCATGATGGATCACGAATGGCGTCTTCACTCGGAAGTGGCGCAAGGACTCTTTCTACAGTGGGGAGAGCCTTGGTTAGATCTATTCGCCACCGAAGAGCACGCGCAATGTCATCAGTTCTGCGCGTTGGAATTTCCAAGGCGGCACTCGCTCGGCGACGCTTTTCGTCGCGAGTGGAGTTGCGGTCTGTTGTACGCCTTTCCGCCTATACCACTTCTACCCAGAGTGTTGAAGAAGATTCGGCACAACCGGGCCCAAGTCATTCTTGTGGCTCCGAACTGGGCTCGAAGAGTTTGGTATCCCGAGCTAGTCAGTATGAGCGTAGATCCCCCGATCCGTCTGCCTCTTCGGGAGGATCTTCTGTCGCAGCAGCAGGGGACGGTCCTCCACCCGAACCTGTCCAGCCTCCACCTGCTTGCGTGGAGATTGAGCGGCGGCAGTTGATTCCTTTCGACTTGCCTCCCGAAGTTTGTGATGTGATTCTGGCAGCCAGGTGTCCCTCCACTAAGGTGGTATACGCCTGCAGGTGGAACAAGTTTGTGGCATGGTGCACAGCAAAGGCTGTGAATCCCTTTCTGCCCCTCTTTCTGAGGTTCTTCTGTTCCTTCTTTCCCTGGCCCAACAGGGTTCTGCCCTGGGTACCATCAAGGGCTATCTTTGTGCCATCTCAGCCTTCCTCAGGCTTCCTGATCTGCCCTCCCTTTTCAAGTCCCCTGTTGTTAACAGGTTTCTAAAAGGCATTACACACCTCTTCCCTCCTGTTCCGTTTGTAATGCCTCAGTGGGACTTGAACTTGGTTCTTACCTTTCTTATGTGCGCTCCCTTTGAGCCTCTACATAACTGTCCTCTTCGTCTTCTGACTCTGAAGACAGCCTTTCTGGTGGCCATCACCTCCGCTCGGCGGGTGAGTGAGCTCCAGGCTCTTTCATGCAAACCTCCCTTTCTGTCTGTCCATCCAGACAAGGTTGTTCTTAGGACGCGTCCGTCCTTCTTGCCAAAGGTGGTTACTGCCTTCCACATTGGGCAGACCATCACTTTGCCCACCTTCTTTCCGCCTCCTTCCAGAGAGGAAGAGAGGCTCCACCGTCTGGACCCAAAACGTGCGCTTTCTTTTTATATCAACCGCACACAACACTTCGGATGGATGACCAGCTCTTTGTTGGCTACGTGGGCGCCAAAAAAGGTCGGGCGGTGCACAAGAGAACCATCTCCCGCTGGGTAACCTTGTGTATCAAAGCCTGCTATTCTTTGGCTAAGAAGGAGCCTCCTGTTGGGCTGCGTGCCCATTCCACCAGGGCAACGGCTGCTACCACGGCTTTAGGCCGCGGTGTTCCGCTGCAGGATATCTGTCAGGCAGCTACGTGGGCCTCGCTGCACACGTTTACCAAGCATTACTGCCTTGACAGTCAGGTCCGGAGGGACGGCTTCTTTGGCCGTTCTGTCCTCCGGGACTTCCTGGTCTGATCTTTGTTCGCAGACCCACCACCGGGGTTGGTATTGCTGGGGTATCTATTCTAAGGTAAGGAATCTGTCACTAACGTGTCTCTTTCAGATGCACAAGTTACTAACTTGTGTAACGATATATCTGTAAGCGACAGTAGTTAGTGACAGATTCCTTACCGCCCCACCCATCCTCCCCGTTCTGCGAACTGATTTCTAGGGTTAAGGACATCCCTTTCAGGGCCCTAGTATTTTTCAGACACCTATGTCAGCTTCTTGCATGGCTCTGCGATCCTGGCGCGGAAAGTCGTGTACAGAACTAACGTCAGCGCGCAGGGGCGGCGTCTAAGTACTGCCCGCGACGTCATCCCGGCGATCACGACGCCGACGACTGATGCGGAGCCGCACGACGCCGCCTACCGACGTGCAAGGGTACTGCTACGCAAAAACTTTCCGGATCCAGCCTGACGCCTGGGGATATTCTAAGGTAAGGAATCTGTCACTAACTACTGTCTCTTACAGATATATTGTTACACAAGTTAGTAACTTGTGCTTCGGGGCCTGGCCACTGGAGGAGGTCGGCGCACCAAAGCCCTGAGTGCCTGCTCAACCATGAAACCTGGGGAGAGGGCTCCTGCTGGCAGCAATTCACGAAGCCATTGGTCCAAGAAACGCTCCATTGAGGCTCCCTTACAGCCCTTCAAGAATCCAACAAAGTGCAAGTTGTTACGGCGCACCCTTCCTTCAAAGTCTTCCATGTGTGCCGCCAATTCCCTGGTCGTTGAGTTTGAATACAGTGGTCTGCCAGGAAGCAACAGAATCTTCAACCCCAGAGACCCGGGACTCCGCCTCTGTGATCCGCTCCACCACAGGTCTTGTCGTTATAATGTCCCCTCCGGGCCCACAGCTCCTATTATAGCGTCTAGAACATCATGTGATTGGGTGATGACGCCTAATAGGGCTGCATTATCTGGGACCATTCCCTCCTGGCCGTCCGGCGTCATGGAGCCAACCGGTTGCGTATATCTATCTAGAATGGTTTGTTTAACTGCTGGCGGTCCCTTGGCTTTATTCATGTTGCAGACGCAATCCCCAGCTCCCCGCAAGTTCAATCTACCTCTGACCCCCACCCTGTTGTTCTGGTCGGCACGAGCAGATAGACCAGCAGCTTGCCGAAGCCACAGGCCCACGTGGCCGCCAAGGTAGGAGGGCAGTTGCCAGGTGAGACCAAGCGGATTATGAATAAGGGGGACACACCAAGTCACAAACTGCACCGAAGCCTATTCCGGCCATCTCCGTGGCAATGCATCCATCCTTTGTTCCGCCCCCTAAGGGGGTCTAGTAAATATGGGCGCTCGCTCCGGAGTCCGACAGCTGCCTCCCCACTCTCCCACAGTGACAGTGTCCTAAATCTGGTGGCTAGCTATCACGTGGCTAATGTGTCTCCATAGGACTGGAGCTTCCCTGTAGGTCTCCACGCCGGTCGCTGCGCGGGGTCAGGGTTATTAGTTGCAGGACAATAGCGATTATAGTGTTGAGGGGCCCTTATGCCGCCTTACTGCAGATCTCGGTTGTCAGGGGGTGTGGTCTCATGGGGCCTAGCGGGCTGTTGGAAGGGTTGCATGCATCTGAATGTAGGGGCTTGTGAATTGCCTATCATTCCGTTCCTGTGAGTAATGTCGTCCCTCCTGGCCCCTTGTCAGCCTCTGGCCTGGCCCAGCACTGTTTGCTCCACGGCCCCGTGATCTGCCCCTGGTGAATCTGGTGTTCCTTATTGCTGGCATTACATGGCCTGCGGCGCTGCTCCGTTCTGCCAAATCTGTAAGGCAGCTCCTCTGCATCCATCTGCTCCTTCAGGCGCCTCTCCCACACCAGACATGTCACCGCAGCCCACGTGCTCCTCGCCGCCTCCATAGCCCGGTGTGCAGGTCGGGGAATTTGGGGAGGCTCTAAGCATGCACCCCCACCCCCTATCCGTTGGTCCCCATGTACTGCCTCGTGGCACCACTGCAGGTCCCCACTCACTCCGGGCCTCCGGCGTTCTGGTAGTACCATCTAGCCTCCCGGTTAAGCCATCATGTCTTTATGATAAGTAAGCACCTGTGGGATGGTAACCCCCACCACCCAGATATGCCTCTATATTAGAAGAGGGACACATTATTCCTGTTTTACATTCTCAAGTAGTAGTCTTGGAAAGCCCTGTTATATCCTCTAAAGAACAGTGTGTGCCTTCCCTAATTGCTGGTATGGGAGAGCCTCCATCTTCTGGTTTGATCAGCCATGCTAGTAGCCTGCTTACTCTATCCCTTGCTGTGTGCATTTTCGCCACATATGTAGTACAGTCTAGACAGCAAAGCTTTTAAACTAGAGTGGCTTATTTCTCCCTGGTCTGCTGAAGGGACTTCTTCATAACATCCTACACCCCTTCCCTCTCTAACGGTGCAGGTTATATGTAGGGGTGGGCGGAATTTGCGTAGTCGCGCTACGCAAAGCTCCGCGAAACGGTAAAAAATCTCCGCGAGCACGCAAAAGTTCAGCGAACACGCGGAATTGCTTGTTCCGCCCATTCGCGATGCTTTTTTCCTGTTCGCGAACGCTGTTTGCGTGCTCGGGGAGAAATATCTCGCGAACACGCATTTTCAAAGCGCGAACAAGCAAAAAACTCCGCGAAGCCGCGGATCGCGGAATTTTTGGCAATTTCGCGTTCTCCGCGGAACGCGAACTTACCCAAATTCCGCAAACTCCGCGAGCGGAACGGAATTTACCGCCCAGGCCTAGTTATATGTCCAGAGTATTAAACCTGCGTTAAGCATGCTGTAGCTCCCACAGTAGGTTGAATACAGTGGCCTTCGACAACAAATTTAAAAGCTTCCCTTTGAACCAGAAGTGATGGGGCTGATTCATCATTCTCACAGAAAGGCAGGGCCCACCAGCATGGCACTTTGTAAGTGCCACAAGGGTATCAGTAGGCAACTTTCCCAGTCTGAGACCCAGCAGCAGGGGGTTGTGATCCGAGATCATCCTGCCTAGGTGTTTGATGTGACTCGCTGATGTCTGCAAATATGTAGAACATACGCAGCCTAGTCTCATGTAGGTCATTGGCAGGCAAATAAAAGAATACTTTCTCGCTGTAGGGTTCCTGCAGCACCAGGAATCCAGCAGTGACCAGCAAACCAGACCATCTTTTAGCGTCATCGCTGTCATACAAGTTGATGTGTGGGAATGATGAATCGGAGTAGCCCTGTTCGACATTCAAGACACTGTTAAATCGCCTCCCAAAAGCAGTGGACGAGGTGTAGGTCATTCATCTTGGGCTGCAGTACTTTCAGTAGAGTCGGTTTGAGTCAGTCTTTCAGTTAGCCTACATTGGTCTTCCCTGAGGACCCCCAAGTCCACAGCCACTGAGTCCACTTTAGTTTCAAGTGCCTCCCGAGTCACTGCAGCCTAGTGGCTGCAGTGGCTTCCAGAATCTTGTTTAGCTTCTCCAGAGAAACATTTGCTCTTTTGGCAAGGGGACCCTGACCTGGCCAGGTGAGGGTCTTCAGCTGCATTAGGGTGAGGTTTTTTTGATTATTTTGGGCTTAGCCAGCTCTTCTTTCCCAATGGAATCTGGTAGGGCATCTTTGAGGGACATGGGGGTGGGGCCCTCCCAGGTCTGCCCCACCAATATCTGGAAAATTGAGCAGACTATTCATAGTGGCAAGGAAGCATACCTAGCCTCCGCCAGTGCTAACTAGCTATGCTGTGGGCTGGCTTTCCTTCCCTTGCTGAGCCACCTCCGCTGATTGCTGAGGAGGGCCAGACGGAAGCACGATCAGCCAGCCTACTCTGTTGCGGTGCTGGGTGTCTTTTTCCACCTCTGCAGATGTGTCTTTAGAGAGTGGGGGGGAAGAAGGGGATCCTATATTTGCCATATCACTTTTAGAACCACACTGGTGTGGTGATCAGTCTGCACCTCCGGCACTACCTGGTGACTATGGCCTTTCCATCCAGACCATGCAGCACTGCGTTTTAGCGCCCTGTTCCCTGCCAGTCTTCATGTAGCCAACATCTTGGTGTGCGGCTGCATGAGCATACAGGCATAGCACTACTGGACTACTCTAATCCTCTCATCCAGTTTCGCATTAACATTTTAAACATTTTTTTTTTGCAGGATTAACTGTTATGATGTCTTTGGTGCTCAAGTCCCCTTTGGTGGATATAAGGCTTCAGGAACTGGACGCGAGCTCGGACAGTATGGCCTGGAGGCTTACACAGAAGTTAAAACCGTAAGTATATCGGCACATTCCCTTGGTGTCACAGCTTTATACCATACTTTTTTTATTTTACCATCGTCATTGGCTAAAGTCGCTAGTCCTTCCTGCCTTGTGTCCTGGATCTAGCAGTGTTTTAGAGCTCTTATGTAACTGACTATAACGTTCTCAGATGTAGAAAGAATCTTGGGAATAACCGTTATCACCAGTAGATGTAACTCACTTTAAACAGTCTGTAAAATAAAAAACTGACATATCAGAAGTTTGGATGATCACTGCTTTCAGTGTTTTTTTTAATGTTTTGCAACAAAGCTGTTGTCATGGTGTTCTTTTATGTATAAAAGTGCTTAGAAGTCAACTCGCCACAAATCTGTGAGGGTGGACAAGTAGGTGTCTAGAAATGTAGTGTTCACAAAGCAGCTCACAGGAAGTGTCCAGTGTTGAGAGCTTTCCAGCAGGCTTTGGTTTAACGGCCAGAGCGGCCAAATTTGAAGCTGTGGAACCAGGTTTGAGTCTGGCGGAAGGCTCCAGAATCATATGTGATTCTAGGAAAATCACTGAATCTCCCCTTGCCTAAAAAAAAAAAAAAATTAATGGGTCTCTGTGTAATGCAACTGGTGCTCATGTAAAGCGCTCCGATACCTTCGGGGAGAGTTTGTGCTATATAAAACTGCAAAAAAAAAACGTATCAGAGGTGATGTGATATTGTGTACTGCCTTCTACTGAGAATTAGGAAGATTTTGAATAGTATGATGGTGACGGGGGCGCATTTCTTAAGTTTTGGCGAGAGTAATGTAGGATGGTTGTAGTTCAGCTGAAGTGGTGCAAGTTAGGTTCCCCTTAGAAACCATCAATAACTTAAGCATATTGTGTTTTTGGAGGTGATCAGGTAGTAAATTCCTTTTCTATCATTGGGGCGTGCATTTATGTTTTTTAGCTAGTATTCCAGCTTGAGGTATTTTTGGTGGGGGGGAATGTGATGTGTTTGAAGACATTGAGAAAGTGAAGCTTGGTGCAGTTTCTCTGGATAGAGCTGGATCTGAACCTTGTGGAGTTTGTGGATGCATATGGTCTACCAAGGTAGACTGCTGGTGGACAAGAGGGATGTGGTAGAAGGGACACAGTGAGAGCGAAAGGTATGTGAAAGAGGATTAAAGGTCTCTTCTCTACAATGATTGAGGATTCCGGGGGTGCTGGAATGGTGCTGAGCAGAGTGGTGAAAAGAAGTCCTTGAGCTTGCGGTCTCAATGAGAATGGATTCCATAATGAACTTCTGGAAGTCTTGAGATGTGAGTTTGTGAATTTTTGTACCAGCTGATGATTTGTTTGGCCATGCTTCATAGAGTTGCTGAAGTTGGTAGGAAGGCGTTGGTTTTAAGAGCATGCTTGTGATCATTCTGTTTTTTAAACATATTTTATTGACTGCTTCCTTGATGGTCACATTACAGCAGTATATGTGCGGATCAAACGTTCCGCTCCCCCGAGAGGAATCAGTAACAGTACAAAACTGAGCAGGTGATGCAACCCATGTAACAATCACATATCTTAACCAAGTGCTTGTGACTATTCTTAACAGCTATCGTAGAGTTTGGTCCATGGAGAGCGTAGATTATGGGGGTGAGTGTGCATTTGTGTGGGACAGTACATTTAAGAAGGATCGATTTGCAGCCTGTTTAAAATCTGTCCCTTCTCTGCAATTGGATCAGATCCCAGGCTGATTTGCATATGACTGGTTGTGCCTTAGGTGGCACAGTGGGCAGAAAAATGATCAACTGGAATGTGTCCAAAGATAATTACCCAAAAATGCAAGCATTTCACCATTCTGTTTTGTTTTCCTCTATGTAAATGGCCTTTTAAGTCATGTGTACTATAGAGGTAACCAATTGGTATTATAGTAGGGTCACAATGAACCTTTTAGAGTACGGACGGAGTTTGTTGCAGTGGGCAAACATTCAACGATTCTTCCCTTATTTGCATGCCTCATTGTTGAAGCATTATACAGTCAAAGAGCCCCTGCAATGAGGAGAGTGGTAGCATCCAGAATGTGTTACTCAAAGGTGGTTTTACTATTAGCTACTCAGCAAGGTCCCATTTAGAAAGAGCCACCCAGAAATCCTGTAGTGCGTTAACCTTCCAAACTGAGATCAGTGCTGCTCTTTCATCCGGACCGTCAGTTTACTGGATGAAGTACCTAATGAGGTTATGGTAGCCCACTTGTGAATTGGCTCAGTGTACCTTGGCCCCGTTGAAGACTCAAGCATGCTTAGTGCTGGGGCTTACAACATATATCAAATGCCTATTGAGTAGTTAGCATTATTTTAAACCATAGTTTAGCAAAACGATCTTGTAATTTCATACCCACCCAACTTTTGAGAAAATCAAGCAGGCCTTGGGACGAAAAGGACTCAACGCGATAATTGACACAACTGTGCTATTGCTGGAGTTTGCAGCTCAGTCTGATAGTTTCAAAACAGTACTTTTTCTACCTTTTACTTTTTGTATGTTATGGAGACAAGTATTTACAATTTGGTGATGTCTTTCAAAAGTTCTGTTTAAAGTTAGGATTGGAGTAATTCTGTCTTATTTTCTGTGCAGGTTACGACTAAGGTTTTACAGAAGAACTCCTAGATGGAAGGTCAATTGTAGTCCTATACTAATTTGAATTGTTGAGTACATGCAACGGTGTAGGAGGATGTGGACAAAAGATGGACGAACACGCAAGACCAGTGCATGTACAACGAAAGAAGCACTTACTGAAGAGCAATTATATATTCTATTCGTTCTAAAACTTTTTTTTGTATCTTCCAAAGTGTTATTCCCATGGTTCCATCTATTTTATATCTTTCACAGAACTTTTATTAATCATGTGAATGCTTTACCAGCTGGCCTTTAGATTTCTAAATCTGGTTTGAGAGGGGATGCATACAGAGGATGGGATGGTAGAGTGCTGTTCTATGATTTATGCCTAAAACCAGTTTTGGTATAAGTGGTGTGCTGATCTGGCTAAAACCGTTTGTGTTTGTCCAAGAAATTGCACAAGTTGCCAACAAGGACAGCGCCACAGTTGATTGCCACGCTTGTGGCAGACTTCTGATTGTTGATTGTAACATAAGGATTTTTTAAATTGTGTACGACAATAAAGGTGTTGGTGGACAACTGTGGCACTGGTACTTTCTGTGCGAAATATGGCAAAGGAGCCACAAATATTAGACTGGTTTTTTGCGGGTCTATGTAGAGCACACAAATGTGTATCCATCCTCACCTCCTATCACTTCATACACTAAAATGAATCCCTATGTGACAAACTAATCCATTTTAATATTGTATACGAGTGTTTGCACACCAAAATCTTTGTCTCGTAAATGCCGGAATAGGTCAGAGATTCATCATTGCAGCCTTTAATTCCAAGCTATATTCCTTTAAAAGGTACTTCTGCCCTGCCAACACGTGTTTCATCATGCGAGTGATAAGCCAGTAACTTTGCCATGACTAGGAAAACAACATACAGGTCTCATAATAAATCATATGTTAACATTCATATGCATATTCTGCAGTGGCTCCCTTAGCCAAAAGCATAGGACAGTTTTGAGGTTTAGCCCACTAGACTGTGCATGCATTGTCTTTTGCAAGACATATTGTAACCTTACCAAGAACTTACAGGGGTCTGGAGCCCCACCCATTGCTTACAATTGGTGTGCTTTCCTGTCTCTCATTTGCCTTCTTTTTTGTGTTCTATCTTGCCAGTCTTGTGTTTGTCCCTCCCATGGAGTGGTTCCTCTTTACCATCTATTTTCATTGGTTGGCTTCAATGCTTCCACTACTTGCTTTTTAAGGACTATTTTTTTTTTCTTTTGGGTTAAGCACTCAATTGGAGCGCTTGTGTTTTCCAGCTGTCTCTGCATAATCACTGTGCTTCCTCAAGTGCACAGGCTAGTAATGCCTCAGAAGGGAACTTTAACCCAAATAAACAAGAGTGTATCCAATGTGAGCCGTAATTATTTTTAGATTATTTGATATTTGTTTTCCTTCTGCTGATTATAAATCATTAGAGTTCCTCTCATGATCATACATTCTCAACTTTATACATCCATTTTATCAATTAAAACTCAATTGTTGTATAAATGTGTCCACAAGTCATAAACCCTAATGCATTTCGGACCTGTGTGGTTCTTTATCTAGGGGACATTCCACCATACACTGAGCCACTAACTTGGAGCTCTCAATTGTAGCTCATCTAATCCAGGTGTCTCCCTCGTGTACTTCTCTCACCCTGCATTCCATGTTTCTGTCTGTCGCTTGTGTTTCTCCCTGAACTCTCTGTTGCGATGCTCCTTGTGCACTTTCACCTGTTGCTTTCTCGCCCATATGCTTCTCCCCTGCCTGTTCCACATTGCTGTCTTGCCCGTTGCTTCTCCTCCACAACCCTACCCTCTATGTTGCTTACCCGTCACCCTCCTTCTCTTTCACATGTTGCTTCTCTCTGCCCCCTCTGTTTCCCCCACTCGCACCTGTCTACTGTCGCCTGTTGCTTCTGTTTTCCGTGTTGGTTCCCTCCACCCACTCACTCTTTCTTGCCTGTTGCTTCTCCTCTGCACCCTTGCCCTCTGTGTTGATTTGCCCCCCCCATGTTTCTTAACCAAATCTGCACACTGTTTTGCTCCCCCCCCCACCCTGCCCCACCTTGTTGTTCACACACTCTGGCCCTCTGTGTTGCCCCAAACCTGTGCTTCAAAAATAAATGTGTTTGCACTAATTTTATTTTTTTCAACTAATCCAAATCGGTAAATTGAAAAACATGCTTGCGTCATTTTGTAGGCACGTGCATTTGAGGTGTACACGCCTACCAAATTACCCAACTGCCGTGTCACAACACCCTAGTTTTAGCCATGCTATACAGCACTGGGTGTGCCGTACAGCAAAGCTAAAACAGCATTGGCAAAGCAAGTAGGTCCCAAAAATGAGACTGATTGGCTTTACCAGTGCTTTTCCCTTAGGCATTGGTTAAATGTGTGTGTGACGCCCCTACAATGTAATTTTGCACTAGTTAGGTGGTTGTCGAAAACATGGTCGCACCTGAAACTGTGGCCAACACCCTCTTCAAATTTGTTAATAGAAAGCTATCCGCTAATATAGCATTGTCTAAGGAGCATAAATCAATACTACGTCTGAGTTCATCCGAGCCGTTTAAAGAAATAAATGGTGATAACCAGTCTGAGCTCTCTATAGGCTCTATAATATCCTTTGCAAAAGTCACTAAACCTTTATTAAACTTCCCTTTGCAAGGCAAAGAAACATTCCTCATACGTTTTCCTATGGGTACACCATTCTGCTTCAAAATAAATCCATGCTTAAATCCTTAAAACCACCAATTCTTTACAAAACACTGTTCGGGAATTAATTCTCAAATCCTACATTGCCATTCGTAGTCTTCTACATCCATCACTTATTTTTTAGATACAACAGGGTTATCTGCTCTATATCTGAAAGAGACTATTAGTTATGGATTCCTCATCTTAGAATTACCCCAGGCGTCAGACTGGATCTGGAGAATATTTCCTCAGCAGTACCCCTGCGCGTCGATAGGTGGCGTTGGTCGACTCCGCGTTCGTCGTTGGCATCGTGGTCGCCGGAATGACGTCGCGGTATCTACTTAGACGCTGCCCTCATGCGCTGACGTCAGTTCTTTCTTTTTCCGCGCCAGCCAGTGCAGATCCGGAGAGAGCAGTACCTAGAGTCACTTTTTGACTCCGTTTTTGCGACTTTTGTCGACCCCTTTTTTGAGTTGTTCGACTCCTGGTGCACGATGGGATGTCACGTCGGACCGGCTTCAAGGCTTGCAACTCCTGTTGCAAATTGATGTCGGTCTCAGACCCGCACCTCGTGTGCCTTTGGTGCTTGGAGCGCGACCTGGACCTGAAGTCGTGCTCCGACTGCCGGGCCATGAACCCGAAGTCTTTGCGAGAGCGGTCCCGAAAGCTTCTCGAGGCCCGGCAGTCCGCTTCACGCCGTTCGAGGTCCCGATCGAGAGGGAGGTCGCGGGACTGGTCGCGGAGCCACCACCACCACCACTCGTCATCGAAGTCTTTGTCTTCGGGTAAGTCAAAGCACAAGAAGGCGGCAAAGAAGCATCGCCACTCTTTGCGTTCTCCCCGTCCGTCGGCTGACACGACGCGGGAAGTGGAACGTAGTCATCCGGCTCCGCCCGCGGAGCCTGTTGGGACAACTCCGGCCTTCACTCCCTTTCCGGGAGCCAGAGCGACCCCTGCCCAGCTTTGCAACTTTTACGAAGCCTTACATTCCATCTTTGGGCAGCCCGACTCCGCCTGGCGTGCCCTCTGGCACCACGGACTCGGCTGGGGGCTCTAGGCCTTTGATGCCGGCGGCTTCGACCTCGTGACACCTCATCTGGCGCCGAATCCAGTGATGACACCTCCGCCCCCTCTGATGCCAGTTGTGTGCCCAGCCGACATCGACCCCAGCCTCCCCCTCGATGTAGACATGGAGCCGGACCGATGTCGGGACCGGCGCCGATCGGTACTTTTGTACCCCTGTTCTCCCCTGGTGTTTCCTATCGCCCTGAGTGGCTGCCAGGGAGGGTGAGGAGGACTGGGAGGGGTCTGTAGACCCTCTAGCAGACCAGTTAGAGGAACCGGACTGGAGAGAGGAGTTGGGTGATGCCAGTGGTCAGGCAGCTACGTGGGCTTCACTGCACACGTTTACCAAACACTACTGCCTGGACAGCCAAGTCCGGAGAGACGGCTTCTTCGGCCGTTCAGTTCTCCAGGACTTTCTGGTGTGAACTTGGGTCGCAGACCCACCACCGGGGCTGGTATTGCTGGGGTATCTATTCTAAGGTGAGGAATCCATAACTAATCTGTTTCTTACAGATATATCGTTACCGAAGGTAAGTAACTTGTTCATCTGAAAGAGATAATTAGTTATGGATTCCTCACCGATCCACCCCATTCTGCGAACTGACTTCTTGGGTAAGGGACTCCCTTTCAGGGCCCTAGTTTTTGTGCACCAGTGGTCAGTGTCTTGCATGGCTCTGCGCTTCTGGCGTGGAATGTCGTGTAAAGAACTGATGTCAGCGCGTGAGGGCGGCGTCTAAGTAGATACTGCGCCGTCATTCCGGCGACCACGACGCCAACGACGAACGTGGAGTCGACCGACGCCACCTATCGACGCGCAGGGGTACTGCTGAGGAAAAAATTCTCCGGATCCAGTCTGACGCCTGGGAGTAATTCTAAGATGAGGAATCCATAACTAATCTATGTCTCTTACAGATATATTGGTACCGAAGGTAATTAACTTGTTCATCAAAACTTATTCCCAACTCCTTTTGATGTGGCCAACTCAAAACTGTCTTTCCCCTTCACAACGACATATACTTTAACACTAGTCTTCCTTCCCTTGAAATTAAGAGCTGCCCATATGTAATGAGCCGTCTCAATTCTATCACGAGTGACTCCTAGGATATAAACTGTGTTTAACATTGTTCTTCCTTGCTACAATTAAAAAATAAATAAATTGTCCATAATGGTATAATGTGGATGAGAGTCTACCAACATGTTGACTTCAACTTCATCAATGCCTACAACAAAATTATTGTACCCTCTACTCCTTTCGCATTGAGACCACATTCACCTACGCATAAAGCCACACCTTTGTTCATCTCTGCCTATCATACCCACCACCCATTTACTTTACCATCTGCCACTGTCTCTACACCCTTCCAAAGTGGCCCTCCCTTTTGCATGAGTTGTAAACTTTATCCATTGCTGGACGGATTTTCTGGCTGAAATGCCACCACATCTGTAACAATTATATTTCTTTTTGTGCATGATTGATTGTTTGCTACACAATTTTCATACTTATGTTCTTTCTTACCTCTCCTTTTATTGTGAGATATTACACTCACATAATTAGTTGTCTCCTTATGCATATCTCTTGCATATGTTTCCAATAATTCTATGCTCATGGCACCCTGTGTTGTTGCAAAACCAGCCCACAACTTGCTGATTTAGTTCTGAGTGTAATTCGGTCAGGTAACGCATGCTTATGTGATCTATCACAAGTGACTGCCATGGCCCTTAACATTGTTACATACTAGTTGATCAATTCTTCTTACCTTTGATTCCAGCACAATATGTACTTCAGTCACCTGTCTTGTAACTGTTTAACTGCCGCCAGGATAACATCTATATTCCCAACACTTTCCAAAGCTAGAAAATTCTTAAATTGGCTTAATCCCACAGCTTCCAAACAATGGTTTAACAAAGATAACTGTCTCTGAGAGAAACATTCCCTTCTAAGACTTCTACATGTGCCTTAAATAAACCCAACCACATCTCCCATTCAATTGGAGGATCACCAGGTTCCGAAAGAAACCAAGGTGGTGGGACTATGTTCGACAGTTTAAACAGACAACCAAAATGTACTGAACAGTGTTCTACAATGTTCTATCAGTAAACAATATTTTGTTTTCCTGAAAAATTACCAAACTCAACAAAAGTGGAACTGTTATCTGCTGAGTGCATGAACCTTCACGTAACCAATTCTTTAAAAAAAAAAAAAAACCTCTAGTGAAATTTAGTCCCAAACAAAATTACTAAATTTATTGTAATTCTGTTGTTTTTCTAATTGGATAAAGTACTTATTGATCGATTGATTGATGGTCCCAAACAGCTTTTTAACCTGTGGTATGTGCCAATCCAACTCTCTGAATTAAATTACTCCTCTGTGGTAAAAGCAGTTTGTTGCCACAGACTGGCTTGCTTTTGTTGGTCATGTGACCATTGTCCCTGCTTATATTAAGTTGTGATCACTCATCTAAGCCTTTCACACCTTGAACATGTACCACCCAGATCACACGAGGCTATGCTGTGTCTTCCCTCAGGTCGCACAGTCAGTCGTGCCTCACCAGGTAGTGGCTAGAACAGGTTTGCATCCAATCCTGTGATGCACAGCCACAGTGTCAGCATGTAACACCACACAAGCTCTCCACATTGGCAATGGCACTACCTTTGTCATTTCACTTGCAGGGTGTAAGTTGTCGCTGTGTACTGCGCCTCTCAACCTCTGAGAGATGCTGCTTCAACCCAGCTCGGATTCCCTTTCTCCGCAGCCAAGAACACCACCATGGCAACAATCCCAGGAATGTCTTCTGCCTGGTTAACAATGGTCCTGGCTGTAGTATCTGTCAAACCATATTATACTGCTGCGCCTGGACGCCACATTCTGGTTTCAGGAACCATGAACAAAGGATATCAGAACCCACAATGTTTTAAATGGGCAGGTACTGTCCTGAGTACCTGCACTTTAATTTGAAAGGGAGAGTACGTGCACTTTTCAAGAGCAAATGGGTACTCTAGATAGTGTGTACCTGCAATTCATTATTTCCATTTACAGCACTGAGACTCCAACACTGGGCTGCTTCAAGCTGCTCCCAATTGTTGCCACTGTGGATGTTGATGACAAGGAATCAAAGATACAGTGTGACAGTTGCCAGGATAAGTCCTGCAGAGAAAGCAACTAGTTTGTTTTTATTGCAGGTAAGACCAACCAGACTCAGCTGCCCGTAATTGAACTATCGCCCCATACTGTTTGCACACATCATAACATTAATTACTACACAGATCATCCCATTCCTTTCCCCATGCAACCACTGCCTCCGAACAAAATTAATTCCTTCCATAAACTGCTCTCAAATACACACATCACAAAACTGCAAGCAGGTGACTATATTCCAAGCAAGTCTTGAAGTGCCAGTGGGCCAAGAAAGGGCTTTTAAAAGGGAAACATACCACCATTTTGTCTCATCCTAAACAAATCTAGAAAACGTTCCCTAGCATCCTATTACTCACCCCTCCCATCACCCCCCAAGTAAACTTACTTTCATGGGATTCAGTTCCTAAGACAAGTGGCCTCAAAAGTATCTGTGTGGTTTCTGTACTAAAAATCTAAGGTGGCAGAGGGATGTATTACCTCCAAACTCCACTCTCAACCAAAAAGCTAAGCCCTGTCCACTTCAAAGGGTGTGCTCGTTCCATAGTCTGCTTTCCTCCCTCATGCTTACTAATGTCTGTTTTTCCTTTAATACTTGGAGAATACATTGTCAAAGAAAATGGTTAATGGGTGCGAGGTGAATCTGGTTATTTGGGCTGGGGTGTGAAGTAGATCTGAACCAGCCCCAGTCAAATTATATATCTAATTATGGCTCTGTATTTAACTTGAACTGAAATGGGTAACTTAAATCTAATTATAGAATTGAGTGTTTCAGGTCAAGTTACATTTAGAATATAATTTTGGTTCACTGAATGCATCTAACAAACCTGAGATACAAATTTATAGTGAAGTAAAGCTTTTGACATGAGGTCTGCAGCAGAAGCGGTCGGTATCATTTCAGCAGGTAGCTGACTGAAAAGGACAAACTGGGGGAAGATTTGGCCTGCATCGCTTTTTCATAACCAGCCACTGCATAGTAGGCTGCCGTTTACCAATACGGCTGACATACAAAGGGATGTTAATATTTTGGGAGGTCTATGACAAACGGGACGGTGTTGGCTCAGGCCAACAGTAGCTAAAATTTGGTTTTGACTAGTAAGCATAGCAAGTGTGACACATAGAATAGTTATGTCTCAAAATATCTGCCAATGGTGTACAGCCTATAGTGTACGGTGCATCTTGTGGCGCCGGAACTAGTGTCAAAGGAACAACGAATAGTGTTTTGGGTCTTACTGATCGTTATTTTAGGTTCATCGTAAATTATGCCTCTAAGGTGGAGCCTCTTTCGATTAACAAAGAAAAATGCTGAATTTATTTCAGATCAGCGGCTGCAATCCTAAGTCCACTGTTCTTATACCATCAAAGGCAAGAGGGGAGTGCTGTGGAGGATGGTGATTTTGCTCCTAGTAAGTGACGGTGACCACGCAGTTCATAGGGATGGACACAAATCAGAATTTGAGCACTGTGCCAAAGGATAAAATAAATGGGGGAAACAAACAATTAGGGATCAAAAAAAATTTCCCCGTTGACTATACTTTTATAAATAAGATCTCACTGAGTATGCAGTCATGTAATGATGATAACTCAAAACGTAATTCTATAACTATCCCTTCTGTATTTAGCTCAGAACCTAGCAGGCGAGAAATTGGGAGTAGAGAGAGAAGAATTTTGATAAAGCAAAATCATCCCCAAAAAACATCCATTCAAACTGGACATGTAAGCCTTGTTAACATACTTAAATATGATTTGAAAAAACTTCACAGGGATTAGGCAAATGGACCCTAGTTATCAGAAAATGCTGTTAAGCCCTCTTTTCTCCATCATAACTGGACTACAGAACAAAACTTTAGGTGGAACGAAAGAACCTCTGGCACTGACACCTCTGCCGAGTGGAGTATCACCTGAACAGCATTTAAGTTCAGAGGTTATTGTTGATAAAACAAACTTCAAAGAAAAGTATCTAAGCACCCAAAATGTGCATGCAGGGAGAGCAGAATCAGTCAACGTTTTGAGTAATTTGCAAGATGAATCCGTGGTGTCTTTGCAGAATGGTATGTTATTTGAGATTTAAGCCATCAAAGTTTCTCAAGAGAATTTGATTACACATTTCCCTTAAAATGGACTTACTGGAAACTAAAAGTTTTCTTTGTAAGTTGGGGAGATCGAACAACAGGTGTTGGACTTGGAGGATATTAAGATCACACATTATTATGTCCAAAGAAAGTGTTGAGCTTAAAATGAATCCCAAAGATTTGGCAATGTAATTAAGGTTAGAGAACTAAGTGAATCAAGAGAGAACGACCGTGACATGAGCTCTTTAGTGGGGAGCTTGATTTGTTATGATTAACAAGATTTCACCATTACTAAAAACTACATAGTTCCTTTTGCTCTCCCAAAGCTAGGCACCAGTCCCAGAACAGTAATTTTGAACTTCAGACTGCCGTGTGAAGGAAAATATTTTCTAAAGCTACTAACACAAAGATATTTAGCATTCCAGGTAAATTTGCATTGATAATGTTTCCAGACGTGACCTTTGATGCTTAAAAGCGGGGCTGAGAATGTAAACAATTACTTCACCCAACCACACTGACTCAATATACAGGCCAAGATTGTCCAAAAGTCTAAAGTGAATTATTACATCTAGGCAATTTGAACTTTTCTCAGACGTGAAATCTGAAAATACATTTCTAAAAGAACTTCAAACCTGAATGAAAGAGAATGGTTTGGTTTAATTGTTAGCTCTTGTTTTGCAGTGGGAAATGCTTTTGACTGCATAATCCGCTTGCTCTATCTCCCACTTGACCAGTGGCAGCCAAGCATTCCATCTGTCCATAAATGGTGAACTCACAAGGCTCTATAGGTAGGGTAATTGGGTGAATGCGGAAACTTCAGCAGACTGGAGCAGACCTTTCTTCACAGCAAGAAGGGTGGGATCAATGCGAAGGGTAGGGTTCAACATACAGCCACAGACATCAAGAGTAAATGAGTGGGTGGCCACAAGGGGTACATGTCCAAAAAGTAACCCAACCAACAAGCCTGCTGGAGCTCCAGGCACACTGGTACTAAAACTCTATACCAAAGCTTATAATCAAAGCATTGGAAAGATTGTGCCTGGGACAAAGAGTCCCAAATAGGAGTCCCTAGTCGAAAAGATATCAGGTAATACACATACACAGCTATGGTGGGTGTTGGAAGTAAAGACCTAAAGTTCCGAACGTGAACGGGTTGGGAGATAAACTAAAGAGAGACATAGTCCTCCAGTACTTACAACGTCAAGCACCCGACATAGTTTTCCTACAGGAGACCCACTTAATTGGCAATTCGTGCAAAGCCCTTGATAGCCGAGGTTTCCAACTTATCACACATGCAGGATTCACCACTATTTCACGGGGGGGCTGGTATCCTTCTCCGCAACAATTGCCCCTATATGGTCAGTAGCATATGGACAGACGGGCAGGGTAGGTTTGCAGCGGCTGCAGGTATGTGGGAAGGGAGACCCCTCAATGTAGTATCTGTATATGCCCCCCCCCCGGCACTCCAACAAACCACATTAAACGACCTTAGTAAACTCATCATTGACCTTCCTGTGGGGACAATAGTTATTGGAGGAGACTTTAATTTAACAATGGATGGGCTGTTGCATCGGCAACCCCTCCCCCCTCCTGCAGAGACCCAATAACGGGGTCCAAGCTAGCATATTTTCTCTCAGCGCTCAGCCTGGTCGATATTTGGAGACAGTCCAACCCCAATACTTCACAATTTACCTTTAATTCGGGGGTCCATGGTAGCAGTCTCGCATAGACTATATACTTACCCACACCAAGGATCTGCCTGACTTCACGGAGTCTCGATTTTTGGCGAGGAGAATCTCAGATCACTACCCAGTGTTCGCAAGAATGGAAATAGGTACCCAACCAAAACGCACAACTTTAACGATTAACCCATGGGCACTAAAAATACCTCATATTAAGGCTGAGCTGCTAAAAGAAACCGGCTTATATTTTAATGAAAACATTGGCTCTGTGACCTCTCCATAAACTATTTGGGGAGCGTATGGGGCTGTTATTAGGGGCAAAGCACTGGCCTTAATGGTGGGACTTAAAAAGGAACTAACAAAACGACTAGAACAACTCGAAGACGAAATCCTGACTGGCGAAAAGAACTTAGTTCAAGCGATGGACGATTCCCTTAGACAGACACTAGAGGCCAATAAGTTAGATTATAGGCAACTTCTCACTGAGGCAGCTAGGACTAGGCAAAAGACGGTGTACCACAAAGTATACGAACTTGGAGAACGAACGGGTAAATTGTTGGCATGGCTCGAAAAAAGAGAGCAGGAACAGAGATGGGTCCGCCAATTGAGGATAGAAGAGGGAGTAGAAATAAAGGACCCGCAGGAATTAGCGGAAACCTTTGCCAATTATTTTGAAACAATCTACACATCGGTTTCGGAAACCATGGCTCTCGACGCCCGTAACCTTCTTGCTACTATTCAGATCAACGGTCTCTCCTCAGCCGATCGAGTCTCTCTTGAGGAAGACCTCACAACAGAGGAAATTCAGATAGCTGTCCAAGATATACGCTCGGGTAAGGCCATGGGCCCCAACAGGCTTCCTATTGAATTATTTAAGATGGCGGCAACGAAAGTGACGCCCTACTTATGCCAAATGTATCTAGATAGCTACAACAAAGGACATTTGTCAGCAGAAATAGAGCTTTCCACTATAGTGGTCATACATAAAAAAGGTAAATCGGCAGAGGACTGTAAATCCTATCGACCCATCTCACTTCTGACAGCAGAGGCAAAAATTCTCGCTAAAGTATTAGCTAACAGACTCATCCCCCTAATTACTAATTTGGTGCACCCTGATCAATCCGGATTTATGCCAGGCCGCAACACTGCCTCAAATCTACGCCGCCTTCACGGGCTGATGGGCAGGATTGACACGATCCGCGAAGACGCAGCCCTGCTGTCGCTTGACGCCAAGATGGCTTTTGATACCATTGAATGGTCTTTTCTATTCACGGTACTGGAACGCATGGCTTTTGGCCCCAACTTTATCAGGTGGATCAAGCTCCTGTATACAGAGCCGCAAGCGCAGATCATAGTAAACCAGCATACATCGCGACTAATTCACCTGGGGAGATGAACCAGACGGGTGCCCCCTGTCGCCGTTAATTTTTGCGCTAGTACTGGAACCGCTGGCGACCTGGGTAAGAGGTGACCCCTTGATATGGGTACTTAAATGGACAGAGGAACACAAGGACAAGATCTCCCTCTATGCATACGACATACTCCTATATATGGCGTCGCCGCCGTCGTCGTCCATCCATCGTCTACTGCATATATTTAGAATTTTTGGCAGCCACTCAGGGATTACAATAAATTGGTCTAAATCCCTCCTTCTTATTACATAGGGAAAAGCCTCGGTTGATACAAAAATACGACATCCCCGTGGCAACAGACTGGTTCCAATACCTGGGAATCTATATCACCGCTGATTCCACACTGTTTTACGACACCAACTTGCAAGGTCCTTTAAACCAACTACGAGCCGACGTTGAGCACTGGCGTGCCCTGCCGCTGACACTCCTGGGGTGAGCAGCGCTTTACAAGATGCTGGCACTACCCCGGTTTTTATATGCACTACAAAATACCCCTTTCAAGGTACCGGATTCCTATTTTGTGAATATCGAAGGTGAAGTGCGCACATTGCTTTGGGAGGGCACCACGGATCGCTATGCAGAAATTAACAGCGGGATGGTATGATGGCGGGATCGCATTACCTGACCTCCAACTCTATTATTGGGCATCCCAAATGTTGATAATTAATCGATGGGTCCACGGCCCGCAAACGGACCCGTGCCTTCGTACAGATAGGTGGCTAATGGGACAGGGTGGATACCGAAGAGCACTTTATACCAACCCTAAAAATCTATGACTCACTGGCCCAGCGGCTCGCGAAGTAGAAATTTGGCATTTAGTCACAAAAAAACTCGGGTGTCACAAGAAGATCACGCAAGTAACCCCGCTTTGGGAAACCGAGTGGCTCGGCCGTCTGAGCACTTGCCCCGGATTCGACAAGTGGGATTTGATAGGTATTTCGGAAGTGAGGGATATGTGGACTAAAAACTGAGTGGTAACCTTTGCAACATTGCAGAAAGAATACCGGCTGGCGCAGGCCGCAACCTTTAGATACTTACAAATCAGCCATGCCCTAAAAACAGCAATATCGGAGGGTGCTTCGATACCAGAGGCATCCCCTCTTGTGGATAGATTACTGTTGGATCCTATGCCCAAGAAAGCCATTTCCCTATCATATAAAAAGCTGCTCAACAATAGACCAGACCCTCTGATACGCTTACGGCAGCAATGGGAGACAGATCTGGGGGACCTTGAGGACGATGATTGGTGAGATGCACTCGCCTCACCCCGAGAAATTGCAATCCCCATGAGACTGACTAATCCAGTTTAAAACCCTGCACAGAGTCTACCTTTCAGCTAGAGTACTGGTTAAGATGAAGAGGAGAGCTAATACACACTGCCTACGAAATTGCTCCCAGGAGGGAACCTTCTTCCACATGATTTGGGAATGCCCAATTATTCAAACATATTGGGCAGCGATCACTTCAAAAATGGAAAGTGCGGGTGGAGGGGCGGGGGGGGGTGGGACTCAACACCAGCCCTAAACTCTGTCTACTAAATATATGGGAAGCCACTGACCAAACACAAACGGAAAAATCATGGTGTCAGATTGTTCTGTCCTCAGGATCGGTTTGTTGCTCAGAATGGTCCACCTCTTGATATACCCAAGCCTTGATAGCCGTAATGGCACAGGTCAGTGGGAGGATCAAGTGAGGGAAGGAAAGGACGGGAACAGCAGGGAGGGAGACCTGAAATGACAACAATAATAATAAATACCGTCTAATCATCTCCATATAATACATATATATATATATCGGATCAATGGATTAAAGGTGCAACCTTTATACCTGTAACAAAAAGAATGACACCTGTAGTTTGAGATACTTCTATAAAGAATGTGACTTTGGTGTTGGTAATACCAATTGCTTCGTTATGGCTGCAGTGAGGGAAACATAGAAGAAACACATTTATGGAACATCCGGCACATGTGCCAATAGAAACAAACACTAGGGAATGCACAACCTAGATAATACACAAGAGTAAGCACTACCAGGAACCTACCCTTTTCTAGACTCCACAATGCGTCACAGGGATAGAGCGTAGTCCCATACCACTCCTATTACCCCTGTTAAATAGAGCCAGAACAAATAGCATATAAATCTTTACTCCAGAAATATTCAATGCTGTACATATCACAGTTCCTTGAGTCACAATCCAGACTTATGGTTAATTCACCAGCATATCCTTAACACAATGTCAAAGCAAACAATAATGGGGGGGTGAGCACCCACCACGATATCCATAGCGTAAGGAGTTTTGGATAAACACCCAGGAAATGGTTTCAACACGGTAGAATCATATGTCGCCTCAAAGCGTGACGGGAGAGAAATTACCGCCCTGAGCAAGGCAGGGGAATCCTACCGGCAGGAAACGCTGATCGAGAATGAAGGAACCCAAAGGACCTTCCTCCGCACGAGCGAAAGGCGCTCACCAACGGAGGACGGAAGGGATTCCACCCACAACAGTACTGACCCGGAGAGAAGAGGGAGACGGTGCAGCGCACCCTTACCGGACCTCTTCAGGAACCAGGAGACGCCGAAGTCCAAGGCGAGGACGAAGAATTTCCGACGCCTGCGCGAGCACCGCAGCTTCCTTTACGGGCGGTTCCTCGCGGCGTCATGCGTCTTTTCGCAAGGTTGCATGGGTACTGTACTTTCTGGTGTCTACTTCCGTATTACTTACGCTGACACCTAAACGTGAACATATGGAATACTAATGTTGTAACCCACCAGTATCAAGCTAATAACAAACCGGCTGTGTCTTTGCTGTCATGTTCAATAAAAAAGTTTTTTTTTAAAAAGGGTAAAATCAGAGAAGGCAATTGGGAAGGTCGTTATTGTGGGGGGAGAATTCCTATGGATACATTAGTTTGTTTTTTGATACATTAACTTGATAAGAAATAAAGGAATGAAAACCACAGGAAAGTCACTGAACTGAAGTAAATCTAAATGTGAATGGGTTTGTTAAGAAAAAAAAAAAAGTAAACAAAAGGTAGTTATGGATGAAGCATTTACCTCTAGCAGTTACTTTCCTTCAAGAACCCAACTGACAGGCAGTCAAAAAACAGTTCAATGATTGCAGATGGATTGAAGCAGTCCACTTTTCTTTCCCGTTGGCATCCCATAAAGAAATAGCTGTTGTGTTTAACCCCTTTGCTGCTAAGCCTTGTTCCTCCCCTCCCCGTGCTAGGCCTTTTTTTGGCTATTTGGAGAGGTTCGAGCTTAGGCCCCTGTAACTTTTGGCCCACATAAGGCATCCACACCAAATTTGCGTTCTTTTCTTCCAACATCCTGATGATTCTAAAAGTACTCGGGGTTTGTGGATTCCCCTGGAGGGGACCGAGAAATTAGCCAAAATATAGCTACATTTAAAAAAAATAAAATTTAAAGTGGGAACAAAGTGCTGCAGAAGAAAGCGTCTGGTTTTTGCCCTCCAAATGGTATCAGTAAAGGGTTTGTGGTGCTGAAATCACCATCTTCCCAGCTTTCAGGAACAGGCAGACTTTTGTCAGAAAACCAAAATTGTCTACACAGTTTTGACATTTTACTGGGACATAGCCTATTTTTCCTGGTTTTTGTGCTTTCAACTTCCTTCCAGTTAGTGGTAGAAAGGAGTGTGAAAGAAATAATGGATCTCTGAAAGCTATACATTTCTGAAAAGTCGACAAAATTCCAAATTCAGCAAGGGATCATTTGTGTAGATCCTTCAAGGTTTTCCTATAGAAACTAACAGTTGAAATTTAAAAAAAACGACTGAGTTGAAAAAAACAGCCATTTGTGCCAACGTTTTCACCTGTTACTTCTACTAATTATGGCAGATTTTTTAAAGCAATATACCGTTACGTCCGCTGGACCTGTCTGGTTGCAGGGATATATAGGACTTGTAGGTTCACCAAGAACCCGAGGTACCCAGAGCCAATAACTGAGCTGCGCCTTGCAGTGGTTTTTCAGTGTGTACCGGGTATATAGCAATTCATTTGTTAAAATGTAAAGAGTGAAAAATAGGTATCAAGGAAACCTATGGATTTCTGAAATGGGAACATAATATAGAGTTTAGAAGCAGTGGTTATTTGCACATCTCTGAAATTGTGGGAACCCATACTAGCATGTGAATTGGAGGACATTTTTCAAAATGACTTTTTTTTACACATTGTCTTACATTTGGAAAGCAGAAATGCATAGAAATTCAATTGGTAATAACACTTGTTCTACTATTCTGTGTTCCCCTAAGTCTCCTGATAAAAATGGTACCTCACTTGTGTGGGTTGGCCTAGTGCCTGCGACAGGAAACGGCCCAAAACGCAAGGTGGACACACCACATTTTTCCAGTGAAACCTGACCCTTTTTTCACAATGTGCCTAGCTGTGCATTTTGGACCTTAGCTCACCCGGCACCAAGGGAAACCTAGTAAACGTATACATTTTTAGAAACTAGACACCCTGGGAAATCCAGGATGGGGTGACTTCTGTGGCTCTCACCAGGTTCTGTTACCCCAGAATTCCTTGCAAACCTCAAACTTTGTAAACAAACACATTTTCCTCACATTTCTGTGATGGAAAGTTCTGGAATCTGTGGGGAGCCACAAACTTCCAACCACCCAGCATTCCCCCAAGTCTCCCGATAAAAATGGTACCTCACTTGTGTGGGTGAGCCAAGTACCCGCGACAGGGAAGGACCCAAAACATATTATGGAGACATCAAAATTATCAATCACAAAAAAACTTGGTTTTGGAGGGAGTCACCTGCGTTTTTGGTCCCGGACTCGGTAGGCATCTTGTGAAACCTACCAAACCCAGACATTTCTGAAAAGTGGACATCCTGGGGAGACCAGGGAGGTGTGACATGTTATCAGATCAAGAATATAACTTCAGCGTAAAATTTCTTCCTATTGTGTTACTATAGTTTTCAAATCCTAGTTGGCCCAAAATAAACCGCAAACTCAAACATATGAATCTATTAAAAATTAACTGGGTGATAATTAAGAAGGGATAATCCAATAAAAAATATTTTACATGTGTCTCAAAGCATTTTAAATCTGCTTCCAGATTGGATTATTATTTGATCTCTGAAAAATCTGTTAGTAACATTGAACATATTCCCTCAGGTTTTTTACACCACACTGTTGTCTTAGCAGTAATACTATATCCTTCACTTACTGTATTTAAAAGCCTCACCCCTCATGAAAAATAAACGTTGACTTTTTAAAATCTGAAAAATTTAATCAGAAATGTTATATTTTCAAAACAATTTAGGGACAACGTATGTAGTATTTGTAGTTGACACCTTTAAGGCACTAGTAGAGTACATACATTCAGATTTGCACCCCATTAAAAAAGAAACCCATCAGAAACAAAACCATCTACAGCAATATTTAAAGAAAAGAGAGAAGATGTTTTGTTTTTTTAACCATGTCAGTAAATAGCTTACAAGCGTATGAGGAAAATTAAAAAAATGCCCATATATTAATAGAAAAAGTGAAAAAAAATACAATTTATGATACTGTTAATGAAGGCATGACTTCAGATACTAATTAGATAAAAAAAATTATTATATTAGTATCTGTTGAGAAGTACTTGATCTTAATATTTCATCAAGTTCATTTTACAGTTTCCTAGAAATATCAAACTTTGTTTAAACTCTGAAGCACATCACATAATCTCACTAGTCAGAATTGGAAATAGCTGAGGTTATGTTGTAATTTGCTAATTTGATATTACCGGGAAAAGAAGGATTTCCCATTGAATGGTATGAGATTTGCCCCCAGGTTCACGTTCTCATATAAAAACCTTTTTAAAGAGGTATCTTTAAAAAATGGTGTACTCATTAGTTTCTTAAAACCAAATAAATCACCTCCTGAGCCTGGATCTTATAATTTTACTTAATACTGATCACAAAATTTTAAATTACATTTTTGTTAATCAAAAAGTAAAGTATGTGGATTTCTTGATTCGTAGATACCAGTCAGAAATTACACCCAAACGTTACCTTTCAACCAACATGACTTATGACTGAGGCAAATTACTTGTTTGTATGACTTACGATTCCAGCAATTATTTATTTTAGACACTGGAAAGGGTTTTGACCTTTTAAGGTGGAAATCCCTGTTCTCTGTCCTTTTAGGATATAACTTGCCTATTCCTATCCTAAGACTGATCTGTGCACTGTACCAAGATTCTAATGCAAAATAATGCAATGCAAAAATAAAAGATTAACGGGACAGTAATAAGTAAAATTCAAGTGATGAGAGGGGCCACTTGTCGCTAATTTTATTTGCACTGTTTATCAAACCATTAGCAACCGTCAAGTTTTGGTACATGTGGGCCCACCGAGAATCCTTTGCCATCACTTAGCCTCTCACCTGCGCAATGGGGAATACAACCGTGGCAACAGAGATCAGTGGACAACTAGGAAAGAGAAGCAGGCATAGCGGTGGGAGAAACTTAGGCATGGACATCCTCTGGATAGAATCATCTCAGTATTGCTAGCAAACTCTCTTTCTCAGGATTCCTTGCATGGCAAGAAGAATAGGTAAACCAACTAACGGGAAGAGG
The DNA here is from genome assembly GCA_963921515.1 of Calotriton arnoldi. NCBI lineage: Eukaryota > Metazoa > Chordata > Amphibia > Caudata > Salamandridae > Calotriton > Calotriton arnoldi. Next base: position 857,441 of record CAWUFW010007607.1, on the reverse strand, counting down.
GGAGCAACATTTAGGAAGGGTAACAATCTGGGAACAGGTTAAATAAAGCTGTAAGTAGTGGAAGAAGGTCATACCCATTTCTCTAGTGGATGGTTCCAGGACAATCCTTTGACAGACCAGATACCAGGCAAAGACTGGACACAGAGCAAATGAAGTGTATAGTGTATGCCTAGTATAAGAAATGTTATAAAGTGTAAGAAGAAAGCACAATTAGAAACTGAGCAAAGGGCAAGAAACATAAGAACCAAGGCAAAGAAAATTAAGGACCCAAACTGAGGGGAACTGGAAGGAAGAAAAACGACAAAATGAGGGAACAAATACAAGTACAAACTGAAACAACAAAATGAGGGAACAGATACAGGTACAAACTTAAGTGAAAGCGGGAGAATCTCCATAACAGTCCTTGCCAGACACTTGCTCTCTCTAGAAAGGGTCTTCAATATTATCACTACTGCCTGTACCCCAGAAGGGCTCACCATAGAAAGGAAATGGGGAGCCGACTTGAAACTTACGTTTCTGCTCTAGTTGTTATGGACGCACAGTTTCCAACTCCCCATCCTCCATACTTTCCACCCTTTTCCCAATCTACAGTGTACTCACGGTCTGCAGATGTTCCTAATACTGACAAGCAACACTAATTTGGAACTCCTCAAATATTTGTCCACCCATTGCTCACATGTCCCCAATTAAATTTAACAGTGATGATATTGCACTTTGCCAAACAACAAACCCTACAATCTTTCTTTGATGAAATTCCGCATTATAACAAAAACAGAGGGTACAAATTGAATTGAAAAAAAAAAAGTATTTTTGTTTAGCAGTTCAAGGGAAATTCTCCCTCCAGGTCTGGAATTAACAGAACTCTCAACCTAAAACATATCCAGGAGTTAATTGTTTGAATAATAGTGGAAATGTTTATAAGCTAAAATTACGTAGGATGATGACAAACTGGCTAACTGTTGTACTCCTTTAAAAATAATTGTTTTTGTTCTCTGCATTCTTTATTAACTTGAAAGTAAATTGATTAGTTTCATTTGGTCACCTAAGTATTTAGAGACTGAAAATCCAGAAGCAGAACGGGCAATGGGATTCCCTGATTTTGGATTATATTTTTTAGCTTCTTTTCTATTTCAAATTGCCTGGTTTATGAGCCCATACTGGTTTTGAAAAATATTATTAGTGGAAATGCTGAAGCAGTCTCCAAACCTTAATCTTTCCTGTTTTTCTAGTCTCTAGAACTCCGAAATTAGTCCATTGTAAAAATCTGATTAATGCTGCAAAGCATAAGGCAGCACTATTCCGTATGCTAACATTTTCCAGTTTTCATACTGAAACTGCTGTACAGGATTGTAGAAACTAGATTATTAAAGGATACTTTTAAAGTTAAATATTGAGATTCTCAATCTTTGAAAAAAGTAAGATTTTTATTTTTTAAAGGTTTAAGGATATTTATCAGATTTTACCTCACAAGAGAGAACCCAGGGCATATTTGCTGTTTTATAAATTGAGTGCTCGTCACAAGTTTTCCGGCACCGAGATAAAAGCTATTGTTAAAATTGTACAAGATTTAGGTGACCTAGAAATATATAAACCGAGGATGGCTCTGTGGTATATTTGGCTTTAGGAACATGATATGAGGCCTCAGGAACACATCTTTCAAAGAAGGAAAGCAGAATGTGGAATAGAAATGTCACAATTAGAATAGGAACATATTTACTTATTTAACTTCAGTACTAAGAGGTAGTAATTTAAGAAGAATGCAACTTTATAATCTGTGGTTAATACATTAAAAACCAGGAGTATCTAAATAAAAGAAATACAAATATTTCCATTCACTTCCCAAGATGTGAACGTTACTCTGTATGACTTTGGATTCGTATGTTTTGGGTATGCAACCAACTTACTGATTACTGAAAGGATATGTTTAAGTTTCTTCAACAAATAGTCTTTCCAAAAGTTCTGACACCTTAAATTAGCATTTTTGGGTATTTCTAAATATTACTGGTATTAAATATTCTCGTACAGTTTTGTTATCCAGAGGCCAATGGCCAAGTTGGAAAATTCAGTTGAGTAGTCATGGAGGCCATTCAGTTGGTTGTGAAGTCTGGAATAGATTGGAGAAAAGTGTTTGAGGTAAGTTATCTCACAAGACAAAAACTTAAATAGTGCCTTATCAGTCACCGCACTAGGTATGAAGGGGAAAGACACCAGTGACAAACTTGTTCGGTAGTGTTGATGGATAATATGGTGTCTTCTATGATATGAAGTGATGAGGGATAAAGTGAATACCAGTGTAAAATGAGGAAGTCTCTTAACTTCTGGAGTGGTACCATGAATAGATTTGTCTGCAGTTTGTTGATGGCTAATGGGTTCGAATCCAGAACCCTGGTTTGATTGCCAAATAAGAATCCTATTGGTCTGACCCCATGAAGATAGTGAGCAGTAGGCGCAGAAGATGGGAGAGCTTGGAATTTACATAGAGTGGTTGTATGCCATTGTGTGTTAGATGGAGGGGAAGGCAATGTGAAGACTGGAAGGAGCAGTGCTGTTGACAATAGTAATGTATTTCTTGATTGATTTGAATGCCTGTGAAGGTGAGTAGTAGTTTCAAGTGGAACATACTATGAAAAGTAATGTTTCTGACAGCAGGTCTCGGAAAGCGTTAGGACTTGTTAGTAGGGTGTGAAGGATTCCCTGGAAGGCTATAGATTGTTTGCTAGTGTATGGAATGCTTTTAATTTTCTTTTTATTTGACGGTGAATGTGTGTGGTGATGTGTGTATGCTACTTTGTTTCCATGGGATGAATGGTGTATGGAAGCTGTGGTTTCTTAAGGTATATGATGATGCCTAGTGTATGGAATGTTATGAAGTGTAAGAAGGGTGTGGGGTGAGAGTGCTTGTATGGATTGTTAAATCGGATGTCAGTCTTACCTGGATTAGTGCCCTGTACCGGATTCTCTGTAACACTTCTTTTGAATATATATATGCCAGCTGTCATAAGTAACTATTCCTAACATTTACTTGTTCCAGAACTAGGGGAGCAACTTCCCTCGCCTGGTTCAAAGGGATGTTGGACCACCTTCTGCTTTGAAAAAAGTGCGTCCTGGAGGATGCTGCTTAAAGAACCTGTGAGCTGAGCATCTGCTGAAAAGGTACCCAAACAAGTGCTGACAATATAAATCTGGCTCACTGGGGACTCTTTTCATAGAACCAGCCCTAAAGGTCTACAAAAGATTGGACTCTAGTAAAGCTTGGTTTAGCCTTTTTAGTCTTATATCTGGCACAAACATCCATGCTGAGGTGGGGGCTGATTTCAATCACCTGCTCTAATGCCAGTTTCTCAACAAATCTGCACTAGTTGTCTTGACAACTTTGAGACGTGAGTTTGACATCAGTGAGATAGATGGAGACCAGACCACATGTTGGATCAAATTGCACCTGTCTTTGGCATTGCCTTGATGGGTAGCCTAAGGCTACCCATCAAGGCAATGCCTCCATTTCTTTGAAACGGAGGCTCAGCTTGCCAGAGCTGATATCACCTGTGAGCCTGGTTCAATGTGACTTCGAGTTACAGGCACCAATTCTTTGCTACCTTGTCCAGCCAGGTCTGTTGGTTTGACTTGCAAGGTTTTTTCAGTTTGAATCATTCCCCAGAAGATCAGAGGTATTATCATCCTTCTTGCCTAAAATACTTACCTCCCTGCACCCTGCGATTTCTGGTGGGGGCGGGGAGGGCTCTTGTCTGGCCCTTTAATAAATTCTGAACTTTTTGCTTTGTTTGATTTTATGGTTGTTTACCTTTATCTTTGCTATTTTGTAATTCTTTCAGCCGTTTTCTTTATTTTCATTTGTCTTATTTTTACATTTTAACGTGGTGAGGAATTGGTAACTTATTTACTAGCTGCGTTGTTTGGTTGTGTTGTTCTATATCACCTCACATCCTTTCTGCAAAGATTGCTGTGTTGTTTTTGCCTCTCCACCAAAGGTGAGCCAAATTAGTCTATGGGGAACCTCTGTGCGACTGTGGGTCATAGCCCAATAGACCAGTACCTCACATTAACGGCAAGCAGTAGTTGTTTGAACTTGTATGTGTCTAACAAAGAGTAAACCGCCTTAGCAATTAAAACACAATATTATTTACTGATGACCAGCAGCATGTTACTTTTTTGTGATTTTGGCTCTACGGTTTGGGCTGCCAATGACCACCATGTGAGAAATGTGCACGTGGCGAGGACTACTGTGTGGGCCTACGATGAGGCAGCTTGTGCTTGAGGGAAGTCCCTTACAGTCTGGCAGTAGCCCGACACTGCAGAGAATGTGCTCTTCAGATTGTCCCTGAGAATGAGGACAAGGGGAAGACCCTTGAGGAGTAGAATATCCCAGGCTTCACTCAGTTGCACCCCCTAAATCCAGGAGCTAGAGCCTTTGCCTCTAAGGATCTTCATCAGTAGTGGACTTTTTTTTTTGAAGAGGCTGCTGGAGAGCACCACCTGGCCCCAAGAAAGAGAATAGACCTGGAAAAGAAAGAACATTTAAATAGAACATGCAGCGTGTGGAACTCAGCCAGGATGGACTGAACACCCTGAGCCCTGGCAGTAGGAACAGAGTGGCGAATGACATCTTAAACACCTTCCAAAAGAGGTGTGAGTGTTGGACTGAAAATGCGTCTAGCTGACTCCTTCTAGCATTGTGCGAGTTAAGTTAGCATTTGCGGCACCATTTTGTATTCAGCCGCCATTTTGTACCATGATCGAAATGAAGCTTCTGTCTCATACTGTCTGCCTCAGCAGAAAGCAGCCTCGATTGTTTCTCTTTATCATTCAAGGTTGAGCTCCGCTGCACTAATGAATAGCTCATTCTGTAACTGCATGCCTTTCCCTGTAGGTAGGTCTGCTACCACTCTCAGAAGGACGAGCACGGGCAGAGTAACCTTGAAACTAAGATAGCGTGTACCCAGTCTCAGGATGGTAGCCCATCTTTCTGTACCTCCTTTGTTCATCAGCGCCCAGACTGGAAAATTCCAGTCTGGGCGGTTCTTAGGGGTGTTGGAAATGTATATCTGACTTTACCTTGTGGACGGGGGTCAGTCCCTCGGCAGCTATCTAAGGAGGCTGGTCAGACCGGACTCCGCTCGAGCGCATACTAATAAAATAACTTTGGTTTGTATTGTCTACTGTCTGACCGACTTCATTTGTATGGAAGGCTGAAGGTGGTCGCGAGTGACCCAGGTGGCCCTAATCGGGTCACTTCCTTCAGTTGGCGCCCGAACAGTGACCCCAACGGGTGAGTCACCCTTCCTTGCCCGCGGACGGGTGAGGGGGACAGGGCCACGTCGGGTCGGATGGGCGGACCGGGGATCCCTGCACGAGTGAGTCTAGTACTTGCAGCTGCCCCGTCTATCTGACCGGGCGGTGCCTCGGCCAGTGGTCATCCTGGCTGGGGTCCTGAACGGCGAAACCCTTGGATCTGACCGTTTGGTCCGAAGAGGCGGCAGTGGAGAATAACTTTTCTTTGACCTGTGTGCACCAGGTGAGTTTGCTTTGGCTTGGTTCTGTGGCTATGGCGCCACTTTGGTTTGTGTTTGGTACGGTCTGAGGATCGTTTCGGACAAGCACGTGAATTTGATTGAGTTCTTTGTCAACATGGTATTGTTTTGATCCAGATTTGGTGAAGTCTGTGGACCAACTTTGGTAAGATCTTAGCAAATAGCTGCTTGGCATAGATAGTGAAAACGTTTTTCGTCTTAAGATGCCCTGTCTTAGTAAACTATGTTGTGTGAGTAGTCGTTCTACTGATGCTCGATTGGAAGAGAGTCAGCCTGCACCTCCAGAAGGCACCCCAAACTTCGAGATGTACGTCAAACATGGCCTTGGCCCTATTATGTTTAGTACATTATGGCACAAATATATGAGGGACAACGCCGAGTTGCAGTGGCCGTAGATGGGCACTTTTGATGAGCAAAAGCATAATTTCCTGCAGGATAAATTGTTTGCGAAAAGGAGTAGACAGTCAATGTTTGATTCCCTTAGAACGTGGCAAAAGGAAAATAAAAAGAGACGAATGAAAGCAGAAAAGGAGGCCCGAAAGGGAAGGATGCAGACAGTGACTCAGAAAGCTGTTGCATACGATAAAGAGAAGACTGAAAAGGGGATAGAGTGTGCCGATATGAAGTTTCGATTGCAATGTGAAAAGTCTTATGTGGTTCGGGAAGACAATGATACATTTGTGGAGGAATTGTTAGACACCCGACCTCCGCCTTCCTATGCCCCGCAGAGAATATACCCTGCTGTGCCACAGCCCCAGTCGTCTGTCTCTTCTGCCCCTGCCATTTCTGTTTCTTCTGTTATCGACTCAGTTGCTTTAGCCGCTGCGCCTCCTGTCAATTCTGTAGCTTCGCCTTCCACGCTTGCGATAACTGCTAGTCTCCCTGCTATGCCTATCGTGTCAGTCTTCCTTTTCTCCAGCCCTTACACCCACAACACAGCCATTAACGACATTGGTGCCTGTTTCTTCAGTTACTACTTCTTCACTATTCCCTCATTCCCCGACAGTGCTGGGTAGAGGGACGCCTGTACGTGGGTTGGGGGACGGGGACTTGGACTGGGTAACTGCCAGGGAGCGATTGGGGCGGATATTGATACGATCTGATGTGGGGGAGGAAGAGAAAAGGGCGGTAGCCAATCAGGCCACTCAGTGGGCTCGTCATCCCATTTATAGTACGGAAGATGTGTGGAGTGTGATGAGCGATTATGAGCCGTTTGTGCAGCAGCATGCCCTTAAGCACATGTCTGCTACACTGATTGGGTTGTGGGAACAGTGTTTCAGCAATGTAGCGCCCCAGATTATTTATGATATCAGAGATAATGTATACGCTGCTGGAATGGCACCTGGGAGGTTTTCGGAAATGTTGCGACATTGGTAGCTTACCGTGGTAGGCTGTTTGAGAAGAGCCCGAAGACAGTATCCCAGTTTCCGATGAGGGAAGTCCACCCCATATATCACCCTGAGTTGCCAGAGCTTCGAGATCAGCATGATGCTGTTGTTAGACCAAAGATAGAGCCCCTTTTCCAAGAACAGTGGGTTTATACACCCTGGAAGAGGAGTGAGGTGCTATCACTGAAGACTCAGTTGCTTGACCCTAGGAAAAATCCTACTGCATACTATAAGGAATTGAAGGAAGATGCTTCTTCGACAGTAATGACGCTTGCGGATATTAAAATGTTCTTTGGTTGAGTTGAGTTGAGTAAGGTATTTATAAAGCGCGGGCTGTCACTCCGGAAGGAGCACCCTGGCGCTATGCGGACAGAAGTTAAGGTAGACATGAGGGAGCCCTATATGAGGGAAAGGCAGAATTCATCTGAAGATGCAAAGATCCAGGTCTTCAGGGCCTTCCTGAACTGCATTTCTGTTTTGATCAGCCTTAGGTGAGTTGGCATGAGATTCCAAGCTTTGGTTCCTAATGCCGCTACAGTTTTTCCTCCCTTGGTTTTATACCTAAAGCAAGGGAGTTTGAGGAAGTTAGCCAACGACGATCTAAGAGTCCTGGCTGTGGTGTAGGGGGTGAATCTGGCTGAGAGATACGTTGGGCCTAGATTTGAAGCTGCTCTAAAGGTGATTAGGAGTACCTTGAAGAGAATTCTCTTGTGCAAAGGTAAACAATGGAGGGTTTTAAGAGCTGTTGAGGCAGAGGATCTGCGTGGTAGTTTTAGAACTAGGCGAGCTGCCGCATGTTGTACCACTTGTAGTCTCTTTAGTATTTGTTTATTTGCTCCTGCTAAAAGGCTATTGCAGTAGTCTAGCCGTGATAGGATAAGTGCCACCGCAACTGTTTTCCTCGCAGAATGGGGAATGAAGTCGAAGAATTTTTTTAATGTCTTAATTATGTTAAAACAGGTCCCTGCCACCTTCAAGGCGTGTGATCGGAAAGTGTCAAATTGCACTCCCAGGTTTTTTGCTACTTCGACAGTGTTGGGCGGTGCAGTTGCGCCTTCAGGCCACCACAAACTTGGCTGGAAGGGGTTGTCTTTTCCTATCAGGAGGATCTCAGTTTTATCTGTATTGCACCTGAGATGGTTGAGCTTCATCCACTGGATGACCTCTGTTAGGCATGATTTAAAATTGAGTTCTGCCTTAGTTGAATCTTTGTCCAATGATAGGATCAATTGTGTTATCCGCGTATGACGTTACTTCAATATCAAAAGAGGATATCAAGGAGATGAGAGGAGCCATGTATATGTTGAATAGCAGAGGGCTAAGAGATGAGCCCTGAGGTACTCCTGATGTAATGGGACGTTCCGTAGAGAGGAATGTTCCAAGGGCCACTGCTTGCCTACGATTGGTAAGGAAGGATCTAATCTAATCCAATACAGTATTTGAGATGCCAAAATTCTTTAGCCATGAAAGGAGAATGCCATGTGATATGGTATCAAATGCGGCTGACAAGTCAAGTAAAATCAAGACTGCCTTCCTGCCTTTGTCAGCCATAGATTTTAATGTGTCCGCTATTTCCAAAAGTGGCGATTCTGTTAAATGCTTAGGACGGAAACCTGATTGTCGTGGGTGAAGGATCTTGGCGGTTTCAAGGAAGTTAGACAGTTCTCTATTAACTAGTCTTTCTGTGATTTTACCCAGTGTAGGTAGCAGTGATATCGGGCGGAGATTTGAGAGATTAGAGGAGTCTGTTTTGTTTCTTTTTCAATGGTTTCACTATGGCCAATTTCCATTCGTCTGGGAATATGCCTGTAGATAACGAGGAGTTGACTATCTGGTTAATCACCGGATTAACAATGTTTATGATTTGGTGGAGGATCGTGGGAGGGCAAGCATCAAGAGGAGAGCCCTGTTTACAAGCAACAATCGCTCCACGTGTCTGTTCAAGTGAGACTGTTTCAAAGACTTGGAGTGAGGGATGATGCCAGTAGGGTCAGGCTTTAAATCGGGGTCCAGGTTTTGCATACGAATCGTGGTGAAGTCTTTTTGAATGTTCTGGATTTTTTCCTCAAAGAAGATCGAGATCTGATCACATAGGGTCTGTGATGGGGGAATTTCTCTACTCAGTGTTTTAGGGTCGGTACAAAACTTTATAATTGATAAGATGATGTTCTGATCTTGATGTGCCTCAAGTATCTTGTTCGAGTAGTACTCTTTTTTTGCTAATTTAATGTGTGTGTGGTATTGTCTCCTGCTTATTTAAATGTTTTTTGGTCTGCTGGGTCATAGGCTCTTCTCCACTTACGTTCCAATTGTTTACTTAGAAGATGTAATTGAGCTAAGGTGGACGTGTACCAGGGTGCTTGGTGTGATTTGTCTTTTACTTTTTAGGTAGTTCCAGAGGGGCTAACTCATCGCTTATTGAAGTCATCCAATTACGGAAGAGTTGTGAGTCTTCCAGAGTATTGCCAGTTAAGACAGGAGCGCAAGCAAGAGCGACAGTGGGCAGCTTTGGATTAGAAGCTAATTGCGCCCACTTGCGCTTTGAGTGCGGGGGGAGTATTTGCTTGGCAGAGTGTTTCATACTTGGCAACTTGATGCCAAGGGGGATAAATTTGTGGTCTGACCATATCTGAGAGATAGGGATGTCGACCTTTATCGAGGTGGAGTTGGAGCAGACTCCATCCAATGTATGGCCCACCTGATACGTCGGGGTATCGACCAATTGGTGCATTCCAAATGATTCTATTATCTCGAGGAAGTTGTCCACTCCAGGTTCATTTATGCCTTCTAGGTGGAGATTGAAGTCCCCTAGGAGGGTAAAATAGGTGTATCTGAGCAGAAACTCGCATAGGGTGTCTCCTAGTGAATCTAAAAAGACAGTGCTAGGGCGGGGTGGACGGTAAATTAGGGCTCCTGTGAAAGAGAAGGAAGCATTGATTGTGAAGCAGAAGCAGAGGCTTTCTGCACCCTTCAATGAGTCCAGATCAAAGTTTGTACATTGTAGTGAGTCACGACAAATGATGGCCAGCCTTGCCTTTGGCGCGCCCGCTGTGCGTCCGCATTGGCAGGCTCATAAATACCCTGGCCTGCCAACCACTAGAAAGCCAACTGTCAAGATGGCGGCTCTAAAGCGGGCTTTTTCTCCCCCCGGAAGGGGAGGAGAGGAAGAAAAGTGCAAGTGCAAATATAAGAATGAGCGTGAACTCGGGCTTCGTAGCAGTTTAAATTCCGGTAAGCGTTTACCACAATTTTACATTAAAAAGCGACTATTCAAGTCAAATTCAAATGGACAGTCAAATTCACGTGACCGTAATCTTTCTATACTTTGCTATTCAATTCCGGTTCCCCCCACACTTTAGGATAATTTAAAACTGCTTTTAGAAATAAAAATGCTTTAGAAATGTTAAAAACAGGTCAGACTCAAAGTGCAGGCATGTGATTGTAAGCGAGGAAAGGAGAGCTGTCAGCCTTTCCTAAATCCGCTGCGCATCCGCGTTGGCAGACTCATTAAATACCCTGGCCTGCCAACCACTAGAACGCCAACTGTCTCAAGATGGCGGCTCTAAAGCGGGCTTTTTCTCCCCCCGGAAGAGGAGGAGAGGAAGAAAAGTGCAAGTGCAAATATAAGAATGAGCGCAAACTCGGGCTACGTAACAGTTTAAATTCCGGTAAGCGTTTACCACAATTTGACATTAAAAAGCGACTATTCAAGTCAATTTCAAATGGACAGTCAAATTCACGTGACCGTAATCTTTCTATACTTTGCTATTCAATTCCGGTTCCCCCCACACTTTAGGATAATATAAAACTGCTTTTAGAAATAAAAATGCTTTAGAAATGTTAAAAACAGGTCAGACTCAACGTGCAGGCATGCGATTGTAAGCGAGGAAAGGAGAGCTGTCCGCCTTTCCTAAATCCGCTGCGCGTCCGCATTGGCAGGCTCATTAAATACCCTGGCCTGCCAACCACTAGAACGCCAACTGTCTCAAGATGGCGGCTCTAAAGCGGGCTTTTTCTCCCCCCGGAAGGGGAGGAGAGGAAGAAAAGTGCACCGAAGGTCCTACTCACAGAGCAAGTCACCTACTGGATGCGGTCTTCTCCGATTGTCCGCTCTTGAAATTTAAAGGCATTTTGCAACTACTTTGGTCTGACCACGCAGGGGTCATGCTAACTCTTACCCTGCCTTCTTCTGCAGTCAACAAGCAGGTGCCTATAAATACCATGACTGGATCGGGTCGGCAGTCCAGGCGACCGTCCCCCAAAAACTGGGGAAAATCACGAGGACAGCTCCCACCGAACCCTGGTTTTCGGAAGAGCTTAGACTGCTCAAAAGGCAGTGCCGCAGGCAAGAAAGGCGCTGGAGACTCAAGTATGAGCCCAAGGAAAAAGTGCGCTATAGGGAAATACTTACCCAGTATAAAGGTATGATCCACACTGCAAAAATCAAGTACTTTTCAGAGACAATTGGCAAAGCCAAGAATAATTCTAAAGAACTGTTTGCCACAGTTCAAAAACTTAGCCAAGTGCAGGTCCACAAAGAGAATATCCCGGAGAATATCCCGGATCAAGCCTTTTGTGATACTTTGGCTTCCACCTTTTGTAGCAAGGTTCGCTGCATCTACGATAAATTTACGCGGAATCCTACCCATGTGGCAAGTAGTCTGGATCTCCCGGTGCTCAAGCACTCCAGCAGCCCGGATTCCGTGCATTTCTCCGAGTTCCCACCAATAACGTACAAGCATGTGGTCAAGCTTCTTTCTGCAGCCAAATCTGGTTCCCCCGTTGGACCCCTGCCCCCATAAGATCTTACTCTCTGCAATCGAGCCGATAGCCTGCCATCTCGCAGATCTATTCAATCTTGTTCTCCAATCTGGTACCTTCCCCAAAATATGGAAAAAGACCTCCATTTTACCACTACTAAAAAAAAAACAATTTGGATAAAGCAGACCCAGGTAACTATCGTCCGATCGCTTGCCTGCCACTGCCAGCAAAAGTTCTTGAAAAATATATGAATCAAGAACTTACTGCGTATATTAATAACCATGACATTCTGGATCCATCCCCATATGGTTTTCGAGGCGGTCATTGCACTGAGCTTGCACTGATCACGGCTGCCGAAGAAATTAGGCGCTCTGTAGATAAGGGAGGCATGGCGGCACTGATCCTTTTGGATCTGTCGGCGGCGTTCGACACGGTGGACCATGGCCTGCTTTTACTTCGCCTCCAAGAAATAGGCATTGCCGGCACCGCCCTATTATTGTTTAACTCCTTCCTTTCCAACCGGGAACAATTTGTGGAAATGGATGGCCTTAGTTCTCAGAGTTTTAATCTTCCGTGTGGGGTCCCACAGGGCTCATCCCTCAGCCAGACTCTTTTTAATCTGTATGTGGTTCCCCTGGCCAGGCTCATCAAATCCTTTGGATTTGCCATGGTGTCATACGCCCAGATTATAGTATCCATCTCAGAGGATTCCCGCAACACCATTCATAATTTTCACGCCTGTATGGGACAGGTGAGTAGATGGATGTCAGAGAACTGTCTCAAACTTAACTCTAATAAGACGGAGGTTCTTCTTTTTGGCAGAGATGTCTCTCACTGGTCCTCCGGCTGGTGGCCTATTGAGCTTTGCCCCCTCCCTACTCCAGTCCCCAAGGCAAGGAACATGGGAGTCATCTTTGATACCACCATTTCATTTCCCCACCATGTTAATGCAATTACCTCAGCCATCTGTTACACCTTAAAGATCCTGAGGATGCCTGGCTTCACCTTGGGGGTGCCCAGGAGTGGACATTTCACAGGGAAAAGCCAGGAAGGGTTCCACAGCGGTATGCGTACAGCGCCAGGAAACCCCAGTTGGGGTATCAGTGCGCTTTACAAGTACAAATTCATTTCATTTCATTCATTCCCCTTTATACCACCCGACCTACAGAAAACAGTGGTTTCGGCATTGGTTCTGTCAAGGATGGACTACTGCAACGGCCTTCAGATCGGAATTAATAAAGCCCTCCTGGTCAAAATGCAGGTCTTACAGAATTCAGCCGCTCGTTTGCTCTTTAAACTACCAAAATATGCTTCTGCAAAGGCGGCCCTTAACTCTCTTCACTGGCTCCCGGTGGATAAAGGGATCAAGTTCAAGGCACTTTGCATCGCCTTTAGGGCTCTGCACAACCAGGGCCCTGCATATCTGATCGACCACTTTCGCTGGTACATACCTCCTAGAATGCTGCGGTCCTCCTCACACCGGCTGGTGGAAGTTTCCAAGGCACTACTTTCCAACAGGGGTGGCAAAAGCTTTCTATACATTACCACCAGACTGTGGAATCAACTACCACTTTCACTGAAAAACTCACCAGGCCTGATATCTTTCAGGAAGAGTCGGAAGACTTGGCTTTTTAAGGCCTAGTAATACGCGGCGACTTGTTTCTTTGCTTTTCCCTCTTCAGTCTTTGTTTCCCCATGGCTGGCAGGAGGTTGGAAGCTAGCCCCTAGACGCCTCTGGGTATTAGTTGCGCTATATAAATATATAAATAAATAAAGTGCAAATATAAAAATGAGCGCAAACTCGGGCTTCGTAGCAGTTTAGGTTCCGGTAAGCGTTTACCACAATTTTACATTAAAAAGCGACTATTCAAGTCAAATTCAAATGGACAGTCAAATTCACGTGACGGTAATCTTTCTATACTTTGCTATTCAATTCCGGTTCCCCCCACACTTTAGGATAATTTAAAACTGCTTTTAGAAATAAAAATGCTTTAGAAATGTTAAAAACAGGTCAGACTCAACGTGCAGGCATGCGATTGTAAGCGAGGAAAGGAGAGCTGTCAGCCTTTCCTAAATCCGCTGCGCGTCCCCGTTGGCAGGCTCATTAAATACCCTGGCCTGCCAACCACTAGAACGCCAACTGTCTCAAGATGGCGGCTCCAAAGCAGGCTTTTTCTTCCCCCGGAAGGGGAGTAGAGGACGAAAAGTGCAAGTGCCAATAATTAAGAATGAGCGCGAACTCGGGCTTCGTAGCAGTTTAAATTCCGGTAAGCGTTTACCACAATTTTACATTAAAAAGCGACTATTCAAGTCAATTTCAAATGGACAGTCAAATTCACGTGACCATAATCTTTCTATACTTTGCTATTCAATTCCGGTTCCCCCCACACTTTAGGATAATTTAAAACTGCTTTTAGAAATAAAAATGCTTTAGAAATGTTAAAAACAGGTCAGACTCAACGTGCAGGCATGCGATTGTAAGCGAGGAAAGGAGAGCCTTCAGCCTTTCCTAAATCCGATGCGCGTCCGCGTTGGCAGGCTCATTAAATGCCCTGGCCTGCCAACCACTAGAACGCCAACTGTCTCAAGATGGCGGCTCTAAAGCGGGCTTTTTCTCCCCCCGGAAGGGTAGGAGAGGACGAAAAGTGCAAATAATTAAGCATGAGCGTGAACTCGGGCTTCGTAGCAGTTTAAATTCCGGTAAGCGTTTACCACAATTTTACATTAAAAAGCGACTATTCAAGTCAAATTCAAATGGACAGTCAAATTCACGCAACAGTAATCTTTCTATACTTTGCTATTCAATTCCGGTTCCCCCCACACTTTAGGATAATTTAAAACTGCTTTTAGAAATAAAAATGCTTTAGAAATGTTAAAAACAGGTCAGACTCAACGTGCAGGCATGCGATTGTAAGCGAGGAAAGGAGAGCTGTCAGCCTTTCCTAAATCCGCTGCTGGTGCCCGTCGATATTTGGAGGCAGGTGCACACGCAGAACCATGCTGTGGAATTGGGTGGTACATGGGATCAGATTAAAGCATGGGATAAGGAAAGGAAGCCTGGAGAAAAGTCTAAGGCCGATATACTAGCTTTACCCGGCCGAATTATTACCTATATGCACTCTCTTATTCCTCCGAGAAGGGTAGATAGGGACAAGTTAGCGGCATGTCGTCAGAAGAAAGATGAAAGTGTGTCTGATTTTTTTCACACGGTTCGAGGGTGTGTTTTGGGATTTTAGTGGACAGGATTTGTCAGTAGAAGGGGGTGTCCGGTTGTTCGTCAATAGATTTGTTACGAACTTGCTCCAAGAGATTGCAGCTCGCTTGCAGGCTTCAGAGAGTACCTGGACGACATCCTCCCTTTCTGTAATATTGAGTATGGCACAGTATTATGAACACATGGAAAATGAGGAGAAGGAGAAAGTGGAAAAGAAGAATAAGGAGTTGAAGACGAAGGTGTTGTTACAGCAGGCGTCTAGGGGTAACGGTAGAGGACGTGGAGCTGGTCCGGCCAGGCAGCTTCCCTGTACTAGTAAGAGCACTGCGCCTGTGGGACTGAATCAGTGTGCATATTGTAAGGAGGAGGGCCATTGGCGTAGCGAGTGTCCGGTGCTGTTGCAGAAAGTTGCGACACCCAGAGGACGAGGTTCGCGTGGATGGGGCAGTGGAGCAAGTGATCAGGCTGGAGTTCGGGACGATGGGACATAGCAGGGTCGCTCTGACCAGAACTATTTTGATGACCCACGAGGGAGACAGTATTATCACGATGATTATGACCTGGACGAGGTGACAGGGATGTCTCACAGATAGGACAGCCAGGGACAGGGTGAGGGACCAGTCCAGATACCTGTAGATCAACGCGGTCCTTATGTCACCGCAGATTTGCAAGGATCAGTTAAGAAATTCCTAGTGGACACAGGTGCAATGAATAGCTCTGTTTCTCGTTCGCTGGTCCCCCGGGCAGCTCTGTCTGGCCGAATTAATGTTTCGGTAGGATTTTCTGGTGTACCGGTTGTAAGCCCCATTTCCAAACATCTTGCTTTGACTATTGGTCTTTTTACTGTGGATTTACAGTTCATATGACATCAAATTGTGGAGAAAAATTAATGGGCTTGGATTTATAAAGAAGTTGCATGCAAACATTTTTTGTTCTCCGGACGGTGTTTACATGACAATAGGACCGAATGTGATTAACTCTAGGCAGTGTCTGTCCAAAGATGCGCCCCTTCCTGCTGAGCTTAAGGCTGTGCCGCCCACTTTGTGGGCAACAGGTGACACGGATGTAGGACTACTGCAAATTCCCCCAATTTCCATTAAAGTTCAAGACCATGCTATTTTGCCCCGTATTCCTCAGTACAAAATACCACAAGCAGGGGAGCAAGCTTTGTTGTGGATTATACAGGACCTGATTGAGTCAGGAGTTGTTGAAGAGACGACTGCAAATGTGTGCAATAGCCCTATTCTACCTATTCTTAAAAGGGCACCTTTAGGCTCCTCTAATGATCACCCAGAAGTTTATCGTTTTGTGATTGATTTGCGCGCCGTTAATAAAATAGTGGTCCCTCGGTTCCCGGTGGTCCCTGACATTACTTCCATTCTGACAATGAACCCCTCTTCTGCCAAATTCTTCTCTGTCATTGATTTGAAAAATGCCTTCTTTAGTATCCCAATTCATCCTGATAGTCGCTATCTGTTTGGTTTTACCCTGGCTGGGAGAAGCTTTAGATTCTGTTGCGCTCCTCAGGGCTATACTGAAAGCCCTAGTATATATAGCCAGGCTTTGAAGGCTCAATTGGACTCTCTCACGCTTTCCCCAGGTAATGTATTGCTTCAGTATGTGGATGACATACTGATAGCTCTGACACTGAACAGGGATGCAAAGACAGTACGGTTAAGTTGTTGCTACATTTGGCTCACCATGGACATAAAGTGTCCCTTTCTAAATTTCAATATTGTCGACAGGAGGTCACCTATTTAGGTCACCTACTGTCGAAGGAGGGTAGGAGATTCACCCCTGAGCGCATTAGCGGCATTGTTAAAATGCCTATCCCTAAAACCCAGAGGGATGTGCGTGCTTTTATTGGCATCACTTCCTACTGTCGCCATTGGATCCCTAATTATTCATTACTAATAAAGCCTTTGCTTGCATTAACCACTAAAGACGTGCATGAGCCGGAGGTCCCAACACACGAATATGCGGGAATATTCTTTCTACTCCCACCCACATAACCTACATACCCGATTAGACCATTTCCTCTGCACCATAGATCTGTCCTCTGCCATACATCAAAGTACGTTCCTAGGAAAAACTATCTCTGACCATAATCCTATAGAATTGTCGTTGCAATGGGGGCGGGTCCCTACGCCTATCCCAACATGGCGGCTGCATCCTATGGCTTTGGAAGATCAGGTGTTCCGTGCTAGATTAGCCGACACTGTTACTACGTATTTTGCTGACAACGAGGGCACAGCTTCCACCAGGTCGGTTGAATGGGAGGCTTTCAAAATCACAATACGGGGGGTTGCTATGGGAAGTTTAGTGGGAGTTAGGAGAGAAGTGACCAGAGACTTGATAGAATTGGAGGACAAACTGCAGGCGCTGGAAGTGGCTGCTCATGGACACGTAACAGGAGTGGAGCAATTGCAGGAGGCAAGGATTAGGTACGCCGAGTTATTGGAGCGGCTCCGGACAGTAGACCTCCATGCATACACGCTGCGTACGCATGCTGAAGCAGATAGGGCTGGCATGCTGCTGGCACGACTGATTGCTCCCCCACTGTCTCCCACTCCCATCTTGGCGGTCTATGATGCTCACGGCGCGTTCCTAACCACCCAGAGCGAAATTAATAAGACTTTCCACGACCACTACACTACTCTGTATAGTGCACAACCATCGGAGAGATCAGAAGAGACGATGCAAGTCCTTACAGGCGTAGACCTTCCCTCGGTAACGGATGCATCTGCTGCGCTGTTGGCGGCACCGATTACCATAGCAGAGATCCGGGTTGCAATAAAAGCGCTGGCACGTACTAAGACCCCAGGCTCGGATGGCTTACCTGTAGAATTTTACTCCACATATGTGGATGCCTTGGCCCCGAAGCTATTACAACTGTATGTCACCTCCCTTGAGGAAGGCACACTGCCCCCCACTACTAAGGAAGCAATAGTCACGTCCCTATTGAAACCAGATAAGGCTCCCACTGAATTGACATCGTATCGACCGTTATCAATACTTAATACGGAATATAAAATCCTGAGTAAAATCTTGGCATCCAGATTACTTCCCCTGTTGCCTAAACTAATACACACAGATCAGTGTGGTTTTATTCCAAAGCGTAGTACTTCTCTCAACATTCGTCGATTACACGCCTTGATGCATGCGGTAAAAGAGTCCTTGCCGTTGGCTGGATGCCTGTCCCTAGATATATGGCAAGCGTTTGATACGTTAAGCTGGTCCTATATGCTTGCGGTTTTAGTGAAGTTTGGTATACCCCCCGAATATTGCAAGTGGATTCAGTTGCTCTATACTGACCCTACGGCCCACGCCAAATCGGGAATGATCATATCGCCTGCATATCGTATTTATAGGGGGACTCGCCAAGGTTGCCCCCTGTCGCCCCTGTTGTTTGTGTTAGCGTTGGAGCCAATGGCACAGCGACTGCGCTGCGTGATGGCCCCATATGGCATACCGTTGCAGCCAGTAATACATTCCGTTTCGCTCTACGCGGACGATATGCTGTTATTTTTTAGGGACCTTGGCATGGACATGCGGGTCATTGCCGCTGTATTCTCGCAGTTTGGAGACATCTCTGGTCTGCACCTTAACGCCGCAAAGTCAGTTGCATACTCCTTCTCTGACACATAAGAGGGGACCCACCTACAATTTGGTCAAGTGCAGTTCAGAATAGAACCCACAACATTTAAATACCTTGGGATAAGAATATATAGGTCCTCCGCCGACACTATCAATGGAAATGTGGTGCGGACTATAAACTTGCTCCGGTCACAAGTATCCTTCTGGAACACCCTGCCGTTGTCCATGGCGGACCGGCTAGCAGTGTCCAAAATGGTCATGCTACCTAGACTCTTATACCATTTTGTAAATATTCCTGTGGTCCTGCCGGCCTGAATTTTTAGGTCACTGAATACATTGCTCACGTCCTTGTTATGGGGACAAGGGAGACATAGACTAGCACTATCCAAGATGCAGCTGCCGAGCACGGCGGGCGGCATGGGGGCACCTGATTTTAAAACGTACTGTATTGTTGGGCAATTGCAGTGGCTGGCGTATTGGTTGGCGGGCCATAACTTGTTTGAAATAGGTTACACCCCGGCGCACTTACGGCGAGGGAAGTTACAGGCACTGCTATGTCCCGGGGCCGACGAGATGTGAGACCCTCCCTTCCTGTTGTCCATTGCCTTCCACTACTGGAAGCAAGCTCAGAAATCTGCTAAAGCCCTAAATCCATATGCTCCGAACATCCCCCTTTGTGGTTTGCCTACCCGACGCGGTATGTTGTCGGCTGGCCAGGTACGGGACTGGATACAGGCGGGCACATCCACAGTTTGGGATCTTTCTAGACGGTACACTGCTGCCACATGACGAATTTGTTCGCACTAGAGTGGTGCCGGAGACTCTGTTCCTCACGCATGCATCGGTTGTACAGTATGTCCGGAAGTATTGGTTAGTGGCACAGACGGAACCCCCTATGTTTCAATTGTTGCGGTCACTTCACATCATGGGCCATGGACGCCACCTAGTACGCTGGCTGTATCGCGGACTGCGAGAGCACCTACATGTACCACTATTGCCTCTCCGTCAGAAGTGGGAACTGGCACTGGCGAGGGAATTGGAGGATAGGGAATGGGATGCTGCCCTAGAACATCCCCGACGGGTGTCCCGTAATTTTCAGCTGAAATCAATACAATTACTAATACTACACAGGGCTTATCTTACACCACAGGCTATTCACAAGATGTACCCCTTAACCGCTGCACAATGTCCCAGATGTCCCCACCATCCGGCCGATTTTACTCATATGTTATGGTCATGCCCTGCCCTGGGGAGGTTTTGGTCTGAAGTTACCCACGGGTTATCTACACTCACGGGACGCACCCGTTGGGATGCCATGGAGGTGTGTCTATTAGGTCTCCTTCCACTCCCGAAGACGGCGAAACTGCTACGTCGCTTTACAGGGTTGGCTCTGATGCTCGCTAAACGACTAATAACACAGCGGTGGAAGTCTCGCATGGCACCACGGGAGGGCAAATGGAGAGAAGAGGTCATTAGATGGGCGGTAGCAGAGGGAGAGGCGTTATATCGCGAGGAATATAGGGGATTAAGGAAAAGACCAATTGCACTAGAATGGGCTCAAGTGTTAGAGCAATTTAAGGCGGAAACAGAAGACGACGCAGTGGAGGCCCTGGACCCCTCTGTTGATTTAGCCACGTCTGCCTAATCCTGGCTTGAGCAGTGACCCGGACAGGAAGGGGGTTTGCACCCAAGCCCCCCCCCTCACTCTTCCCTCCCCGACCACTCAGACACTTTCCTGGGTACCAGTCGGCTCCCTTCCTCCCTCCTTTCCCCCCCCTTTCTCCCCTCCCCTCCCCCCCCATAGGGACACACTGGAGCAGCACTACCTTGTTTGACCCTCAAGACCCTGTCCCGGCGAAACAGATTGGAATAAAGCAGCCAAGTTTATGGTTATCAGTTAGTAGGGTGGGAAATTTGTGGGTGGGAACCGAGGGTGGGTGTTGGGTAGGAAACTGAAGATATGCGATGATACGAGATCTACTGTTCTGAACGCATTATTGTGGTTTAAGTTGGAGTCATGAGCTATTAACTCCCGTGCCAAGTAATTGTATGCATCAATACAATGTTACACAGACACTCGATAAGCTATGCACGTAATCTGAAGGCTTATATGTACCCGAAAATGTGTCGGTATATTGTTTCATGATATATCTTGAAAAATGCAAATAAAATTGTGTTGAAAAAAAAAAAGACGTGCATGAGCCCCTGCCTTGGACGCCTGAATGTCAGCAGTCTTTTGAGCAATTAAAAGTTGCACTTTGCTCTGCACCAGTGCTTGGCACGCCTGATTATGGGAAGCCATTCGTGTTGTATGTACACGAGACGGCTGGCTGTGCGCTCTCTGTTTTAACACAGGCCTTTGGAGGTAAGCAACAGCCATGTGCTTATTTTTCTGCTTTGCTTGACCCTGTCGCAAAAGCCCTCACGAGCTGTCTAAGAGTGGTTGCGGCTGTGGCCATCTCTGTAAGGCAATCGGCTGGGCTCGTACTTGATACTGACCTCACAGTTATGGTCCCCCATGCTGTGGATATCCTTTTGAATAAAACCAAGACACAGCACCTCACCAGTGCACGTCTGACCGGTTATGAGCTAACTCTCTTTGCCCCGCATATCACGATCAAAAGATGTGCCACTCTGAACCCTGCCACGTTACTGCCCCTCCCTTCTGAGAGTGAAGAAATAGACATACATGATTGTCTTTTTCGGACAGAGGAAGAGACGAAGGGACGGGTAGACCTGACTGATGTTCCCTTATCTGACCGCCATGGGGAACTATATGTCGATGGCTCTTGTTTTAAATTACCAGATGGCACCACCACTGCCGCATATGCGCTTACTACACTGCATACGGTAGTTGAGACATCACAAGTTCCCTATCAGTCCGCTCAGGCAGCTGAACTTGTCGCCCTTATCAGAGCCTGTGAATTGAGCGAGGGACTGGCTGTTATTATTTATACTGACAGCCAGTACGCCTTCGGGTCGCCCATAATTTTGGGCAGCTCTGGGCAGAGAGAGGGTTTCTCACATCCCATGGGACAGGCATCCAGAATGGCCCCCTTATACATAGGCTTCTGTCTGCCCTGACACTTCCTAAGAAATTGGCCATAATCAAGTGCAGTGCCCACAAGGCGATTACTGATGATGTTGGAAGAGGAAATGCATTTGCAGACCAGACAGCTAAGGAGACAGCTCGAACAAAAATGAAAAAGATGTTTATAGCGGGTCCTGCCAGGTGGGTGAGCGAGGTCACTATGTTCGAGGACACTCTAGACAATGTGAAAGAAATTCAGAGTGAGGCAACGATTGAGGAGTTAGCAGTATGGCAGGAAAGTACAGAACGTTTAGACGAGGATGGGTGTTGGACTGATAGGTCAGGAAAGCAGAGATGGATGTTACCAGATGCATATGTCCTTCCTGTGGTCACTATGGCACACGGGCCAGCCCACATTAGTGCGAAGGGCATCTGTAAACTATTAGATCCTGTATGGCAGAATGACAATATTCCCAAGGTTGCTGCCCACTTGGTGAAGTACTGTATGGTATGCATGATGTATAACCCTGGGAAAGGCACCCCTACCCCCCCTGGTAATTTTGCACCGCCTTCCTTCCTTTTCGAGGTCCTTCAGATGGATTTTATCGAAATGGAACGAGTCAACAATCTGAAATATGTGGTGTTAGTTGTTTGTGCTTTCAGTAAATGGGTTGAGGCTTACCCCACTAAAGAGAATACGGCCATGGCGACGGCGAAGGCACTCCTAAAGGAGTTCTTCCCACGTTTTGGTTTGCCCCGTTTGATTTGGAGTGACAACGGAAGTCATTTCAATTCAAAGGTTATCCAGCTGGTGTGCGACGGCCTGCACATCAAGCAGAAATGTCATGCTGCAAACCACCCCCAGTCAGCAGGCTTAGTTGAGAAGTACAATGGTACTCTCAAACTGAAATTGGCAAAGATTCAAGAGAGCACAGGATTGCAGTGGCCAGATGCTTTACCATTAGCCTTTTTGTCTACAAGAACAACGGCTCACTCTAGGACAGGATTGTCACAGTATGAGGTCGTGTTCGGATGCCCGGCAAATGTCTGGGGCGTCCCGAATCCTCGTAAATTTTCAGAAATTGAATATCCTTTGCTAGTGGATTATTAGTATGAGTTGACTAAAAACTTGCATTCTATTCACCAACAGATCTATGAGGTCCTGCCACCAGCTCCCGATGGGCTAGGCCATGACATCCGGCCTGGGGATTATGTCCTGACCAGGCATTTCCAGAGGAAAGGCAGTCTGGAGCTGCGCTGGAAGGGGCCCACACAAGTCCTTCTCACTACCCGCTCAGCTGTAAAGGTGGCCGGCAGGAAGAATTGGATCCACTCACAGCATTGCCGCAAGGTGCCCCTCCCTTTACCCTACGACCAATGGGTGCTTGAGGGAGTTAGCGATTCTGAAACTGAGCAAGTGCCCCGTTTTGTTCCTTTCTCAGATGCCCGACTGATGTGGGCACAAATGGAGGAGGAAAACAACGCAGTGTTGAACGAGGCAGTGCCACCTGAGATCAAGGCTATCCAGGAGCCCCAGCCTGCTGGCCCATCTGTGCTTGAGCCCCAGTCCATTGGCCCCTCTGTGTCTGAGCCCCTGTTTGCAGACCCCTCTGTCCCTGGAGTAGCCCGGTACAATTTGCGCCCCCGACGGAGGAATAGTGCACCAAAGGAATAGTGAGATTAGAAGGAATGGACTCGACAAGTCAGGCCACATTAGACTAGGGAGAGGTGAAATTGGTGCATTGTTTGGACATTGGACAGGATTGTTTGAGTGTGCTCCCCTGGGAAGGGGAGTTCCTCATCCTGTGCGACGTGGAATTTCTCCAAAGAGCTAGGATCGCCTAGCTCCACCCCCAGTGCTCAACAGTGCCAACACTTGATGAACAATAGGAGTCTACCAGCGAGGCTGTGACGGACGCTGGGGACATTTGCCCCTCTCTTGTTTTCTCGTCATTGGCTCCATTGCATGTCCTTTCCTCTGGTTTAAAAATTTACCCATTTGGTCGCCCCATTATGGAGGAGGAACAGCCCTTTGCAGCCCCATGTTTCAGGCAGGATGGGTCTGGTTGGTTTAGTTGGTCTACTAAGGGTAAAATAGTTTTCGTAGTGATTGTTCTGATCTTTCTGATAACAGTACTTGGAATAGTGTGGTTCCTTGAGGAGAAATATCCTGTGCACTCTTTGATTGGCACAACGCCTGCTCCCCCTGAACACATGTTTGTTACTTTGGCCCCTCATAAAGGTGAGCACAGAAAAACATACGTAGATAATGTTTTCTTGCAAATGCTCCACCAGGCACATGATACATCCAACATTACTAATTGCTGGATTTGTGGACTGCTCACTTCCGTGACACATAAGAACAATATATTACTGTCCATGCCATTTTCCTATCTAGGGAGCTGCGAGGCCTGGTTTCAACTGTTTACCATGGTATATACTCATTTCCATTCTGATGCTATGAATGACATATGCTGATCATGATACTGTGTTGGAATACATACGTGTTCACCAAGGGTTCACTCCAGGAAAACAAGGGGCCCCTGATACAGTGTCCCCAACAGCTAGTATGAACGTATATGAGAACGAAAAGGATGCGTAGGTGACGGATCAAAAGAACCTAGCCAAGAAACAAGGGCGGGTTCACCAATTGGGGTGAAGGCCACCTCTACTGGTAGAAAAGAAAAATTTCTTTTCTTGTGTCCCCTCACTCACCCAGGGTTGCCCCTAGGTGACATGCTTCATCATTGGGGCCATCCCAAACATCTACTGATTGGGGCGTGCTGCGACTTGCGGATTTACGTAGGAGCACTTACCTTGTGAGGCTATGTGTTGTGCAGTGTAGGGGGGAGTGGTGTAAGTGATGTTTTAAAAAATTACCTAACTAGTGAGCTATTGTTTTATTCCATCTCCTAGTTGGTAGGGATAAAATGGGGGTTAATAAAAGGGAAATGTAACTGTTATGTAATTATAATCCCTTGTATTATGTCAACATGTTTCAAGGTATCCCCTAAACCTTTTCTTCAGGACAACAAAGGGACCAGCCCTTGTGTACCACTCCGTGCCGGACCTATAATAAAGTGAAGTGAAAAATTATTAATGCACACCTATTGTGTGAGCATTGGGAAAAATATATACATACGGTTGCTTCTGAACACGTAGTAATTATTTTTTGGCAAAAGTGCGCCTCATGGTCTGTCTGGGTGGAGGGGCCTGTAGAAACCTGTGCTCAGCAACCCTCCGTCAATATGACCTATTCAGTCCCAAGGCAGACCGCATCTTGACGCATTAATAATTTTTCACTTCACTTTATTATAGGTCCGGCACGGAGTGGTACACAAAGGGCTGGTCCCTTTGTTGTCCTGAAGAAAAGGTTTAGGGGATACCTTGAAACATGTTGACATAATTCAAGGGATTATAATTACATAAGTTACATTTCCTTTTATTAACCCCTTTTATCCCTACCAACTAGGAGCAGGAATAAAACAATAGCTCACTAGTTAGGTAATTTTTAAAACATCACTTACACCACTCCCCCTACACTGCACGACACATAGCCTCACAAGGTAAGTGCTCCTACGTAAATCCGCAAGTCGCAGCACGCCCCAATCAGTAGATGTTTGGGATGGCCCCAATGATGAAGCATGTCACCTAGGGGCAACCCTGGGTGAGTGAGAGGACACAAGAAAAGACATTTTTCTTTTCTACCAGTAGAGGTGGCCTTCACCCCAATTGGTGAACTCGCCCTTGTTTCTTGGCTAGGTTCTTTTGATCCGTCACCTACGGATTCTTTTTGATGTATTCTGATCACACAGGAGGGTGAACCTAGCCCAATCCTCCTCCTCCCCCTTTTTCTGATTGAGAACGAAAAGGATGCAACATGGCTTCGAAATGAAATGTTGGATTTCCAGGAGTTCAATGTCACTGAATATTTTAAGTCTTTTCAGATACGCAATATTACTCAAGATGAAGCAATGCTGGTGCCGGTAGTCAACACAACAGCTGGGTTTTGTGTTCGAGGTCTTGGGAATGTTAAAGTGGGGGAGAGTAATTGTAATTATACCTATATGTTGAGCAAAAGCAGTAGCCCACCTTTGCTTCCCCCCATAATGTTTATTTTGTTTGTGGGTCCCAGGCTTATGTGTGGCTTCCAAGGGGATGGTCTGGCATATGTTCTCTCTTTCCCCCGGTGTATATAGCACCATCCAACTACCATAGAGATCAGCGATTGCAGCGTAGGGGTGTCCATCTATCCAGTATCAGGAGAGTTATCACTACCGAGGATGTAGATCAGACAGATACTACTCTACAGCAGTTTACTGATGCTATAAAGGGTATTATTCCCTTTTGGGGCCCTATGTCCAATTAGCTCAATATCCGTCGGCTCACCAGGGTTGTGGAAGGGGTCATTAATACCACGGCTGGAATACTGACAAATAGCACGGCTGAGCTCCAGGCTACGAGGCTTGTTGCTCTTCAAAACAGGATGGTGGTAGACGTCATCCTTGCTGATCGGGGAGGGGCCTGCCGCGTCATCGGCAGCAGTTGTTGTGTATACATACAGGACCACGCTCCGAATGTATACGCTGCTATACAGAAGTTGCACAGGCTTGCATCTGACATTCACCAAGAGAATGGTACCTGGACTCTTTCTGGTTGGTTCTGGGGTTTAATAGTATCCTGGGGTTGGAAGATTCTTATCTTTCTGATAGTAATTGCAGGTGTCATTTTCACTTGTTGCTTGTGCGTCCATTTCCTTCCTGCCTGCTGTACTTACTGTGTTGGAAAGTTAACACCCACACCGAAGGCCCAATACATGATGCTAAGTCTTCGTCCATGATGATGCAGGCTGTCCACGACCTCATGTCCATTGACGAGGGTATTTTTGAATATTGATAATGTGTGAATAAAAACGTAATAGTAGTCGTTTTCTTACTATGCGAGCAGTTGTTGATTCCTAGTATTAGACAAAAATTGGTAGCAAATGCTAAAAGGAGGGTCTGTTGGACTGAAAATGCATCTAGCTGACTCCTTGTAGCATTGTGCAAGTTAAGTTCGTATTTGCGGCACCATTTTGTTTTCGGCCGCTATTTTGTACCATGATCGAAATGAAGCTTCTGTCTCATACTGTCTGCCTCAGCAGAAAGCAGCCTCAATTGCTTCTCTTTATCATTCAAGGTTGAGCTTCGCTGCACTAATGAATAGCTCATTCTGTAACTGCATGCCTTTCCCCGTAGGTAGGTCTGCTCCCACTCTCAGAAAGACGAGCACGGGCAGAGTAACCTTGAAACTAAGATAGCGTGTACCCAGTCTCAGGATGGTAGCCCATCTTTCTGTACCTCCTTTGTTCATCAGCACCCAGATTGGAGAAATCCAGTCTGGCAGGTCTTAGGGGTGTTGGAAATGTATATCTGACTTTACCTTGTGGATGGGGTCAGTCCCTCGGCAGCTATCTAAGGAGGCTGGTCAGACCGGACTCCGCTCAAGCGCATACTAATAAAATAACTTTGGTTTGTATTCTCTACTGTCTGACCGACTCTTCATTTGTATGGAAGGCTGAGAGGTGATCGCGAGTGACCCGGGTGACCCTGATCGGGTCACTTCCTTCATGAGGTAATTGTATAGTTTGTTGGGACACTGATAATTGGCTGAAGGCTGCTTTTAAATGAAGATGGTCCATGCAGCAGAGAGAAACTGTATTGAGTGTGGTGTTGGGAATGTTACCTTGAGTGGACACCATGGGTGCTCTGATATTAGAACCTTCACACAGTACACATTTGAAAACGATCGGATTAGAAATTTCGGACTGAATGTTGAAAAGTACTGGAAAAAATTCAGGGACCGTGCCAAACGATCTAGCCAGACAGAAAGCTTGGGTGGATTCTGGATTAAATTCACTGAATGGTTGTATTCATTCAGGCCAGCAGCGTTAACACCCAAAGTAAGTAGTATTAAGTGTAGTAAAAGACTTGCTTCTGCTTTGCACCCTCTCTTAAAATGAGATTACCTGGTACATCTTGTTTGTGTGTCGTGGTATCTAGAAGGATGGATGATGTCTACTAATGCCTTCAATAAATCAACAACAAATCCATCATGAGGGTAGGAACTGCTGAAACACCTTTTAGTTTTAATGCACATTAGTTAGCAGCAACCCATCGCCAGCAAGAAATTCTTTCCTGGAAATACTAACAACGAAAAGAGAAACAGTGTAGCAAATCCCCCCTCCCAGTTTCAGAATCTCTGACCATGAGAAAAGAATTTAACTCTTGCTGGACTATATCTGAACTATATTGAAAAGATGGCCACACACACAGGTAATCCAAGAAAGTAGGTATATTTAGTCCATCTCAGTCACAGTTTGGTTCCAAATGCCGCTAACTTGACTCAATCCCCCTCCACAATTCAGAACCCCGACCACAGTGAGCCAGAGCTGGAAAGACAGGCACCACACACTTTTCCTTTTAACAAAACAGAAGAGAAACATTACACCATAACGCTGCTATGGTGACACGCACACATACCTTAACAGCAGAAAACTACAAAATATTTTGGGGATGTATCGGTGTCCTGCAGGCTCTCTTAGGTCTGACGCTTTCTTGCACCCGAGCACCCCCACAATCACTGGTCACTGCCACAGACTGACTTTTATCACTGACCTAAACGCTGGTCTCCCTACTCAAGCTGCAAATCCTTC
Source organism: Calotriton arnoldi (assembly GCA_963921515.1). NCBI lineage: Eukaryota > Metazoa > Chordata > Amphibia > Caudata > Salamandridae > Calotriton > Calotriton arnoldi. The sequence continues at coordinate 829,210 of CAWUFW010007607.1, read as the reverse complement.
CATCTATAGTCTTGATGGCATTCTTAAAAAGCTTCACCACTTGCCTAAGTTCTGAATACTTAGGTGAAAGAATGCCAACCCAGTAACCCACCACTGCATTCATATTTGTTTGTGTGCCTGCATCAAAGGCCTTTTAACTTTTCTGAAATTTTTCACACTCATTCCTCCTCTACTGATGCCTCCACCCATCCTTTCTTTCACGCCATTGATCCTGGAACCAATGTAGAATGTGGTTTCCTCCCACAGAACAACTCAAAGGGTGTGCGTCCTTTAGTGGCATGTGGTGGCAACAGATAAACCACAACACGATTCTGCACTTCCTTCCTTCAGTCCTCACCACATACCTTAGCCAATTGGAAACTTTATTTGATTATTTCATTGCTTTATTCAACCTCTCTACCGTCCTATTTGTTTCAGGATGATGCAGAGCCAATTTTTGGTGCACAATACTAACAAAAAAGAAATGTACACCATTATCTGTTAAACATTTGGGAACACCCTCATCTGAATAACCATTTCAGAGTTATGATCACAGCCCCAGATGAGATGTCACCCATATAAACATCTGGAAAATAAACCTACTACCACAAACAACAGGGGTCACCTCTCAGTGGTCCCACAGTGTCTCTAACAAGTTCTTCCCAGGGCCCTTCTGGCAGTTTCCTGCACACCAAAGGAGAAGGCTGGACCCTGTGTATCATCTTCTCACTCTCCCTATCCACATGACAATCCGTAATCTTCCTCTCGACCTGCATATCTGAACCTTGGCAGTCAAAATTCTGAACAGACCCTAGCCTTGGTCTTAACCATCCCCAAATGACCCTCATGAGCCAAGTCTATGTCCCTCTTATGTAAATCTGGGAATAACTGGTTTATCTCCCCAGAGAACCAGATCGTCATGGACTGAAAGTTTATCTCTGACCAGCCAGTATTTCCATATGTCCTACACGCTTCTTCCAGCCTATTCTTATCCAGCCAACCCCATTTGATATATACACAGCAAGAATTCAGCTCTGGCCTGACAAACTTTACTTCTCCATACCTCTTCAGATATGGCACCCTTTGTAATCTCACACACACCCACTAGTTCCTCCAAACAGACCTCATCCTGAATGCACCCATCACCTCCCTTCTGTACACCCCCCAAACGAGAAAGGCAATATGCATCCCTTTTGGTAACACCCGGAATGTACTCACTGCAAACATGTTCTCCTGTATCTCCACCACCGATTCCCTTTCATTGGCAAAAACCATGTCCTGGTAAAAATCTCACTCAGAGGCTTATGATCGGTCCATACTGAAAGCTTACTTACCCAAAGAAAATAGTACAAACGTTTCACCATCCAACTAACCTCCTGGGGTTCCTTCTCAATTACAGAATACTGCAACTCATCACCTCAGAGTTCTGGAGGCACACGCAATACTCCTAGCTTCTGATGGATACAGTAGACTCCTTACCTTGTGACTATCTCCAGGCATGAGACTGGATCCAGAAAACTCAAAAGCAGTGCTCCTGTGCACTGGTAGGTGGTGCATGACAACTCAACAACTTTCTGCTCTGAAAGTGACCAGCTTAGTCGCATATAAGCGCCACCCATGCGACCTAATACCATTTCCTTTCTTTCTAAGCCTTCAGATGCAGATCCGGAGCACCACTTCTTCTTTTCTTCACTCTGAAGAGTTTTTTTTCTCCAAATTGTTTCCAGGTTGCAAGGGAACATGTCACCCCCTAAAATTAGAGTGTTTAAACCTTTTAAGGACCGTTGCAAACAGATGTCTGTGACAGATCCCCATGAGATGTTCCTATGGTGCTTGGATTTGATACACAACTCGAAGATCTGTGACCCTGGGGAAAAAAGCCCTCCAGGAGCAAGAAGCGAAGCTCTGGGTGGCAAAGCACCAAAAGACTCCACAAAGGTCCCACTTCAGATCGAACTCGAGAGAGTGAACCATCGCCTTATCCCAAAGTTGTTCCCGTGGCAGATCTCAAAGTCCTTGGTAAGTCCAAGTAGAAACAAGGCAGCCAGGTGGGACTCAGTCCCTTCCTGCCAATCTCACTCTCCAGAGAAGGCACAAGTGTGTTATTGTTCCTCTAGGTCTTGCTCCCGCTTGACTGAGGAGACCATTCCATCCTTGCTCATGATGCACCCAGAGTTCCTGGTCTGTTGGTGATGTTGCAGTAGGACGAAGCCTTTCAAAAGACTGTGCTGTGCATCTTTGGCACGTTTCCAGCTCCCTCTGGTGCACCTTCGGGCCCCAAGAGTATACAAGGTACTTCAGGCAGGTTACCACTGGCAGATCAGTCCCCAGCGTTGTCTGTGTCTCTGGAGCTTGATTCCACATTGGTGTTGGTGCTGACTTCGGCACCTAAATCTGCGCTGGTCCCTCGAACGCAGATGCTATCATTGACACTCCTAGAGCTGGAGGAGCCATAACCCACTGTGGTATCCAACTCTGAGCCGACTGTTTTGACCTGAACCGAGGCTGTGCACAGATCTTGATTGTGGCACAGACAATACTCAATACATCATATACTAGTCCACTGACAGCCACTTCATCAACTTTTTGGCACAGAGCCAGTCATATGGAGATGACAATGGTTGTGATGGAGAAGAGGTTGCCCCACGTTATGATGAGGACAATTGGTACCTGGCACTGGCACAAGGTGCTAGTGGGTTGGTTTCCTCCCTTGACCAGCAACAGTACGTCTTTTGCTACTGCGATTTGGATGGCTGTTGAGGTCCTTCACCTCCCCACTATGGAGCTAAAAATAAATGTGCTTACAGAAATCCTTCAGCCTGGCCTCGCACCAACCAAACCTCTTCTGCCCTTCAGCGAGGCCCTCACTCACACACTTTTGGGCACTTGGACTAAACAACGCTCTGGCCACCGGTCAATTGACAAGTCGCCCGTCACCATGGACCACCTCAGAAGACCCAGATTTCTTAAACCAGCATCCAACACGAGAGTTTGGCTGTGCAGGCGTCCACCAGCAGAGTGTGAACCCTAGTGCCTTTCAGACGACGACTTCTTACAGGGAGTCCAAACGTATGGAAACGTTTAGCAAACAGATGTTCTCCTCGGGAAGCCATGCCTTGTGGTCAGCCAGCGCCGGCTGACCCCTAGTACGTTACACCAATGCACTTCGGGACATAGTCAGTAAAATCTTACCAGCAGTCTCAGAAGACTTACGAGAGCTTCTTTTGCCCAAACCGTTCAAGACAGCCAGGATGTGGCCAAGTTTATCATCTTCTTGGTCTTAGAAACCTGGAATTGTCAAGGAAGGGCCATGGGAATAAGTGGGGTGCTCCGGCGCCAAGCATGGATGAGATCCACATTCTTCTCAGGCAATGTCCAGGCCTCCTCAAAAGACATACCTTAGACTGTTTCCGCCTGTTTGGTGAAAATGCAGACTTGGCCCTGGGGTGTTTTAAGGAAAGCCAAGACATGGCATGCCCTTTGGGCCTTCAGCTTCAGTCTGACAATCCTTCCCAGCAATTGTGCCCTTTTCAGGGACATTGCCAGTGTCAGGCCCCACCACCCGCACATCAGGTCTCCCAGCAAATTCGAGGCTGGGCTATGGGCCCACCAGAGAACGACATGGCCATCAGGGGCAATGTACGTCCAAATCCCTTACCCCTCCAGAGGGGTGCTCTTAGAGGCGCACAGCCACCTGGTAGGAGGTAGGGTTAGCCACTTCTTTCAAGGGTGATGAAACATTACATTCAACATGTGGGTCCTTCAAATTGACCAACACGTTTACACCCTGCCATTCATTTTCAACCTGCCACTTACATCAGGGCAACTTTTAGAGGACAACTTGTCTGTCTTACACCAGGAGGTGCAGGCTCCTTTGTCCAAAGGAGCCATAAAGAGAGTACGAGTCCAAGAATTGGCAACTGGATTTTATTCCTGCTACTTCCTTGTGTCAAAGAAGGGCAGAGGCCTTCATCCTATTCTAGACTTTCTTCCTGCACAAGGACAAATTCGCGGGCCCAGGTTCTATCTGCCCTGGATCCCGAAAACTGAATGGTGGTGTTGAACTTGCAGGATGCCTATTTTTAAATCCCTGTCCTGCAGGCCCCAAGGCACTACCTGGGGTTCAAGGTGGGCCACAAGCACTTTAAGTTGACTGTGTTCCCCTCCCGGGCTCCCCATGCCCCTTGGGTGTTCACAAAGGTGATGGCGGTGGTCTCTGTTCATCTTCGGAGGTCAGGGGTACCAGTCTTCACCTATCTTGATGACTGGCTGTTGAAAGTGGGCTCTCCACAGTCAGTCGCGGACCATCTCCAAACAACGGTGAACCTCTTGAAATCACTGGGGTTCTCAATAAACTTGCTGAGGTCACACCTGACTGCTTTGCAGAGGGTCCCCTTTATGGCACTATCCTTTTGAGCTTTTCCTTCTGACCAATGAGTCCAGGACATATGTGAAATGATCTTGATGTTTTAGTCTCTGTTCTGCGTCTTAGTGGGATGCTTCAGAGACTTCTTCTTCTGCATCCTGCTTGCAGACCATGGCAGAAGGCAAGTGCAAGCTCTGCAATGGGATCTGAAGTTTCAGAGGGCCCAGCATCAGGGGTACCTATCGGACTCCATCCAGGTGTCGGAGGAGACTGCAAAAGATCTGCAGTAGTGGCTGCTGAACTGCAATTGGACCAGTAGTAGACACCTCTCCCTGCCTCAACCAATGCGACGATGATGACTGATGCATCACTACTGGGTTGGGGAGGTTGTCTCAGACATGTGGAAATCAGAGGACTCTGGTCTCTGACAAAGACCCGCTTCCACACCAATTTGGTAGAGTTCCGGGAGATTCGGTTGGCATCAAAAGTCTTTTTGCCCTCCATCAAGTGGAGGCTGATGCAGGTTCTCACGGATAACGCCACCCCCACGTGGTACCGCAACAGGGAAGACAGGGTGAGGTCCTGAGTCATGTGCCAGCAGGCTCTACGACTCTGGAACTGACTGAATGATCAGGGGATTTCGCTGATGGTACACCACCTGGCAGGATCATTAAACGCCCGGGCGAACAAATCCCTCAGCCAGTGACGCACCAGGCGGACAAATGGCAGTTACACCCATAGGTGGAGCAGGGCATCTTCCTACAATGGGGAGAACCCTGACTCAATCTTTTCGTCACTGCTGAGAACGTGCAATGTCCATGCTTTTGCATGCTGGAGTTCCCAAGAAGACTCTCCCTCGCATTTTGTATAAATTGGTGCACAGAACTCCGGTAGGCCTTCCAGCTTCTTCCTCTCCTGAAGAAGGTCAGGAATGCCCAGGCTCATGTCATCCTAGTGGCTTCAGATTGGGCCAGGAAAGTTTAGTACACTGAACTTCTGGGCTTGAGCATTTGTACTCCAATTAGGCTGCTGCTTCGAGAGGATCTTCTGTGCAGCAGCAGGGCAGGGTCTTTCACCTGGGTACGTGCAACCTGCACCTTCATGAGTGGAGATTGAGAAACAACAGTTAATCTCCATTGATCTCCTTCCATAGGTCGTTGATGTCATCCTAGGAGCCAGGCGTCCTTTCATGATATCTGTGTATGCTGGGCACTGGGATACATTTGCAGTTTTGTGTGCTATCTGCAATGGATTCCTTGCAGGTCAAACTGTTGGATGTATTTATGTGTTTTGTCATTGGCCCAACTGGGACTAGCTGTGGGCACTGTTAAAGATTATTTGTCGGCCTTTTTGACCTTTTAATATTTTCCAGAACAGCTGCCCTTATTCTAAACACTCATTGCGATGCATTTTCTTAAAGGTTTGCAACATATGTTTCTGCCAAAGCCCTTTGTGATGCCTCAGTGGGACTTAAATTTGGTCCTCACTTTCCTCATGTGTACTCCTTTGGAACAAAAGCACATTTGTCCAGTGCACCTCCTCATCTTAAAAACTGCCTTTTTGGTTGCAATAAAATCAGCATGTCATGTGAGTGTGCTTCAGGTCCTCTCGGTCCAGCCTCCTTATACCACCTTTTTTATTTTTCCTGAGAAACTGGAGTTAAGGACTCGAGCAGTGTTCCTACTGAAAGTGATGATGCCTTTTCACTGTGGACAAGCCATTGCTCTTCTGACCTTTCTTGCACCACCTCATCCTTCGAAAGAGGAAGAGATCACACCAAGGAACACCAGGTAGATGATCAGCTCTTTGTGGGGTTTTCTGAGGCAAAGAAGGGCAAGGCAGTGCAGAAGCGGACCATCTCACATCGGATAGTCCTCTGTATTAAGATTTGCTATGCATTGACTAAAAAGCAGCCTACTGAATATCAGAGAGATCATTCCACCATAGCTGATCTGATACCACTGTGTTTGCATGTGGAGTGCCTGTTCTGCATATCTGTTAGGCAGGTACGTGGACATCAGTGCACACATTCACGAAGCACCACTGCTTTGACAGTCAGGTCTGCCAGGATGGGCATTTTGACTATTCGGTCCTGCAGCACTTCTTAGTCTGAGCCATTTAACAGACCCACCACCTTGGGAGGTACTGCTTTGGTATGTATTCACAAGATGAGGACTTTGTGGTTAGAAGTATCCACCAGAAGAACTAGTTAATTACCTTCAGGAAAGCTCTTCCTGGTGGATACTTTATCTAACCTCTGATTCCTCACCACCGTCCCATCTTTGGAATGATCTCCTTTCCATTGAGGTCCAGGTTTAGGAATCTGCACACTGGTTCTTCTTAAATGGATTCCCTGTTGAAGAGTGCGGACGAACCATGAAAGAAACTAACGTCAGCATGCATGGGGGGGGGAGATTTTGACAGACGATGACAAGGGAAAATGTATTATTTATTTAATTTTCCCTCGTAGTCGTCTGTCGAAATCCGCCCCCACCCCTGCACGGCCGCACTGCCCCACCCCTCTTACCTGCACGAGTCGCAGCTGCCACTAGTCCCTTCCGAAGCTGAACAGTGTGGAGATGGAGTTGCACAGCGCTATCTACAGGCTCAAGGTAGTACTGCTTTTGAGTTTTCCAGATCCAGTCTGGCACCTGGATATATTCACAAGGTGAGGAATTTTCGATTGGAGTATCCACCAGAAAGAGAAATAATAAAGGCAAATAACTTGTTCATCACCATCATGCACTTGCACTAGTACCGCTCCCAAACCTTTGCAACTAGCATCAGTGATGACCCTGGTGTTCTTGCCTGGCGCGAAAGCCTGCAAGCTAGGCACCCCACTCATTTCAACCTTCATTCTCACAAATTCTTCCATACGCTCTAGGGTCCACCTCTTTGTATGTTCGTTAATTACGAAAATTCAATTCTGATCTGGTCCTGGGAGGGGTGAGTAGGTCGTACTGCAGGCGAGCACCTTGACGAATGTGTGACAATAGGGGCTCACCCCTATTGGGACCAGATCAGAATTGAATTTTCGTAATTAACGAACATACAAAGAGGTGGACCCTAATTACGGTCAGTCCACGAAGCATACAGCACACCTTAGCGTGTGTGCTTCAAATGCATATACATGTGGTTTAAACTTTTACCACTCACTTTTTTCACTGTTTTTCACTTTCACCTTTTATGTGAGAGAGGTCCTGAAGAAAGCCCTATTAATTTTAGCAAAGGGCTGAAACATGTCGACCAGAGATAACTAAGATACAATCACTGGTCTTAATCGTTATCCACTCATTGTTTTTAAACATACCCTGGGCCACTGGGAATAAAGTAATTATCAGTCAGTATCCCAGAGGTATTTTTATATTCCACCACTTCATCACACCTACACAAAAAACCAAAACCAGCTCCACTGTAACCAGGTGTCGCAGCACAGCTGAGTAGCATTCGGCTGCTCAGCTGGGAACCCGATGATGAAGCATGACACCAACTAGGTTGGTGTGTGAGGGTTCTTTTAAGAAACCCTTGTGGTGCCAGGCACTACAGTGTTGGATAACCAGTTAAAATTGGTCCGTCCACGTTTGTTTTTCTACATTAACCAAGGGACAAGGACGGCTCGTTCACGGTCCTAGCTCTCCCCATTGTTTTTCTTGTATGTAAACAGCCACGACCCTCAATAAAACACAACTTTCTGGGTCAATATCACAAATCTGGGTGATGCTGTTCTGTGGTTCTTAATCTTTTGACTTTGGTGGACCCCTACTTAATTATTACTGGACTTTGAGCCCTCCCACCCCCACTGATTCCTTATTGAATACGGGGATTCCCACCGAGTCATTACCGGGAGCAATTCCGATGACCTGAACCAGAAAATAATACACAGAAATGCAGCCACAAGCATTCATCAAATAAATACACAAATGATGAAATATTTTATTTAATTCTAAAATATTAAAAAATCAAAAATGTAATGGGAAGGTTGGAGCTTTTCTAAATACAATTGAAACCACCCATTGTCCATACTATAATCTTTTTGATGCACTTGCACTACTCCCACAAATTAGTCTGAGGATACCTCAAATTTTTTGCCTCCAGCTTCAAATTCCTTCATATTTACAGAGCCTTTTTAAAAATGTTTTATATTTAGCTTCTTTATTTATATACACTTACTTAAACTCAGGACCCCCTGACTAGGCTTTATGAACATTAATGGGTCCTTGGACCACAGGTTAAGAACCACTGATAAAGATTATCTGTTATATAGAAGAACTTTTAAATGCTCCAAATCTGCCTCCCTAACCAAAGATGTATTCTTTCTTATGCAACACACTTTATGGCATCCCAAAAACCCTTATAAAGCAGGCTTCCTAACTTAACAATACATTCTGGAGATATTACAATAAGGAAGCATCACTTGAACATGTCTTTATCTCTTACCCATCTATCTGGTCCAAAATCAGTGTTATTAGAAACTACCTCTAGGAAGTCAAGGATCTGCTGACACCTTACCAGAAAACTTATTCAATCCCCCTATGATTTTCATGGATGGTATCTGTTAGACCACGTTGAGGGGACCACAGGGATTTCTGGTCCCCAATTGTGGTGCTTGGGGTTTTTTTTTGCCACTGGTGTCTTAGGGTATGTTCTACTATGGCTCTGCAAACTGGTCCAAGCACAATGCTTTCCTCTCCCAGGGTAGTGAGGGTGAGCAGTCAAAGGCTTCTCAGGGCGGTAGTGTGGGGGGGGGGTCAAGAGTATAGAACTCAAAAGTCAGCCAACAGACACAATAATTATGTTCTCCAGCCTAGTAAAACTGCAGCCCCACCCCGCACCCTTACCGTTTAATAAATGGCAGAGCAAAGGAAGAACTATTCAGCAGCTTTTTGCTAACAAGGACTTCATTGAATTTCTAAGGGATGCCTTGTCTCCATCCTCCTCACTTCAGTGTCTGGGTCACCACCCTTCAACCGCAGGAATGCAGGCAATACTCTTCCACTGTCTAGGAAAGCTATCCTCCTTCTTGTGCCATTCTAAACCAGGGGCGTCCAAAATGGATCCCCCTGGTCCATTACTCAGACCTTGCCACACACGCAGTCCTACTACCAAACAAATCCACTGCACACATATGTACTCGACATGCACATAGGATGACAGCCTAAGATTCTAGGGGTTCAAATAAGAGCTAAACTTTACACAAGAAGGATCTGGTGACCGCACTCTTTCTGACACAGAGAAAAAAGTCTGATCACACTAAAGATTCACGAAACACAGCATGCTGCCACTGTTTTTTTATGCGTTTCCCCTGGGCTAGGATAGTAGTCCTATGGCCGCTAAGAGAACAAGCTTGGTGCTCCCCTTCAGGTGACAGAACAGGTTCTGATCCTTGCATTTCCAAGGACAGACCTAGGTATCCAAGTACATGCTAGATTAGTGTGATGCAAGGGCCCAAATAAAAGCCAAGATGCCAGTTTCACAAGCAGTCCGGCACTCAGGGCAGGGGTAGTTGCCCATTTACCATACAAGGGACATTTCTGTCCAAATAGTATCCTGTTGCAATGATACTCTTCTTCATGGTCATCTCAGAACTGAATTTCCTTACTTGGAGTTCCTGATGGGTTTACCTGTTCCTCAACAGGCATTCACATTGGGCACCATCAGAGCAACCAGGCCAGGGATGGCCATAGTGAGCACTGGGCATCACCCTGGGAGGCTGGGAAGATTGGGGCCGGTTTTGCCCCTGGGATCTGTTTTTTTTGCAGGGGGCAGGGCAGGCGGTTTTTACTGCCTGCTGCACTTCGACACCTTAAAAAACAAATGTTAAGTCAGAAAACCAGTGGTTTTAACACGCGCCCAGTCGGACCAGACTCACTTTAAAACCATTTGCTCTTGCATTTTGTTGGCTCCTGTCTCCTGCAGTGTCACAGCGACCAGGAGCAGCACTGACCTCTGCCTTCAGGGCTCTGGCCTGTCACGAGGGAGGGATGAGATACAGAGGGTGCAGGGCCTGAGTATGAGCCGAGCCACCAAGATATTTTGTAATTGAAATCATGCAACACACACCAGTACATACATTATACACTCTGCAATATTCAAAATAGGGTTTTTGTAAAATGCGATGCATTTTACTTATTATATTAAATTAGTTCACTGCATTAAGTGACAATTTTCAAAAGCAATGGATTCTAAATCTGAACTTAGAAACATTCATGCCCCCGCCACCACTGTCCTGACTACTGAGCTGTTGGTGAACCCAGAGTCAAATCAGTTGACTTGTGGCCCCATACACGGCCTACGGTGTTAATGTGCATGGAGTAACATTTTACTCTTTTTTTTCCCCCCCCCGGTAAAAGAGGTGTTTTTGTACAGCGCACACCCTGTATTGATATATTTCAAGGTGCTCTCGTGTGATGATCGAAGGAAAAAGAGGCACTGTGGAAAAACGTCATTGCCTAGCACCACACAATGTAGTAAAGCGGAAGCCAGGATTGATAAAAGGATTATTATTTTCATGTTGTGCAATTCGGATAATATATCTCTTTTTTCTCCTGCTTAATGCTTTATGTTTAATTCTTTGAGGCGCTAAATCTGTGCATTGTTTCAAATAGTTACACATATTACATGTCAAATCAGCTTGACACAAGAAGCCTTGCTGGAAAAAAATACAAAGTTAATGGAAGCTGGGTACATTATTTCAGTGTTATCGTTTTCCCCACTAACTAAAAAAAAAAAGACCAATTTCAATAAAGGCTAAACACCTCACCTATTAACAAAACAAAAGATCTGGGTTTTGCAACAGAGGTACTCTCCTTCTCATCCACACGTGAAGTGCAGACCTCAGATGCAGACACTCACGTGAAGCTCATACAGTACAGGCTTTTTGCATTTATTATTACCCACAGTGGTGGCGAGGCTGGTTCAGGTCCTCCATACCCTCTATGTTTAAGAGGAGCAACTGTCCGAACTCGCAACAAACTGAAAAAGAATCTGCTAATGAGCACTTTCACAGCACTCCACTGGTCTTCAGCATATTCCCATCTGTAAAAAGATTACAAGGCAGCACTCCTGCAGAGGGCTAGACGGGCAAGGACGCAGCTTGGTCAATAAGATTGGGGGGGGAAGGGGTGTGAGCTTCAAATTTTCCGACAAACACGCTGGCATATAATGTCACAATTCATAATAGGACAAGCAGGGCACATAAGAGAGGATAAAAGGGTAGTGGAAAGGGAGACGAATGCGGATTAATTGGGGTAGTAAGTGAGGGAAAACAAAATATTTTGCAAAATCACCAACATTTTTGAAGACTTTCAAAGCAAAAAGGGAGATAGTGTGTGTGTGTGTGCTTTTTAGGTCGAGCGTAAGCCAGCGTGCAAGTGCTGCTCTGTGAAGAGCTGTGGTAGTTGAGTACGGAGAGAAGCTTCGCCCACTCCCCCCCCCGCCCTTATTTTTCATTGGCTTGTGTATTTGTCCTTTGTAAATGCTGGCTTCTGATTCATTATGAGGCTTCTTAGTCCCTCCTTAGTACAGCCATGTCGTCATTTGTATCCTTCCATGGCTACTGGCCCCTTTACTTGGTTGTTACACGGGGCATGTACTATTTCCTTCGTGCACACAGAGCTTCACGCACCTTTGTCCGTACCTTCTCCTCCCCCCAGCCCGCCCGCCCTACAGTTGTCCATGCCTTCTTCCGCCCTCCCTACCTACCGATGTCCGTGCTTATATTCCTGAATGTTGAGCATCTCAAGCGCCGAAGCTGCTAAAAGATGGTGCGATATCACCTAAATACATCTGTTTCTTTGCTGCCGCCGTTTAGAAATACTGGACCAAAAGCAGAGGCCCCAATTGTAAAGATCCCCTCAAGACGTGGCGTTTCCACCATTACTGCCCTTTATCTCAGGACAGTGCAAGGTAAGATTAGACGCTGGCCTGCACACGGAAACCAGGCTGGCGCTCACTGTTCTTACTGCCTCACTCATTACCACTGCAAACAGTTCTCCTTCAAAGCCACCATTTCACATGCAATTCAGTTTCACATAAACAAGTCATGTGCAGTATAGCTACAGGCAAAAGGGAAACCAAGTCAGCTGTGGAAAAAAAAGTTTGAAAATACTTAAACTCGCCCATATAATGCCTACTGCCCACTTACGCCCCTCCTCGCCCAGGCTCCCATATTCCGAACAACGAGTTGGAGGTGAGCCCGTTTCACATAAGCCTTTACGTTACAAAAACAATAATTTTGGTTGTTATACCGAGCAGTGAAAACTGTCTTCTCACTGCTCGGTATAACAACAGAAATAATCGGTGTTTGTCACTTTTTGTGTTGAAAAAATGCACATACAACATCCGGTTTGCTATTCACAAACTACTTCACGTTTCCAAAGAGACGATTTGGGGGCCATAGAACCAAGGACTTTAAAAGGACAGGTACTGAACAACTTTGCTTCCACCATTTGACAGGGAGGGCACCAACACTTCTCAGCACGGGTGTGATTATTTCAATGGGAGAGCAACAGCACTTCTCAGGAGCAAACAGGTATTCTGGGAAGGCGAGTACCTGCACGCCCATATTTATATTCCAAGAACTGACAGAACTTCACATGCGTAAAGCTGCTCTTAAACCACTCTGCTCGACGCACCTCAAAACGCTTCCCTTTCTCATCTAGAATGCTTTGCCTTTGGACTTTGAAACACTGGAAGGTGTGCCTTAATGGCACACCTGTTTTTTTTCTGGGTTTTCCCCCACAGTGGTGAGCCTTATGTGCAATGGGTCTACGCAAACGAGGGTCCCAAAGCTAGCTGTGCTATAGCTAGGAACCGAGCTTTAAGTGGGATGAAAAAACTAGGGGGTCTCTCAGAGGGGCGTGGGAGGTATAATTAAGGGTGTGGCTTAAAAACACTTAAGCTAAAAATCTGTGCTTAGCATAGTGTGCCGCCTGACTGGTATTTTGCTGCTTCTGTCATTGCATCCAGATATATACTACAGCAAGTAACATCTCGCCTACAACAAGCCAGGACTATTGGCTTTGTCAATGGCTGTTAGTTGCATAAGATACAAAAAAAGCAACAACTTTGGCATCGTTCTATATAATATTGAAAATTTCTCAGTTCTAAAATGATAAGACTGTGAAAGAACTATAACCAGTCTCTTTGAAGTTACATCAAAGGCAGTAAAGGGTGGTACAGCTGCAGAGTTGTGATCTTTTTTCCCACCGAGGGTGAGGGTAAAAATGGAGAGCCCGATAGGGACCTGTTTCAGCACCTGCTTTTTAGACCCGGCTCACTTAAAGCCCTGGCTAGGAGTCAAGCCGTGCCTAACTGATGAGCCCAACAAGTCGGGAACATATCTGTCACTGCTTGAATTCATGTACTGAGGGGATGTATCGTAGCAGTGCGGGCTGGGCTACCCTTCCCTTATGGAACGGAACCACGACTGATGCGATGTGCTTGGTTTGTAGTGGCACAGTAAGCCAAAAATGACTGCCAGGAATGCAGCCCAGTGTCTGGGACTGATCCAAGATTTTCAGCCATCACTTCTCTGCTTTTCTCTCTCACCTGCTGGAAGGAACAGCATGTGCCATTCACCCCACAGGCACTGCCATAAACTGGCCCTTTACTTCGGTTGTTACACGGTATGTCTTATTTAGTCTGTAAGTACTATTTTCCTTAATGAGTTTCTCCGACTGCAGGCACACCATTGACATGCTTTCCTGCACCATTCAGCGCGCCATGCGTGCTTTCACTTTCTAAGCAGCCCAGGACAATGGCAGCCGCTTCTTTGAAATGAAATAGGTCTCGCATTTTCAAGATTTTGATCTATTGGCATTGTAAATGACAATGCCTTTTATTTATGTGTTAATTATCAAAACAGAATAAAAGGCATTGTCATTTACAATGCCAAAAGCTTAAACTCTCGCAAATGCGAGACCTATTGCATTACAAATGCTTGTTTTGTCACAGTTTAAGTAAACATTCCTTGTGAAATCCGAAAGACACCGCACCATACCCGACTGAAAGCACCTGTACCCAACTATTCACCTGAAAGTACATTTATTAGGGGGGTGTAACACCCCAAACACCCCCTTTAAGTACGACCCTGCAGACAGGGGAGGGTGTCTTGGACAATGAGGCCTCATGAAGACTCCGCATATTTTTGGATCAAGGCTCCAAGAAGACTTTCAGATCTACCAGAGCCAGGCATCTGGATTGAGCCAGACCCCATCCTTCAGTGGCTCGGCCACCTCCACTGGCTGGCATGCAGTAGCCTAACATGGTAGGGAGGGTGCGACAAATTACACATGCGCTCCCTCGCCTCAACTAGCCTCAGAAAGGCCTGTTGGCCTCTGCAAGCAGGGGATGGGAACATTCTTAATTACTGCACATGCTACAGCACCAGGCAGATTCCTGACTTGGGTGATTTATTAAAAACTGAGACCTTTATTTCCATCATGTCCCCCGCGAGCTGTGCTCAGGAATATTCCTTCAGAATTCTGATGCATTGGACAGGTACAGGAAAGGAGAAAGTTACAGCAGGAGAAAAGAAGATGGTCTGCTTAGCAAAATAAGCTAACAATGCAGTGTTATCTACCAGGCGTTCCAAGTCGTTAAATCTCTTTTTTCATTGTCATCCATTCTGGAATGAATTCATCCACCCACTTCTTACCCATCCAACTATTTATTCATTATTTGAACTATGCAGCCCTGTCTCCAATCTCCATCCATCCATTCTCTAGACGTGATTCTATAATGAGAAATGTGTTGTAAAATGGACCATTTTTGCCATTTTGTTTTCAAATTTTTCTTGAGGGAAGAACTTCTCCTGTCCCCACCTTTGTAGTCTTCAGGCGTGCTCACTGAGCTAGCTCACTACACACGGTATGGGGGCTGGTCTGACAAACTTTTGCCAGGGCGGCTTTTAGATCGCAGCCTTGCCCTGAGAACAGCTCACATACAACTGTATGAAATGTATAAGTATGTATAGGGATGTAGAGTTTTATAAAAAATCATTTTTCCACTATACACGATGCTTTGTAAATCTACATGCCCTGAAAAAAATCTACTTCTTTCTTTTAGTGCCAAGCAGTGGAGTGAGAAATGATGGCATTGTTCTCATTATATGAGAGCTCTGATATTAACCTCTCTAATTATGCCAGGGCTCATTATATATCAAGGTTTGGATACTAACATGGCTCAGATTTTACCACCGTTCCGTGAACCTACCAATCCGGGCTGGAAATAGGTGAAAAGTGGTAATTCCTGGACTGCCCTATGAGTCTGTGCACACCCACAAACTTACATGTTTACGGTTTTCATAACCCTCTCTCCAATGTGTTTGGGTCGAGTTGAAAAGGTTGTAAATGTACTCCTGATAAGAGCAGAAGTACAACATTTTCCAGGGTGGGGAAAATGAGGTGTAGTGAAAGTGAATTTGAAATTGTTCAACAGATTTTCACAAGAGCAAATAGACACACATATAATTGCTCGTGCAAAAATGGAATTCACATTTTTTCTAGAAGTACGGTTTCCACGCCTACTTCTTCTGTAAACTTTTGTAAATTGCTGAAATTTGTAAATCTGCACCAGTGCAAGAACATATACCTGCTGGTGTACATCTTGTGGCGTTCTCTAAGAATTGGATCCCTAATTTATTATGTTTCCCTTTTGGTTTTAAGATGATTTTCCATTGTTAATGTTGGCATGCATCAAACACATCTTACTAAATGATGCCTCAAAGAAATGGTATCTAAAACATATCACTGCATTTCCTTTGAGCACTCACCCTAACAGTAATGATTTTGCATTAATGAGCCATATATACAAGTCCAAGAGCGTATATATATTGATATAAATCTTACCTTAATTGAAAGCAGTCTTCTTTATATAGACACCAAAAGTTAAGAAGGAGTGAGAAGTCTTTACAGGAGATATATCCTCATCTTCCCAAACAAAATGCTTCAACAAACTAAAGGAGGAAATATCTTGAATATCATAAAGTGCATGTATATGGTCTATCCGAGACCAGTAAGTAACGGCACCCAGGTAAATCGGTGCTCACCTTACATTTGTCTCGGTCTTGTGTGAGATTAAAGAAGAGTTTTAATGGATATATACCTGAGTGTGTATATATATATATATATATATATATATATATTTTATTTATTTAGGGTCCTCACCCACAGGTACCACCTGTGGCTTGCTTCATCATTGGTCCCGTGATCAAGGTCCATGTTGTAGGACCGAAACACGTTGGGCATGGCAAAACCCTTGAATTAATAAATACGCATTTTTTAAATTCCATCTCGAGTGAGTGCGATCCATTGTTGTGGCAACTTCAAACAAATAGTTACTGGCGTGGCTCTGCCGGAGGAAACACGCACCGCCCCTCATTGAGAGCGCCGGCGTCCAAACTTGGGCCGAGTGGAAGCAATATATATATATATATATATATATATATATATATATATATATATATATATATATATATATATATATATATAATTAGGGTCCTCACCCACAGGTACCACCTGTGGCTTGCTTCATCATTGGACCCTCACTCACACACATAAGATGTGTGAGTGGACTTGACGCGTTTGTAAGTGGAGTTCGGTGATAAGTGTGAGTGAAGGCAGGGGATCTTGGTGAGTTAAAATAACCTACGAAACCTAAAAAGTTATTTAATGGCGCAGGTTTAGGGGCTAGAATAAAAGTATGAAAAGGGACACTATATTAGGATATAATGGTCCCAAGTGTCTAATCGGTCGACTGGTTTCAGCAGTTGACCATACAAGGAAAAGGTCCTCAGTGTATGGTCTGTATGTAAATGTGCATGCTTTTCAAAACAAGCATTTGCAATGCAATAGGTCTCGCATTACTAAAGATTTGAGCTATTGGCGTTGCATTATTATTTGCAACGCCAATAGCTCAAACGCTTAGTAATGCGAGACCTATTGCATTGCAAATGCTTGTTTTCTTTAAAATTGCTTTTTAAAGGGATACAGACCATGAGTTCTCTTAATAACATATTAGCGGATTTGTGAAGCAGACATTCACACCTTGGGCATATTGGTGTTGCAGATTTGGTGTTTGTTACCCAACTGAAAGGCACTCATTTTATCAACCTAAGCGGGAAAGACTGGGATTTGAACCTGTGACCGTACGATCAAAACAGATTCCTGGCGTTGATGCATTATTTCACTAAGCCACCAGACCCGGCCTGCTCCTAAAATTAACCCTGCCATATATTCTTGCATTTAATTCATTTTGGTAAGGAACAGTGAAATAAATTGAGATGTGGTTGGCAACAGTTTATGATTGGAAAAGTGAATTTGGGTATTTCATAGTAAAAAGGTAAATATAGCCTAACCTATATAATTTGCTGTTCTCAAAAGTGCCTCTCATCTCTTACATAACCAATATTCACATACATTTAAAGGAGACTGCATAATTAAACTTCATTTGTAGCACCATACTCATTTCAGGGAGCGGAGTCACATTTATGCTCAGTGAAAATTGCTAGAGAGAACTCAAGTATAGCAGACTGCCTAATATGTGCTCAAATTTACATAGGTTCTGAAAATAAATAACTTATAGACATAGGTACATAATCCAATATTTTATCCTCGCGGTCTCTTATTGCCACCATCTTTGCCAGGGCGAAGCTTGAAGATGTCTGCTTCTACCTCAATATGCACACTTGGGCTTGGTGCCCAGTCTTCCGGTGGGGCCACTGAAATTGTAACTGGACGTGAAGGGCAGCCACTGCATTAGGTTACAAACCACAGCTGGGAATCAGTGTCTTCTGTGTCTTCAACGGGCCAGTAGAGCATGCCTAGAGTCACAATCACAATGGCACAGACACACACCTCTCCAAGTCAACGATCGAAACACAGCCAGCCTGTGCGCATAAAACAGCCATTTTACGTAAGGGAAAACATTCAACTATTAACACGAACAAAGACAGAAAATGAGTAATAGGAGAAAAGACAGGGGTTACAGGCAAAAGGCATATGGGCAGACCGAAAGAGTGAGCCTGTGAGAGCTGCTTCTGTTGCTCAAAATGAAGGTTTGTAAACCAGATTATTACAGTAAATATTTAGGTTATGTGATTATTTGTATAGTACCTTATGCCACAATAATCAAAGAATTGTCTGATATATTTGGAGGTTAAACTAAGGTTTACTTTTGATGGAGTTTCTTACGTTAAATTACCTGGTGTCTGATCTAAATACCCACGCATTCATTAAGTCCAAACTGGAATGGAGTAAGTTTGCAATACTAGCGAAGCAATTCAATTAAGCATTAGCAATGCCAAAACAAGAGTGTGCTGGTGCCAGATAACAGGCAGTGGAAGGGTCGTAGTGAAAGCCACAACCTGCACTGGAAGCGTGGGGGGAGAGGGGGAGGGAGGGATTGAAGGGTGGAGAACAGACACGAGAGGTGGGTGGCAGAACAGTGGACAAGATAACACAGGACACTACTTAAAATCCCATGTAGCCATCCACAAAATTATGTGGTTTTCAGGACAGCCCACCTAGTCACTTGCAACTTAAAAAAAATGCCAACTACCACTGACCGAAGGTGGCTGAACAAAAGCCCACTCTTCAAACAGCTACATCTGTTAGTAGCCAAGACCTAACAAGCATTGGCCGCGCGGCCGTAAAAGTAACGCCGTGCGGCCGCGAAATGAAATAATAATAAAAAAAAAACGCGAGTGGTGACGCGAGTTGTGCGCACGCGCGACGAGAAAAAGTGCTGTGCACGTCGCGCGCGCTTGTGCGCGTAACCGCACGCTGGTGGCCGCTTTCGGAGCACTTTCAAAAGTCCCTTACTAAAGTCTCGCAGAGCAGCGCATGTGCGCTGGCTCAGCGAGTCCTAAAAACGATGTGATTTGTACATGCCAATAGGCTGTTTATTATAACTAGCAGGGAAACCAAAGGTCCTGAAAAAAGCCAATTGACCTTTCGGGGCTGAAACATGTCGACCAAATTTTTGAGGAGGGGATTATTCACTATTCAAACTTCTGTCCTGGAATATTTTCTCTCTTGTTAAAGTAATAAGGTATAAAACCTTTTTGTGACTCATTCAATTAATTTGAGTCCATCTGCCTCTTTGGTCCCCAAAGAGGTTACGTCAGGACCAATTGTCGATCTTACCGTAATGTACCAAGGTCCTCAGACGTATTCTGGGTTACCCCATTAGTTTGTAATGGTTTCTCTGTGCTCCTGACAGGTATGGAAAAAACGTATGTTTAAATTTCTGAATTCCGATCCTGCAGCAGCCCACTTGCAAGTCCCATACACGCCGATAGATTCGATGCAGGCCGTAATAGAAGTCAATCAGAGAAATACATTCTCCCGATTATTTTTTAAAAATCTCCCACTTTCCTCTTCCAAATTGTTGGCATGTATGTTAGTCTAACGCCTGATGTGTGGTACTTGGCAGGGCTGGAAGTACACAAGTGATACAGCTGGAAAACAAATGCACCCTCACAGAGTGCTTAACCAAAAGAATAAGGTAGTTCCTGAAAAGTATTAAAGAGCTTTGCTCCGGGGGAGGGACAAACACAGAAAAAGAGGGCAAGTCCAAACAAAGCAAAAATAAAAAAGCAAGGTATTGAACGCAACAATAAATCCAACCAATGATAAGCAATGGGAAGGCTCTAAGTTCACTGTAAGTTCACAAAAGATCTTACACAACCAACAGCTTGCGTTGCCTGGTAAGACCTAAAAAAGACTCAGCAGTGCATTGTTGCCAAGTTTTCCGTGTCCATGTGTGACTAGTCAGTCCAGTTCCGTTTTTTTCTTGGAATTCTGGGACTTGTAGTGCTGGTTTTATAGTGGGTTAAGTATGAATACAAATCCCAGAATTCTAAGAAAAACCAGCACTGGTCTGACTGGTCACGCATGGACCTGTGTAATTTAGCAGCTATGGCAGTGGGGATCCCGAGTGGTCAAAGGTTTATGTCTACAGTGAAATATTTCCAAATCCTCCTATTATGTCTAAGAATGAAAAAAATCGTACCAATATTCGCGTTTTGATCCAGTTGTTTCAAAAGTAGCAATTTCCCCCCAAATTTATGGTAATGACAATGAATTTGAAGGGTCACCCTGTCTGATTCTTCAGCATCTCACCATTCCTAGGTGGCCGCCCTTTTCGCACACATCTGACTGACTATAGAACAACTTGGCGTCTCGTCCTTTCATTGGAAAGCATGTATTCCGCCTTTTACCATCGTCTCCCTAAAATATACATACACTGCTCAGGCTACTCCAACAAACTTTGTAATCACCATATTCGAGCTATGAATCCAGTGTAACATTTTGTATACGCACCACTGTACAAAAATGTGAAAACCCGAAGTGCATTTTATAAATAAAATCGATAGTGGCATGTAATTAGAAAAATTATTTTACACGAATAGTACAATTTCTGCATTGAACGTGGGGATACAAGATGGCCGCTGTCTATGCGTCCTCTTGTCCGTGCACTGAAGCCTGTCATTCAATGTGGTATTTCATTCATGCTTTGTGGTGCTTGGACGTAGGTGACGCTGTAGGACAGCCCTAAAGGGAACTGTAATGAGCGGGCTACATAATTCCTTCCAAAGGGAGGAAAGTGGTTCAGTTGTGCGCTGCACGTCGCCCTTTGCCAATCAACGCATGCTTACTGTGACTGCACCTATCAAGAAGAATGTGTTCTGCTGCCGCATATATGGTAAGGCGATGATGCTTTGAAGCCAGACAGCTGGTGATTTTAAAGATATGTATTTATTTATTTAATGCAGTTTTATATAGCGCGGACTTTACCCAAAGGTGTCAGAGCGCTTTACAATAGAACCAAGTACGTTACGTAAGGAGATTTACACACTAACAAGTTACAAATACAATCAGGATAATTAAAAAAGTAAAAATAAAATAAGAGGTGGCAAAATTAGGTTATTACAGGTATAGAATAGTATTTACAACGTTGAGCTCAAGTGAATGCCAAGCGATCTTGAGGCTCATCAAAAAGGGTTGAATTAATCCTGGAAGTGTCTTTGGAAGAGAAGAGATTTAAGAGATTTTAATGTAGAAGGGGCACATATCTCAAGAGCGCGTTTGGAAGTCAGGTTGAGAAATCGACTCACCTGTTGACGAGTGCTGAAGCGTGACCTCCCTATTCTAGCACTACTTGAAGCTCTGCTGTGTCCACAGCACTATCTGGCAGCATAAAGCTCCTTCACCACAGGGTGGCCTCATCAGCCCGTATAACAAAGGGGAAAGCTACTCTGCACATACAGAAGTTCTGCTGGACTGAGATGGGATGTAATATTTTCCACATTTAATCTGGACGTTGCATGTAATTTGCCAGTTTTTAAAGATTTTGCTGTTATTTTATCAATTTTACATTTTGAACATTCTTAAAAATCATTTTAACCATTGCCACCCTATTGTTCTATTATGGGTATTCAGATAGTGATTTCCATACCACTTGCAAGACCTAAAGTGTGTTTCTGGGTGGGTCATTTGCATTATTGATATAGTACTTCATACCGCTGGTGAACTTGTGGAGTGCTCCGACTTTAATCTGGTTCCAGGGTACCCCTCGGAGTGCATGGCATTAAGGTGTTTGTCAGACCCCTTTTGGGTGAGCCACGGGGCCCAGGACAAAGAGGGACTACTGTATGATGGCTGAGGTCATTTGTCGCTATATCCCTGGGTCCGCCCTACTGTGGCTCTACAAACTGAATCGAGTACTATCCTTTCAGCACTTGACTCTCAGTGGTAGCGATTGCGAGTAGTCAAAGGTTTCTGAGGGGAGGTAGAGCTGCTTGTAAAACATGGGTGTTGCAGAAAAGAGTGAGACTAGATGGAGCTGTGCATGCATGTGCAGACCTTATTTTGGGTGGGCAGGAACATGCGAAAAACATAGTTGATGTGCATCAGGAGTATTAAACGGGGTCTACCTAGGAGAGACAGTTGAAGACAACAGTGCCCCATCTTAGAACTAAACAATCACCCAGAAGAGCAATAACTGCTTGCCCAACCCAGTGTTTACTTTACAAAAACAAAGTAATGTACACACTTAAAATACAGTATTTCGCCGCACAACTAACAGTTACAATTCTATACCGGTGCCTGGGTTACTCTGCCTTGTATTCTACTCCACTCTTCCACTCTCTTGGGTGTCCCGCTCCTGTGGCTGGGCTGAGTAGGTCTCTCCTCCCCCTGGGGTGCTGAGGCATGTATGAAGGCTTAGGTGCAAATTACTCTAAATTCAGTGTTACCACTAAGTTCTTAGCATGCGTTTGCTATTGTATTGTCACCGCAGTTCGAGCCTCAGTGTCTGTCTTTTGGCTTCCGGCAGGGACCCAAATCATGTGTCTCGCATCACTCCCACTTCTGGGAGGAGATACACTGGCTGGCAGTTCTACCTGTGGTCCAGAGGGAGGTGGCAGCAATAAGGCTGTGGGAGCCGCCGTGCAAAGTCCTCACTGACTCTGGTGGACACTATTCTAGGCCGCTAACGAGGTACAACCAGGGGCGGCTGGTGTTACGGAGAGATTGGGGTGTTGCCCTGCCATTCACAGTGGAGGTGGAAGATGGAGCACACTAAGCAGCTTATAACATTTATGGCTGCAGAGTGTTTGCAGTTAACCAGTCGAAATTGCCTTTTTTTAGAAGGAGGGATCAGGGAAGATGAGGTGGCTGCTATTGCTCATGTGCTGGGCGAGGTTTAATTTTGTACTGTATATGTGGGGCTCGAGGGACATTGGCCTGGTGGGTGTTCCGATGCCATTTGTGACGGTGTTGGTGTGGCATTCTTTTCGCCAGCAGTTGCTTGTTGCCTGGCGGAGGGAGCACCACGTAGAGAGTTGTTTCTTCATTCAATAAATATATATGGAAAGTACATACAGTGTGCAGAGTCATTAGAACAAGTTTTGGCGATGACTAACCAGTGCAGCATTGTCTTTAACGCTCGCCAAACGTGGATGCAAAAGAACTCAGGTGTCGGAGTCACTTGCCGTTTCTGGTCAGACTGTGGCAATTGGAGCACCATGTTGGAGCGCTGTGTCGGTTTTTGAGGGTGATCGGTGCGTGAACTTGAGCGCCATTAATTGGCTCAGTGCATTTGGGAAAGCCGCGCCTACTGCGAGAGAAATTGAAAGGACCGCATTAATGTTATGTAATGGCCATTTGTAAAGCGCATATATCACCCCAAGGGGTCTCATGGTGCTGCACATGCTCGTGTATCAAGACGGAGCTGTGATAGGGTGATTGGCAACCGTGACGTCGGTCAACAGGAGCTGATGGTTGGAGACCATACCACCTGCACATCCACCTAGCGTGTATTATTGTGACGTCGACAGGCCCTGTTGTCATTGGTGGCTTGTGTGGGACTACGGCAATGCTTGCAGCTGGAACCAAGCTTGAGGGAGACGGCAGAGAGCATTCTTCACCGGAGGCTGGTTACCAGGCAACGCTCACGCACCTCCGACGCTTGTCCCAGCATTGTGGGGAAACCGATGTTTGGTGCACGTCTTTTGCCTGCTTTCGGTGACAGGCACATCCTTTAGGACGGAAAAGTAGCAATAGTGAGTGCTAGCATTGGCACGGACCAGCTCATCAACTACCAACAGCAGGATACCGGGAGCCACAGTTCGGCAGGCGTAAGCAGGGCATTTTGGATGGTAATGGTTTGATAATCTTTGTTTTTATAGAACAGCAGCTCACGAACAGGACGGTAATGGTTTGGTAATTTTTGTTTTTATTGAACTGCAGCTCACAAACAATATTCCAGATTCGGGAAGTGTGAAGCTAGGTCGTGACTACATAGGAACACTATTCTTAATCAGAAGCACTGAGTTTAAAAAAATGTTTATTTGTTGAATTTTTAGAAGTGTGCGTGTTTGGGGCTAGTGGGAGCTGCCATCATGGAGGTGTCAGCGATTAACCTGCCGCCTGTGTTTCTTGCCTAGCCTGGGGTTTGCTCAGTAGAGTAGGAGGAGTGTATAGATATATTTGATAATTATTTTGAAGCTCTTTTTCATTCGTCCGAGGCTAAGAATTGCTATGCCATAGGGAAGGAGTGTAGGAGGTGTGGACAGAAAGGGAATCTTGCCAGAGTGTGCTAGGAAAAGGACAGTGTCCAGGAGAAACTGGCTGTTGTGATGGAAAATGCAGCTGGAATATTTTAACCTGCGTCGAGTGACAGGGTGTTATGTGTTACTGAAGAACAGAGCATGGATGTTGGGGCAGCCAGGTTAAAAAGGCTCAAAGCTGAGTTCACCATTAAGAAGAAAGTGGTGGAGTTGATGGTGGATTCTGGTTCCCTGTACACAATTATACCCAAGAGTATGTTACTCAAGGAGTGGCCAACAGTGTGCTTGTTGCCAAAGAACATCAACCCGGGAGGCTACCAGGGCGAACAAATCGATATAATTGGATACATGAAAACTAATATTATGTTCATGGATAGGTGTGTTAGTGGAAAAGTATATATGGCTGAGTCAGGACCACCTATACTGGGATGGTACCACAGTATGATCTTCACATTATCATAAATTCTTGGGCACAAAACCCGGTCATGTTTGTTGAAGACACCACTCTTGAGGATAGGTTGCAAGGTATGGGCAAGGTTTTCAGGAAGGAGATGGGTGAATTGGAGGGATATGTGCATGAGAACAAGTTGAAGCAGGGTGCTGTCCCTGTGCAGTACAAGGTCAGGAGAGTACCTATAAGGGTGAGGGAGGAAGTCAAGAAGATGTTCGGGGAGATGTTACAGAGTGGGGTGATTGAACCCATTGAGGCTTTAAATTGGATTTCTCCTGTGGTCATCACTAAAAAGCAGGACGGGAAGTTACCGTTTTGCGTGGACTTAGGAGGGCTTAACCAGAACATCGTAACTGATAATTTCACCCTGTTCAACATTAACAAACTGATTTGAATGCTTAAAGGAGGAAAATATTTTTCCAAACTTGATCTCGGGAATGCATACCACCAAATACGTCTCCACAAACTGCCCAAATCCTTAACAGCATTCATCATCATGGAAGGCACTTACCAGTTTACTAGGAGGCCGTTTGGGTTATCTTCTGCTGCAAGTGTCTTCCAGAGGAGGATGAATGAGATATTTAAGGGTTAGGACAATGTCCTCTATTTTCAGGATGATATATTGGTGTTCGGGGATACTGTGGAGAGTCCCAATGTAACATTGAAGTTGGTGTTGGATCATTGGGCTAAGTCAGGGATGAAGTTAAGGCAAGAGAAATGTGAAGTTTTTGTGAAGAGAATTGAATACCATGGACACACTCTATCTGCTGATGGTGTAAGGCCCAAAAACGACCTGTTGTCCTCTATCAGGTCGGCGCCGTCACCAAGGGACAAGAAGCAATTGCTCTCTTTCCTAGGATTGATAGAGTACTATTCAAAATTTGTCAGAGATTTTGCCTGCAAGACAGGGTGTGGAAAAGTATTAATGTGGAAAGGAGTATGTTTTGAGTGGGGTACAATACAGCAAGAGTGTTTCCAGCATATCAAAGATGAGGTGTGCAGTGCTCACATTTAGTTCCTTTTGATTCAAGGAACTTGTGGATGTGAGCACAACAGGTATTGGTGCAGTGCTGTCCCAAATGCATGGCGCCAACGAGAAAATTGTTGTGTTTGCCTAGCGCACTTTGACAGATACGGAGATTCATTATGCTGTTGTCGAAAGGGAGGCTCTAGCGGCGGCATGGGGCCAAGAGTTTTTCTGTACCTATGTCTGGGGTGGTCGTATCACTCTGCGTTCTGATCACAAACTGATGTTGGAAATTTTACTTCAAGGAGGTAAAGGAAAAGGGTCAGCTAGACTGGCGAGGCTAGCCTCAGGCCTTTAAGAATATGATTAAAGCATTGAGCTTATCCGTGGTTGGAAAATGTCCAGGCTGATCGTCTTTCGCAATTGTCACTAGACTGGAAACTGGTGGATGGGAAGGCAGTCATTTGTAGTGAGCGAGAAGGTGCTTTACCAAGTGTAGAGGATGTCGTCAGTTGGTGTAATGGCGTGGTGAGGGAGCTTCAGTAGGCTGATGCAATGAAAAATTATGCTGTACTACTGGAGGTGATGCTTAGCTTATGATAAGGAAAGGTGGGAGGAGGGAAAGTACCTTGTCTTTGGCCCTGCGACCTTATGGCAAAATTCTCGATGAGCTATTCGTGTTGGTAGGTGTGATGGAGATGAGGAGACAGGATGGTTCCCCTTCTGATGTGCGTAAGAGATTGTTTGACATAGCTCATGAGGGGCATTTGGGGCAGTCTGTCATAAGTAACACATTAGAAAGGAGTTTTGATGGCCGGCTATGGATAGTGATATTGTGGATTGGGTAGAAAGGTGCACTGAATGCAAGGAGAGTGAAAAGAGTTTGAAGCTGGGTGCCAATTCTGATGGGGGCAGTGTCACTGATCATGGTAATGTGTGTGATGGAGCAGGATAAATGAACATTTTTTAACCTCCTAATTTACGTAAATTAATTATTAAACATGTTCGTTTAAGTAAATAACCAACAATGTATGTTACATGTGAAGGGTTAAAGGTAACACGCTATTTTATGTGCAAATGAATCTACTTATAATCGTTGACGTGGCTAACATAATCTAATATTTGCGTACTAATAAAATAATAAACGCATGATTTGTGCTTTGAAAATATAATGTGTGGTGGCAAAATAAAGCGATGGTAAGTAAGGGACGGCTTTATATGTTGCTTTTTGCTAGGTAATACCTAATTGGGGTACGTAGAAAGACGGGAGGGAAACGAAAGGGTTTATATTCTTTATTTTAACAATATTTTGTTTATTTTTGAAAATAGTGCGCTTAGGCCTGTTGAGCAGCGATATAAAATGGCCGCCATGAGCTAGAGTACGCATGTGCAAGAAGCCGTGTGGAAAAGGAGAAAGGCTGTGAAAAAGAATGACCACGTGTTCGTGCTGAGAGCCTAGGATGGAAGTATGGTCAAGGCTATTGTGACCTTACTGAGCAAATGTGTGCCAAGATAATCAGCAAGAAGCGTGAGAAGTCATAATGAATAAAGGGACAAACGGAACTGTTGAACCTAAAAAGTATCAGAAAATGATACAAATTGGACTGATCGAAACTGATGAGTAATGTCATGAACTGTGGGAAACGATGCAAGCATGGACATTCCACAAAGAACTGGTTAAGACAAGGAAGTTTGATAAAAATGTATATGGACTTGAATGAACCAATGAGAGAGAATCACGCCATAAAGAGGCAACATTTTATTTAGTAAGCGAGAATTAGGGTATAAGAAGACCTACTCCGGGAGGGTTGGTTGGTATTAGTAGTATTATTTTCTTGATGATGATGAGCGAGCGTACTGTTAGGAGAAGAGAGAGCTGAGATTGCTGATAGATGGGTTGCGGGTGCTGAGCTGCTGCTACGGATGATCGAAGCTGCTGCTGCTATTTTCCTTAGGTATAAGATGCTGCTTTTTAAGAACCTTTTTATTCATGATAGATTTTTCATTTAGAGCTATTAGATTTTTCCAAGACAGATAGATAGATCTTTTTGAAGTTCTTGCTGTGACAAACTTTATCTTCCATCCAATAGGTATGCATTGTAATTTCAATTTATTCTTATAATGATGATAAATGTAATAATCTGAGTGATAAACTTAAACTTATGCATTGTTTCTAAAAACTTTATATAAACTTTATTATCTTTAAACAAATGACTCAGTGATTCTTTAGCTCAATAATTAAGGTAAAATGTTAAAGAGTTTATTGTGATTGAGCTGGTCTTAATCACCATCAACTGATTCCTACTAGTTGGTCCATCGACCAATGAGCGGAATACCTTAAAAGCAATGAGAAACATTATGTCGTGTTAAAAAGAGGTATCCCGTCTCCTTCCAGCGAATCGTTTTACTGTTTTTTCTCCTAGGTTAAGGACGGAGGTAATCCAGGGAATAAATGAGTAAGTGAATGTATATGCGGTGTCAATGGGCCCCACCGTCATATGGATATAGTCTGTGTATTGGAGAGATAGTTGTACCTGGATGACCGAGTTATATAGGAGAAGTATTTTTATTGTTAGCGCTGGATCAGATTTCTTGGTAGCAGAGTTATGGTTACTATAGATTAGTTTGGTGATTATTGATTATTGATTATTGATAAGTTCATGTCTAACACTTTATGTTGAGTCGCGTTATGTTATATGTAAGTTTTCACGCTTCCGGGAAGTAGGAAGTGGAACACTTGTGGCAAGAGAAGTCACATGGAATAGTGCATTGTCTGAGTTCATATTGGTAATAACACAGGTTGTGTTATGATAGGGACATCTTCCGCATAAAAGGTGTGTAAGTGAAATAGTGATCGGTTTTCTTGTGAAACTCTGGCCTTAATTCTCAGGAGCAGTATAGTCTCCACAGGTGTTTTATCCTCAGAGAAACGGGTTTACCGCTTACTTGAAAGAAGGGTAAGGTAGAGGGAAGTGCTACTTTATCGGCGAAACGGGAAAATTCTGTGGTAGGGTAGAGGTAAGCGCTGTCTACTGGAAAATACAGAATTCTTGTGTAAATGGACAAAACTAGATCTTTTGTTTAGTGAATCAGACAATGGAAATGTGTTTTAAATGTTGTAACTAACGAAGAATTGTTGAAAAAGAAATTGCCGATAAATTTTGTAAAGGAGGGGTCAAGAGCAGAACTGACGTAGACAAAAGCCGCGCTGGGATTGGACAGTGCGCTAGTCATACAGAGACAGGAGCAGAACTGACGTAGACAAAAGCCGCGCTGGGATTGGACAGTGCACTGTAGACAGAAACCGCTCTGATTGGAGTGTTGGTGTGAGTCACGCTAGTATTGGTTGGAATAACGCATAAAGAACAGTGTTGAATTGTGGATTGTTTGAGGAGAGAAAGCGATTGTGAATCATGTCGTATTATGAATATGGTAGAGAGAAAACGTCGTGGATGTCGAAAGTTAAGAACTTCTTTAAGAAAGACAAAAAAGTAGTGACTAGAGAGGGACAAGTAATTCCTCCGCCGAAATCACCAGCTTCGCACATGATGCTGAAATATGGATATCATACATGCATATGGTTAGAAAATTGGACAAAATATACCAAGAATGATGGAGCATTGGCTTTCCCTGAGAATGGTTCATTTAATGTAGCTGTACTACGGAATTTGAGAGAGAAGATGGCAATGTTAGAACCTACACCTATACCGACACAGTTTGAAGCTTTAACTGAATGGGAAGATGAGATGTATGAACGAGAGAGATTCAGAGGAGTAAAGAATCATGAGTTTGTGCCTGGAAGGTTATGGGGAGTAAATCATGAGGACAGAATAAAGTGTTGGAGATGTGCTAATATGACAGGAGGTTTGTTTCCAGCTTTTACGGTAGAGGAAGAAGCAAAGAGAAAGTGTACAGAGAAAAAGAAACATGTAGTTATAGAAAAGTATGGGTATGGTGGTAGTGAAACGGACGATGAATTGTTGGAAGATATTTTAAACAGAAACCCGCCTCCATACCAACAGACTTCTGCGGTGGTGACACCTAATGCACCACTAATGGAAACTGGGAGGAATAAAATTCCCGAACGAAGAGATGAGATAAATCGGTCACAAGATCAATTAAAAACTTCACAAAATGAAGAGATAGAAAGTGACAATGCAACTGAATTAGCAAAAACCACAAGAGAATTGACTGAGAAAATAAGAGAATTGACAAAGAATATGGAAGCTGTAACTGTACCAGTAACGATAGGTCCAGTAATGCCAATTTTTGAGAATCAGAAAATTGATGAACGTTCTTTAGTGATTCCCATGAATTCACATTTGCAAAGAAAAAGAGAAGGGATGGAACTAGATAATGAAGGTGCACACCATTTGGTTAGTACCTATAGACCAAGCCCACCTACTAATTTGACGATAAATGAGAATGAGTTCAGGAGAATACCTATGGTAACGGAGTCTGCATCAGGGACACCAGAAAGAAGTAACAATTGGATAGAATTAAATAGTACGCCTGTAGGTCCGACTCCAGATGAGTTAAATGAATGGATGAAAACGCTAAAAACGAAAGAAACAGAAGTAAAACCATTAGATGTAATTAGGTTAAAAATAGACATGGAAGAATTGATTTTAGGAACGATTGGTACAGAAAAATTAAAAAATTATCAGGATGATGAGATTATGTTTTTGTGCAAAAGTCTTACATGGAGAGCTAGAAATTTACATGACAAATTAGAAGAGACAGCAAGTGAACTGGGAGTAGAATTTGCAAAAGTGAGAACGTTGCAGAAACCATATAGAGTAGATTTTTGTGAGAAAGATATAGAGAATCTGAACACATCAGGAAGATTGACCCAAATAAAAGAATTAATTGTTTTACTGAGAAAATGGGGTGATGTGGATAGATGGAGAAGTAGATGGATGAAAAAGAATGAGAAAGTAACAGATAAAGCATCTTTGGCTTTTGCAGTGACAGATAAGGAACCAGTTGTAAGGGAGTACCCGATGAGAGAAACTCCAGGAGGTAGTTATGTGCATGTTCCATGGACTAGACAGGATATACTGTCATTTACAAATGATTTCCCCAAGTTGAGAGAGAAGCCAGTAGAATGGTACAGACAAGTGGAGAGATTTGTTAAAGTTTCAAAGGTGTTGTGGATAGACTTGGATGGATTGTTTGATATAGTAGTGCCAGCTGATTTGTGGACAGAATGTAAGATTACTATTGATTGGCCAACTGTAGAATATCCAAGAGATGCTAAAACAGGAGCGCCAGGACCAGAAGTGATGAGAAAGTACGATCAAGTAATTACCTTTTTGAAGAATAAGATTCCACCTAAAGAAACAGATTGGGTAAAAATAGACAGAACCACGCAGGAAAGTAAAGAATCAGTGCATGCTTACTATGAAAGATTGTTGTTAGTTTTCAAACAGTATAGTGGTTATGAGACACTAAATGAGAAGGATATGAGTCATTTTGTATATAGATTTGTTTATGGGTTGAAACCAGAGATAAGTGAGATGATTAAACAGCATATGATTTGTTGGCAGAATATCACAGTCCATGAAGTTTTGAGATATGCTAAGTATTGCAGTGATGATATTGAGAGTAGACAGCGTAAATTGAAAGAAAAAGCCATGTGGGCACAGGTGAAAGTTGCAGAGAAACAAGAAGCTCAATTGAGTAATACAGGTAATGAAGCAGGACAGGTTAGATTTCAACCAAATATAGGTAAAGAAAAAGGACAAATGAGCATAGAGGAGGCAAAGAAAAAGTTGCCATGCCACAACTGCGGAAAGCTAGGGCATTGGAGAAACGAGTGTAAATTTCCTCCAAAACTTAATGTGGAAAATCAATCATTAAATCCACAGGTGCAGAGTGAGGTAGTTACTCAACAGAGTCAGGTGCCACAACCACCACTTCCCAAGAGTGTTAACCAACAGAAATTCAGTGCAGAAACCGGATTCTACGGAGGAGAGCAGGTAACACAGTTGCCGCGTGCAGCTGCCATTTCTCAATATTGGTTACGACAGGATGAGGATGAAACGGATGAAAGCTTCTGACAGTGCCTAGGAGAGGGGGAAGAGTGCGTGCTTGGCGCAACTCTAGAGGTAGATCAGTCTGGTCCATTTGTGGATGGAGAAGTGAATGGTGCAAATGTAACATTCCTTGTGGACACTGTAGCTACCCGTTCTACTGTTAGGTCAGTGGAAATTCCAAACCTTCCTCTCTCAGGTGAACATATCCAAGTAGTTGGAGTATCAAATCAGCAAATTAAGACGCCTCTTACTAAATTAGTGGAGGTAAGGATTGGTCCATTTAGTGAAATGCACCGATTTGTGGTATGCGATTGTAGTCCTGTGAACCTATTAGGACGCGATCTATTGTGCAAAATGAATTGCACTATCTATTGTACTCCAGATGGAATTGCATTTCAGACCCCAGATGAAGATGTATTGTATAAAATGACACTGGTGAATTTAGAACCAGAAGTAAATGATTTGTTTCCTCTATTTGATGCAGAGAAAATCCCAATTGAACTGAAAAAGACAGTGAAGGAAGAAGTGTGGGACTTTACAGGAGAAGATATAGGATTAATGAAAGAAGTAGATCCCGTTAAAATCTCCGTAAAAGAGGGAACGAGTTACACAAATACGCCCCAGTATAAATTGACACCAGAAATAATTGAAGGAATAACGCCAGTAATAAATAAAATGGTTGAACAAGGGATTCTAAAAGAAATCATGAGCAGTCCATGTAATTCGCCAATAATGGGACTGAAAAAGCCAAACGGAACATATAGAATTGTACAGGATTTGAGGAAGGTAAACAAAATTGTAGTGCCTTGTTGCCCAATAGTACAGAACCCTGCTGTGATTCTATACCAGATTCCACGTGAAGCAGAATGGTACACAGTAATTGATTTATGTCATGCATTTTTCTCTATTCCATTGCATCCAGATAGCCAGCCATTATTTGCGTTTAGGTTTGGAGAGCGTATTTTGGCATGGTGCCGAATTCCTCAAGGGTACACAGAAAGCCCTTCGATCTTTAATCAGATTCTAAAGAAATCCTTGGAAGATTTAAAAATGCCAGAAAAGTCAGTGATGGTTCAGTATATTGATGACCTACTGGTGGCATCAAAAATGAAGGAAGCATGTGTCAATGATACAATTGCTTTGCTGAATCATTTAGCCAAAAGAGGACATAAAGTGTCCCCATCAAAATTGCAGTTTTGTCAACAAGAAGTCCAATATTTAGGGCATAAAATTGAGAAAGGAGTGCGAAAGGTAACGACTGAAAGAATAAAGATGATTCAAGGAATGAGAGCTCCAATGACGCAAAGAGAGGTAAGAATGTTTCTGGGAATGGTTGGATATTGTCGACAATGGATAAGCGGTTTTTCGTTGATCGCCAAACCGTTGCAAAAACTGACAAAGAAGGATGTTAAAGATCCTTTTGAAATGAATGATGAGGAAATGAAAGCATTCAGAGAGCTGAAAAAGAAATTGTATGAAGCTCCAGCATTGGGAATGCCTGACTATGAGAAAGACTTTGAGTTGTATTGCAGTGAAAGAGATGGATGTGCATTTTCAGTCTTGGTACAGAGACATGGAACCATGAAAAGACCCATTGCATATTTTTCAGCTTTTTTAGACCCTGTAGCAAAAGCGTTGCCTGAATGTTTGAAAGCAGTTGCTGCTACTTGTGTGAGTCTGGAACAGAGTGAAGGCATAGTGATGGGATATCCACTGAGAGTATATGTTCCCCATTCTGTGGAAATTCTCTTGACAAGAACGAAAACACAATACATGACACATAGTCGGCTGACTAGGTATGAAAAAGTAATTTTGAGTGCAGATAATGTGACCATTGACAGATGTATGAATGTGAATCCTTCGACATCATTGCCAGATGAAGAGAGTGTGATTGAAATGGATGAAGTAGATCACGATTGTCTGAATGTGCTTGAATATTGTACAAAACCGAGATCAGATATACGAGATGAGCCCTTAAAGGAATCAGATTATATTCTGTTCGTGGATGGCTCATGTTTGAGAACGAATGATGGAGTTCTAAGTGCAGCATATGCAGTTTGCACAGTAGCAACTGTAATGGAAGCATCTTGTCTGAAAGGGATACGGTCTGCCCAAGTCGCAGAACTGATAGCTCTGATTCAAGCCTGCAAGTTGGGAAGAAATGTACGGGTTACGATTGTGACAGATAGCCAAAACGGTTTTGGAGTGGTGCATGATTTTGGTCAGATTTGGTCACAAAGAGGTTTCTTGACGCCTGCAGGAACGCCAATTAGAAATGGAGATTTTGT
This sequence comes from Calotriton arnoldi, assembly GCA_963921515.1. NCBI lineage: Eukaryota > Metazoa > Chordata > Amphibia > Caudata > Salamandridae > Calotriton > Calotriton arnoldi. The sequence goes on along the minus strand of CAWUFW010007607.1, from coordinate 795,047 downwards.
GAAAAAGTTGCTTGAGGCGATACAGCTGCCTAAACAGATTGCTGTTGTAAAGTGTAATGCACATAAAAATGGGGAAGACTACATAACTGTCGGCAATAAGTATGCTGACGAGATTGCACAGTACTGTGCAAAGAATGTGGTTTCTTTGAACAGGAACCGAGAAAGAGAGCATATTTCTTGTCCTTTGCTTTTTACTAACCCTGTTGAGACATGGGATGAGGTGAGACAGTTACAGGAAGCAGCAGATGATGAGGAAAAAGATACATGGATAAAAGCAGGATGTAGAAAACATGAGGAAAATGATGTTTGGGTTTACAGAGATGAAAGACCAGTTATGCCTGATTGCATGATTTCTGACATGGCACGGATGTACCATGGACAAGCCCATATTTGGAGAGATTCAATGATCAGACTTTTTAGACAAACATGGTATAATCCAAAATTTAGAGCCATAGCTGAGAGTCTTTGTCAAAGATGTCTTATTTGTCAACAGTTAAATCCAGGAAGGAAGACAGTAGTGAGTCTAGGAACAATAGGACGAGAAGGAGGTCCGTTCACTAGAATGCAAATGGATTTTATAGAAATGCCCCCGAGCAACAGACTAAGGTATGTCCTCGTAGTCGTCTGTTTGTTTTCCCGTTGGGTGGAAGCATACCCGACCAGAAGGAATGATGGAATCACGGTAGCAAAACTTATGCTGCGAGAATTCATTCCGAGGTATGGTTTTCCAGTCACGATTGAAACAGATAGAGGAACACATTTCCAAAACGAATTAATTAAACTGATTTGTGAAGCACTTAGTATTAAACAGAAACTGCATTGTGCATACAGACCGGAGGCTTCTGGAATAGTAGAGCAAGTGAATGAAACAATTAAGAACAGGTTAGGAAAAATGTGTCAAGCCACAGGACTCAAATGGCCAGATGCCTTGCCATTAGTTTTAATGACAATAAGAAGTATTCCGGAAAGGAAAACTGGACTCAGTCCCCATGAGATAATTATGGGACGAGCAATGAGACAAGCACATGTACCTGTCAACAAACTACTGACTATAACTGATGATCTGGTGCTGGATTATTGCTAAGGATTGGCTGATGTGGTGCGTTCTGTGTTTCATCAGGTTGGACCGGATGCTACTACTCTTGAAAGAAAACCAGCTCACAACTTGAATCCAGGAGATTGGGTCCGCATAAAAGTCCACAGGAGAAGAAACTGTTTGGTTCCTCGTTGGGACGAACCACGACAAGTGATCCTGGTGACAACCACTGCAGTCAAATGTGCAGGAGTGAAACACTGGGTGCATGCCAGTCACACCATCAGAGTTCCAGAACCTGAAGATCGACATGTGAGTCGACATCTGGAAGTGTTGGATAACAGTTCAGCATCAGAAACGGAAGAAGAACCGAATAGGGTGCCAGAATCTGAAGATCGACCTGTAAGTCGACATCTGGAAGACCCAACTACAAGTGCAACGACAGAAGAAGTGGAGGAAATAGCGGAAGTTCCAGAACCTGAAGATCGACATGTGAGTCGACATCTGGAAATATCAGATACCAGTTCAGAATCTGATACAGATCATTCGGATTGTGAGGAAATTCTGAAAAGAAATTGGAAATTTGAAAGCATAAGAGAAGAAACTGAGCACGAAGATAGTAACAGTGAGCAACCAAGTACAAGTTGTGGTAAAAAAAACTTCGGAGATAATATTAATAGATGAAGAAGGGAGAGTTTCAAACAGAAAGTTAGAAAAATCGGAAGCTCCCGAGGAGCAATAGGGACAGATAGCCAAACAAAAGAACAGGGAAATTTAAAAGCAGATAGAGAGATTGACACAAATTCGGAAGAACCTCGAGGAGGGACAGAAGTAGGTGAACGAAGGAAGATAAGAAAAGAACCACAAGTAGAGGAAGAAAATGAAATTATAAGATTTAAAATAAGAGACAATAAAGAGAAAAATGAAACAGAGTCTGAAGAAAGTGGAGAAGAAAGAAACCAAAAACTAGAGTCAAGAAAAAGAACTTGGAAAACAGAAAGAGAGGAAAAAGAAGTGAGGCAAAAAGGTCAAGAAAAGGAGACAATTGGCCTAACGAAGTAAGAAAATTAAGATACAGGATCATAAGGTTAGATGGAAAAAGTGCTGAACAAGTGAATGAAATAACAAGTCAGAAAGAGCAAGAAAAACAAGGTGGAAAACATTTGCAGAAAACGAAAAGAGTAAAAAAGGTAAATCCGAAGTATAGATCACCTGAATGGTTGTATCTTGCTTTAACTGATATCAAAGAAGAAAAGAACACTCACGAGAGCCCAGAACAAAGAAACCTAATGGGTGAAGGTGAAGTGCAACAAACTTGAAGAAATTTAAACAAATTTCTACCGGACTTGACAAAATACTGGATCTGACGAATTTCTACCGGATTTGACAAAATACTGGATTTGACAAAGAAAGAATTCTGAAAAGAATTAAAAGAAAGTACCAAGCAAAAACAAAAACATTGGGTGCAGAGTGGCTAATAAGTCATTTCTGAGGTGTAGTGACACAATTTTCTTGAAAATAAATAAATAAGGTTATAAAACAAAATGGAGGATACTAGAGATAGAAAATGTAGATGTGAGTTTTTAAGTAGATGGTGTAAGATGTGCTTCTTTTGTACAGGATTATTAATGACAGTATGGGTGGTTTTAGCAATCACTATTCCAATTAGTTTAGCTGTAGTAGAAACGTCTAATAACACAGAGAAAGAAAAAGGAGCTAACACTCAAGAACCAGTTATATTAAAAAGTAGTGCAGAGTTACATAAAGACAAATCAATAACAGATTTTTCAAAGAATGTTTTTACTAAATTATTATATGAGTATGTAGAAACAATGGATGTAAGAGATTGCTATGTTTGTATGCAATTGCCTGCGTCTGTCACAGAGGGTGTGACTTATCATCACCTTCCTTTGACATATGGAATAACATGTAGTGTTTTAGCAAGTTTATTTTATAAAACAGGTAGATTAGAATATTATTACACTGACATAGATAAGATTTTTGCGAAAGTTTCTGTAGTTCCCGAACTAAACAAAATAAAAGAGGGAAAAACGTTTGGTGAATTTTTCATAGAAGATAAGATGTTAACATTAGATAATATAGTTAAAAACAACCTTACCTATATTTCCTCTTACTACAAACACAACACCGGTACATACCACGTATCCATTAGAATGGACTACGGACCCCGTAAGGTATCTGGGTATCAAAATTCACACGGATGCTGCACTGGTCTTGACCGAAAACTATGGTCGAGCCCTACAAAAACTCTCAGATGCGGTGGACAAGTGGATTAAACTGCCACTGTCACTGATGGGCAGACTAGCGCTGGCGAAAATGGTGGTGCTACCACGTTTTTTGTTTTTATTTGCAAATGTCCCAATAGGTCTACCGCAGTCATTTTTTACCACATTGCGTAGCTCCCTGGGCCGCTTGATTTGGGCAGGGAAGCAGCCTAGGGTTAGGTGGGAAGTACTAACGCGTCCATATGCGGGGGAGGACTCAACGCTCCTGATATGGAACGGTATTATAGGGCTGCACAAGCATTACATGCACATGTCTGGTTTCACGGACCCCCGAATATGCCACAATATCTTCTAGAGCAGAATATGGTAACCCCCTGTGTGCTGCCCGGGATGGCGACAGGGGCGGCACGTGTGACGCGGGGTAGGATAGATCCGGTGAACTGCACCGGCTCACAGTTCTCTAAGACCGCTAAACAGCACAATCTCTCTCTCATATACTCCCCCAGACTGCCCATCCTATGGTGCAGCTGGCTCCCACATAGGGATGATAGGGTATTGATGGGTGTGCTAGTAAAGTTAAATATTCGCTGTGTAGGTGATCTGTTTTGCGATGGGCAGGTCAAAACCTGGGAACAGGCGGCGGGTCAAGCGGTGGCGGGCACGACTCTAGACATGTTCCAGTATCATCGACTTCGCAGTGCATTGCGTGAATTGCTGGCAGATGGCATGGTAGAACCAGAGGAGATGCCCTCTTTGACATACTTACTACGAACCCCTAGTGCACAACAGGGAATAACCAGACTGTATGCTGCATTTCACAAAGCTGGCGAATACTCCAAATTGCCATCACAAATAGATTGGGAAGTCGAGTTGAACTTGATACTAACTGAAGAACAGTGGGCATGGTGTTTTGCCTCGGTGAGGTCTGTTTCGCTAAACGGCAGACATCGACTAATACAATTTAAATATCTACATAGGACATACTATACACCGGTTAGGTTACATAGATACGGGCTGCGGGATGATGATACTTGTCCACGATGCTTTGCTAATCATGCTACATTTCTACATTTGGCGTGGGATTGCCCGGGTTTGCGTGTCTTTTGGAATAGGGTGTGCCAGATCCTTTCAGAAATGCTGTCTGTTGAGTTGCCTGAGGAGCCTGTTGTAACTTTGTTGGGGTATGTGTAGGACATCCCGAAGGGAGTACGGAAACTCGCAGCCATAAGTTTGCTGCTAGCAAAGAGGAGAGTTGCTATGAGATGGATGAAGGGCCCTTTGCCCACTATTGCCGACTGGGAAAAAGACTTGGTGTATTGCTCCACCCAATCTGACAACTATAATGTACTCATGCCTGCACGATGCGCACCTAAAGACATATGGGGCCCATATAAAATGTATTTATTGGGCAAAGATGGGGCTACAGATCCCCAGGCTGAGCTGGATCGCACGGGTGTGGGGTGAAGCTAAAAAGACATAATTATTTAATGGGGTGCCTCTTGATGGAAGATAAGGCTGTAGGTGTATGGGTATGGGGGAAGGCTGTCGACTCGGGCAAACCAAGGATTGTTAACGTAACCTGATGTAGGTCTGTCATGTTATTGTTGTCATTTGATACTTTTTGGGGTTTATACTTCTTGGATGTCGGGACGTGACCTGAACTGTCTTGTTGCATGCATACGGGATATGGTTGGAGGACCGGGGAAATTGCCATTACTAATTGTTGAACTTGCGCTGCATTTCGCTGCACAATGTGAACGTGCACACGTTCTGACTGTAACTGATATTGTTGTTGCAAACTGAAAATAAAGTTTAAAAAAAAAAAAAAAAACCTTACCTGTGAGTTAAAGAAGGAAGAAAAAGTATTTTTAGAGATGGTTGAAGAAAGAAGAGTGAAATTTCAAAGAAAAGTGATAGAAGAGACAAAAACACCTCTTTGGGCGTTTGAGGAAGACAATCATGACAAGAAAAAGACAAATGCAGCTATGACTCTGGATTGGCCCCAACAGGGAAGGTTGTGCATTAGAAGAAATAAAACAAGATATGACAATTATTTTGTGGGTTCCAGTATTTGCCATGACAATTATCAAATTTTAGGCGGATGGGGATTCAAAGGGGGAAAAAATCCAATATTTCCAGGGATCTATTATGTTTGCGGTAATAGGGCTTATTACAGGTTGCCGGACCATTGGTATGGGTCATGTTATTTAGGCCTGGTCTTTCCAAAGATTTTACATATGGATAGAAAAGAGAAAGGAACACACAAAATGATAAATACCTTTACACGTAGAAAAAGGGAAAGTTTTTCAGAAATAGTAGGTGATATTTTTGGTGCATTGATACCAGCAGTGGGAATATCTTTGAATGCATTTAAAATTCGGAAATTATCCACAGTGGTAGATCGTTTATCTACAGATACTGCTGGAGGGTTCTTGATGGTAAATACCGAGATAGTTGCCATGAGAGCTATGGTGATGCAAAATCGACTTGCCCTTGACATTCTTTTGGCAAAAGAGGGTGGAGTCTGTGGAATGCTGAAAGTCCAACATTGTTGCACTTACATTCCAGATAAAAGTGAAAATATACAAAAGTATATAACGAATATTACAAGTTTGCACAAAGAACTTGTTCCACTGGAGGTTGAAAGTGCATTTGGAAAACTTGGTAAAGGGTTTTCTTCAGTAATAGATTGGTTAACAAGAATGAGTGGATTAATAATAGGGAAAGTTATAATAATAGCAACCATGATAATCATAATAATTTTAGTGCTGAAGCTTGTAATTACATGTATAAAGAAAAGAAGAAGACAGAATAAAATAGAAAAAGAAAACATGATAAACAAGGAGAGAGAGAGAGAAATGGGTGAAATAGAGCTAGAAGAGATAAAAGAGAACATGTACAAGAGACAAGTTGAAAGGGATACAGTTGTGTAAACTAACAAAAGCAAACGGATAAAAGAAATATGCTGTCTGAGAGAATTGTATAACTTGGGTTTTGTGGTGATATTAAAAATCACCAAAGGGGGAGTTGATGGAGCAGGATAAAGAACATTTTTAACCTCCTAATAATTTACGTAAATTAATTAATAAACATGTTCGTTTAAGTAAATAACCAACAATGTATGTTACATGTGAAGGGTTAAAGGTAACACGCTATTTTATGTGCAAATGAATATACTTATAATCGTTGACGTGGCTAACATAATCTAATATTTGCGTACTAATAAAATAATAAACGCATGATTTGTGCTTTGAAAATAAAATGTGTGGTGGCAAAATAAAGCGATGGTAAGTAAGGGACGGCTTTATATGTTGCTTTTTGCTAGGTAATACCTAACTGGGGTACGTAGAAAGATGGGAGGGAAACGAAAGGGTTTATATTCTTTATTTTAACAATATTTTGTTTATCTTTGAAAATAGTGCGCTTAGGCCTGTTGAGCAGCGATATAAAATGGCCGCCATGAGCTAGAGTACGCATGTGCAAGAAGCCGTGTGGAAAAGGAGAAAGGCTGTGAAAAAGAATGACCACGTGTTCGTGCTGAGAGCCTAGGATGGAAGTATGGTCAAGGCTATTGTGACCTTACTGAGCAAATGTGTGCCAAGATGATCAGCAAGAAGCGTGAGAAGTCAAAATGAATAAAGGGACAAACGGAACTGTTGAACCTAAAAAGTATCAGAAAATGATACAAATTGGACTGATCGAAACTGATGAGTAATGTCATGAACTGTGGGAAACGATGCAAGCATGGACATTCCACAAAGAACTGGTTAAGACAAGGAAGTTTGATAAAAATGTATATGGACTTGAATGAACCAATGAGAGAGAATCACGCCATAAAGAGGCAACATTTTATTTAGTAAGCGAGAATTAGGGTATAAGAAGACCTACTCCGGGAGGGGTTGGTTGGTATTAGTAGTATTATTTTCTTGATGATGATGAGCGAGCGTACTGTTAGGAGAAGAGAGAGCTGAGATTGCTGATAGATGGGTTGCGGGTGCTGAGCTGCTGCTACGGATGATCGAAGCTGCTGCTGCTATTTTCCTTAGGTATAAGATGCTGCTTTTTAAGAACCTTTTTATTCATGATAGATTTTTCATTTAGAGCTATTAGATTTTTCCAAGACAGATAGATAGATCTTTTTGAAGTTCTTGCTGTGACAAACTTTATCTTCCATCCAATAGGTATGCATTGTAATTTCAATTTATTCTTATAATGATGATAAATGTAATAATCTGAGTGATAAACTTAAACTTATGCATTGTTTCTAAAAACTTTATATAAACTTTATTATCTTTAAACAAATGACTCAGTGATTCTTTAGCTCAATAACTAAGGTAAAATGTTAAAGAGTTTATTGTGATTGGGCTGGTCTTAATCACCATCAACTAATTCCTACTAGTTGGTCCATCGACCAATGAGCGGAATACCTTAAAAGCAATGAGAAACATTATGTCGTGTTAAAAAGAGGTATCCCGTCTCCTTCCAGCGAATCGTTTTACTGTTTTTTCTCCTAGGTTAAGGACGGAGGTAATCCAGGGAATAAATGAGTAATCAATGTATATGCGGTGTCAATGGGCCCCACCGTCATATGGATATAGTCTGTGTATTGGAGAGATAGTTGTACCTGGATGACCGAGTTATATAGGAGAAGTATTTTTATTGTTAGCGCTGGATCATGTGGCACAGCATGTGTTTGGACTTCATTGGCCCCATGTCTAGTCTGGGACGTAGCAGACGATTTGCTATTGTCATTGTTGACATCCATTCCAGGTGGCTGGTGGTTAAATTCTTACACAAGATTACTGCGCTTACAACCATAGAAGCGTTATATGAGGTGTTTAGAGAGGACGATTTCCCGGTCATACTCATCACCGACCAAGGTACTCAGCTGATCTCTGGTGAGATGAAAGACTTTTTGGTGTTGTGTGGCGTGAGACATTCATGCGCTGCTTTGAACTGTCCTCGTGCGAATTGAATTGTGGAGAGAGCGAAACGCATGATAAAAGGTGCTTTGCAGCTGGCAGAGGCTAATTGACTGGATGTGAAAATGATGATCTCTGATTTAGTTTGGCCTTATCGTACCACAGAAAATTCTGCCACCGGTGAGGTTCCCTTTTGCATAATAAGTGGGAGGAAACCTGGCTCCAAACTTTGCCCTCATGGATGCGAGATTTCTTTGAGGGGAAGGGCACAGGATCTAGCGGTGGCCTTCAAGATAGAGGTGCAGGTCCGAGAATTGTTTGTGGTGGTTCAGGATTTAGCGGTGTCCTTCAGGATAGTATTGGAAGCCTGAGGATTGGTTCTGGTGATTAGGAAAAAAACAAATCTGGAAGAGGCCAAAAGGGGTTTAGTAGTTTTCGTGGTCCTTTTAAGGTGAAGGAGGTTCACATGTGGCATGTTGTGCTGTCCAATGGTGTACGTTGGAACTTGAGAACAGTGGCCAAGTATAGTGGTAAGAGTGTGTTAGAGATGGTGTTGACGGTGAAGGTTGCAGTGGCTTTATGCTCATGAAGGATGAGGAGGTGGTAAAGACGGATGATAGTGGTGTGAAGCTTAGTCGTTTTTCTGAGCATGGTGGTGATGGTGCCCGAGTGTGTGGAGAGGCTGGTGCTGATGGTAGGCATTGGTAGTGGGGTAGTAGAATACCTAGGCCAAGAAGACAAGCTGCTCACCTGCTGGACTTCGTTCAGTGACTGATACGCTTGGCCTAGACCAGCGCAGTTCTGTTTTCATTCTCAACAGTGCCCTTCCTAACTGTTTATACTGTGTGTATTTTTTCTGTTCTAAACAGGGTACAGTTTTCTGTTGTCAAGGAATGTATTTTCAAGTTATGTTTTTGTGTAGTGCACTGTTTACCACATGTAACATTACTTACCATTCTTGTGGTGGTTGCAGTGAGCTACAACTTCAGTTCTGTATGTGGTAATGGAAGGGGATGTGTTGTACTGTGATCCAGCGCTTATAATAAAAATAATTTCTCCTAATATGCTTTTGGTCATCCAGATGCAATTATTTCTCTAACACACACTCTGTATCCATATGACGGTGGGGCCCATAACACCGCATATACATTCACTTACTCATTTATTTCCCTGGATTTTCCTCCGACATGAAACCTAGGAGAAAAACGATTCGCTGGAAGGAGACGGGATACCTCTTTTATAATGACACAACAATTCTCATTTGTTTTTAAGGTATTCCGCTCATTGGTCGATGGACCAACTAGTAGGAATCAGTTGATGGTGATTAAGACCAGCTCAACCACAATGAACTCTTTTACCAATTCATTATTAATCATTATGCTAAAGAAAATCACGGAGTCATTTGTTTAAAGAATAATAAAGTTTATATAAAGTTTTGAATGCAGGAAATTCGAGATTAATTTATTATTCAGATCATTGCGTTTATCATCAATATAAGAATAGTTGTAATTGCATGACACTTTTATTAGACCGAAAATGAGGTTATCATACTAAGAACTCTATAGATCAACCTATCTATCTCTCAGGAAAATCCTAATAATTCTAATATAAATCTTATTAAATGCTAGTTCTCCTAAAGCAGCATCTTATACTCAACTGGAAAAGGAAAATCACAGCAGCAGCATCAGCTCGTCAGCATCAGCAACCGCAAACTCTCCCATCTACAGCATCTAACTTCTTCAGCATCTCCCGCAGCATCCCGCAGCATTCTAACCCCTCCCACCAAGAGTAGGTCTTCTTATACCCTAATTCTAGCTTACAGCATAAAATGTTTCTTCTTACATGGCGCGATTCATTCTCATTGGTCCAAAACTCAGGTCCCTATACATTTTAATCGAACTTCCTGGTCTTAACTAGTTCCGTGAGGAATGTCCATGCAAGCATCGTTTCCCACAGTTCATGCACTTGCTCATCCGTTTCGATCAGTCCAAATTGTTTCTTTTTCTGCAACAATTTATATAATAGAGTTCTTTCTATTGATTCAACCAGGCTTCTCACGCTTCTTGCTGATCATCTTGGCACACATCTGCTCAGAAGGGTCACAGCAGCCTTGACCATACTTTCATCTTAGCCTCTCGGCATCAGCACGTGATCATCCCTTTGCAACAGCCTCTCTCCTCTATCACATGGTCGCATCCGCTCATGCGCACTCTAGTATCTCGCGGCCATTTTATATTGCTGCTCGGCAGGCCTAAGCGCACTATTTCTAAAGAAAACAAAATGTTATTAAAACAATGAAATATAAACCCTTTCGTTTCCCTCCCGTCTTTCTACGTACCCCAATTAGGTATTACCTAGCAGAAGCAACATATAAAGTTGTCCCTTACTTACCATCGCTTTATTTTGCAACCCCACGTTTTATTCAAAGCACAAATCATGCATTTTATTATTATTTTAGTACGCAAAATATTATGTTATGTTAGAAACGTAAACAATTATTAGTTCATTATTTTGCACATTAAACTGCGTGTTATCCTTAACCCTTTACATACACTGTTGGTTATTTACTTGAACGAACATGTTTATTAATATTATACGAAAATATTAGGAGGTTAAAATTTTTATATTTACCCTGCTCCATCAACTCCCCCTTTGGTGATTTTTAACATCACCACAAAAACCTAAGTTATACAATTTTCTCAGACAGCATATATCTTTTATCCATTTGCTTTTGTTAGTTCTATACTTCTGTATCGCTTTCAACTTGTCTCTTTGTTTTCTTGTACATGTTCTCTTTTATTTCTTCTAACTCTATTTCACCTATTTCTCTCTCTCTCTCCTTGTTTATCATGTTTTCTTTTTCTATCTTATTCTGCTTTCTTCTTCTCTTTATACATGTTACTGCAAGCTTCAATACTAATATTATTATTATTATCATGGTTGCTATTATTATAACTTTCCCTATTATTAATCCACTCATTCTTGTTAACCAATTCGTTCCAGAAGAAAACCCTTTACCAAGTTTTCCCCAAACACTTTCAACCTCCAGTGGAACTAGTTCTTTGTGCAAATTTGTAATATTTGTTATATACTTCTGTATATTTTCGCTTTTAACAGGAATGTAAGTGCAACAATGTTGGACTTTCAACATTCCACAGACTCCGCCCTCTTTTGCCAAAAGAATGTCAAGGGCAAGACGATTTTGCATCACCATAGCTCTCATGGCAACCATCTCGGTATTTACCATTAAGAACCCTCCAGCAGTATTTGTAGATAAACGATCTACTACTGTGGATAATTTCCGAATTCTGAATGCATTCAAAGATATTCCCACTGCTGGTATCAATGCACCAAAAATATCACCTACTATTTCTGAAAAACTATCCCTTTTTCTACGTGTAAAGGTATTTATCATTTTGTGTGTTCCTTTTTCATTTCTATCCACATGAAAAATCTTTGGAAAGACCAGGCCTAAATAACATGATCCATACCAATGGTCCGGCAACCTATAATAAGCCCTATTCCCACAAACGTAATAAATCCCTGGAAATATTGGATCTTTTCCCCCTTTGAATCCCCATCCGCCTATAATTTGGTAATTGTCATGGCAATTACTGGAACCCACAAAATAATTGTCATATCTTGTCTTATTTCTTCTAATGCACAACCTTCCCTGTTGGGGCCAATCCAGAGTCATAGCTGCATTTGTCTTTTTCTTGTCATGATGGTCTTCCTCAAACGCCCAAAGAGGTGTTTTTGTCTCTTCTATCACTTTTCTTTCAAATTTCACTCTTCTCTCCTCGACCATTTCTAGAAATACCTTTTCTTCCTTCTTTAACTCACAGGTAAGGTTGTACCTAAATATATTATCTAATGTTAAAATCTTATTAAGCTCGGGAACTACAGAAACCTTTGCAAAAATCCTATCTACATCAGTGTAATAATATTCTAATCTGCCTGTTTTATAAAATAAGCTTGCTAATACACTACATGTTATTCCATATGTCAAAGGGAGGTGATGATAAGTCACACCCTCTGCCACAGATGCAGGCAGCTGCATACAAACATAGCAATCCCTTACATCCATTGTTTCTACGTACTCATACAATAATTTAGTAAACACATCCTTTGAAAAATCTGTTATTGATTTGTCCTTATGTAATTCTGCACTACTCCTTAAAATAACTGGCTCTTGAGTGTTAGCTTCTTTTTCTTTCTCAGTATTATTAGACTTTTCCACTACAGCTAAACTAATCGGAATAGTTATTGCTAAAACTACCCATACTGTTATTAATAAACCTGTACAAAAACAGCACATTTTGCACCATCTACTTAAAAACTCACATTTACATTTTCTATCCCTATTATTCTCCATTTTGTACTTGTTTTCTAGAAAATTGTCACTACACCTTAGAAATGACTTGCTTGCCACTCTGTACTTTCAAAATTTTGTCTTTACTTGGTTCTTTCTTTTAATTCTTTCTCAGAATTCTTTCTTTGTCACATCCGGTAATTTTGTCAGTTCAGTGTTTTGTCAAATCCGGTAAACTATCTACAGAAACTTCTTCAGGTTTGTTGCTTCAGGTTTGTTGCACTTCACTTTCTCCCATCAGGTTTCTTTGTTCTGGGTTTTCGTGAGTGTTCAATTCTTCTTTGTGACTAGTCGGAGCACGATACAACCATTCAGGCGATCTGTACTTCTGATTCACTTTCTTTATTCTTTTTGTTTTCTGCAAGTGTTTACCACCTTGTTTTCCTTGCTCCTTTTGACTTGTTATTTCATTCACTTGTTCAGCACTTTTTCCATCCAATTTTACGATTCTGTATCTTAATTTTCTTACTTCGTCGGGCCAATTGTCTCCTTTTCTTGGCCTTTTTGCTTCACTTCCTTTTTCTCTCTTTCTGTTTTCCAATTTCTTTTTCTTGTCTCTAGTTTTTCATTTCTTTCTTCTTCTGATTCTGTTTCAATCTTTTCGTTATTTCCTCTTATTTTGAAACTAATTATTTCGCTTTCAGCTACTTGTGGTTCTTTTCTTATCTTCCTTCGTTCACCTACTTCTGTCCCTCCTCGAGGTTCTTCCGGTTTTGTGTCAGTTTCTCTATCTGCTTCTAAATTTCCCTGTTCTTGTGTTTGACTATCTGTCCCTACTGCTCCTCGGGGTTTTTCCGATTTTTCTAACTTTTGGTCTGAAACTCTCCCTTCTTCATCTATTAATATTATCTTCGAAGGAATTTTACCACTACTTGTACTTGGTTGTTCACTATCACTGTTTTCTGGCTCAGTTTCTTCTCTTATGCTCTCATAATTCCACTTTGTTTTTGAAATTTCTTCTCCTTCTGAATGTTCTGTATCAGATTCTGAACTAGTATCAGATATTTCCAGATGTTGACTTACAGGTCGATCTTCAAATTCTGGAACCTCAGCTATTTCTTCTATTTCTTCTTCTTCTTCTTCTATCGTTTCACTTGTAGTTGGGTCTTCCAGATGTCGACTTACAGGTCGATCTTCAAGTTCTGGCACCCTGTTTGTCTCCTCTTCTCTTTCTGATGCTGAACTGTTGTCTGATATTTCCAGATGCCGACTCACAGGTCGATCTTTAGGTTCTGGAACTCTGATGGTGTGGCTGGCATGTACCCAGTGTTTCACTCCTGCACACTTAACTGCGGTGGTCGTCACTAGGATCACTTGTCGTGGTTCGTCCCAGCAAGGAACCAAACAGTTTCTTCTCCGGTGGACTTTTATTCGAACCCAATCTCCTGGATTCAAGTCGTGCGCTGGTTTTCTTTCAAGAGTGGTCGCATCCGGTCCAACCTGATGAAACACAGAACGCACCACATCAGCCAATCCTTTGCAATAATCCAGTACTAGATCATCAGTTATAGTCAGTAGCTTGTTGACAGGTACTTGTGCTTGTCTCATTGCTCGTCCCATGATTCTCATGTGGACTGAGTCCAGTCTTCCTTTCCGGAATACTTCTGATTGTCATCAGAACTAATGGCAAAGCATCTGGCCATTTCAGTCCTGTAGCTTGACACATTTTTCCTAACCTGTTTTTGATTGTTCCATTCACTTGCTCTACTATTCCAGAAGCCTCTGGTCTGTATGCACAATGCAGTTTTTGTTTAATACTAAGGGCTTCACAAATCAGTTTAACTAATTCGTTTTGGAAATGTGTTCCTCTATCTGTTTCAATCGTGACTGGAAAACCATACCTCGGAATGAATTCTCGCAGCAAAAGTTTTGCTACTGTCATTCCTTCTTGTTGGATATGCCTCCACCCAACGGGAAAACAAACAGACGACCACTAAAACATACCTCAATCTGCTGCAAGGTGGCATTTCTATGAAATCCATCTGCATTCTGGTGAAAGGACCCCCTTCTCGTCCTATTCTTCCTAGACTCACTACTGTCTTCCTTCCTGGATTTAACTGTTGACAAGTAAGACATCTTTGACAAAGACTCTCAGCTATGGCTCTGAATTTTGGATTGTACCATGTTTGTCTAAAAAGTCTGATCATTGAATCTCTCCCAATATGGGCTTGCCCATGGTACATCCGTGCCATGTCAGAAATCATGCTATCAGGCATAACTGGTCTCTCATCCCTGTAAACCCATACATCAGTTTCTTCATGTTTCCTACATCCTGCTTTTAGCCAAGTATCTTTCTCTTCATCTTCTGCAGCTTCTTGTAACTGTCTCACCTCATCCCATGTTTCAATTGAGTTAGTAAAAAGCAATGGACAAGAAATATGCTCTCTCTCGCGGCATTTATTAAAAGAAACCACATTCTTTGCACAGTACTGTGCCATTTCGTCAGCATATTTGTTGCCAACAGTAATGTAGTCTTCCCCGTTTTTATGTGCATTGCACTTCACTACAGCGATCTGTTTAGGCAGCTGTATCGCCTCAAGCAACTTTTTCACAAAATCACCATTTCTTATGGGTGTCCCTGCAGACGTCAAGAAACCCCTTTGTGACCAAATCTGACCAAAATCATGCACGACTCCAAAGCCGTACTGGCTGTCAGTCATAATCGTAACCCGTACATTTCTTCCCAATTTACATGCTTGAATCAGAGCTACTAATTCTGCAACTTGGGCAGACCGTACACCTTTCAGACAAGATGCTTCCAATACAGTTGCTACTGTCCAAACTGCATATGCTGCACTTAGAACTCCATCACTCGTTCTTAAACATGAGCCATCCACAAACAGAATATAATCTGATTCTTTCAGAGGCTCATCTCGTATATCAGCTCTTGGTTTAGTACAGTATTCGAGCACATTCAGACAATCGTGATCTACTTCATCCATTTCAATCACATTCTCTTCATCTGGCAATGATGTTGAAGGATTCACATTCATACATCTGTCAATGGTCACATTATCTGCACTCAAAATTACCTTTTCATACCTAGTCAGCCGACTATGTGTCATGTATTGTGTTTTCGTTCTTGTCAAAAGAATTTCCACAGAATGGGGAACATACACTCTCAATGGATACCCCATCACTATGCCTTCACTCTGTTCCAGACTCACACAAGTAGCAGCAACTGCTTTCAAACATCCAGGCAACGCTTTTGCTACAGGGTCTAAAACAGCTGAAAAATATGCAATTGGTCTTTTCATAGTTCCATGTCTCTGCACCAAAACTGAAAATGCACATCCATCTCTTTCACTGCAAAACAGCTCAAAATCTTTCTCATAGTCAGGCATTCCCAATGCTGGAGCCTCACACAATTTCTTTTTCAGCTCTCTGAATGCTTTCATTTCTTCATCATTCATTTCAAAAGGATCTTTAACATCCTTCTTTGTCAGTTTCTGCAATGGTTTAGCAATTAGTGAAAAACCGCTTATCCATTGTCGACAATATCCAACCATTCCCAAAAACATTCTTACCTCTCTTTGTGTCATTGGAGCTCTCATTCCTTGAATCATTTTTATTCTCTCTGTCGTTACCTTTCGTACTCCTTTCTCAATTTTATGCCCTAAATACTGGACTTCTTGTTTACAAAACTGCAATTTTGAAGGGGACACTTTATGTCCTCTTTTTGCTAAATGATTCAGCAAAGCAATCGTGTCATTGACACATGCTTCCTTCGTTTTTGATGCCACCAGTAGGTCATCAATATACTGAACCATTACTGACTTTTCTGGCATTCTTAAATCTTCCAATGATTTCTTTAGGATCTGATTAAAGATTGAGGGACTTTCTGTGTACCCTTGAGGAATTCGGCACCATGCCAAAATACGCTCTCCAAACCTAAACGCAAATATTGGCTGGCTATCTGGATGCAATGGAATAGAGAAAAATGCATGACATAAATCAATCACAGTGTACCACTCTGCTTCGCGTGGAATCTGGTATAGAATCACGGCAGGGTTCGGTACTATTGGGCAACAAGGCACAACAATTTTGTTTACCTTTTGTTAGACTTGGCATCTTTTGGCGTGTTTCCCCTGACTTTTTGCTTTCTGACCTCCCGGTTTTGACTCTGTTTTTGCTGGTGTAATGATTCTGCGCACTTTCCTCACTGCGGTCCAGTGGGAAAGTGCAAGTGCTCCTGTATAAAATGTGTTATGGATTGGCGTTTCCATGATTGGCCTATTTGGTTTATGTGTCAGTCCCTTGTAAAGTGCACTGCGAGTGCCAGGGCCTATAGACCAAATGCTGTTGGTGGGCTGCAGCACTGGATTGTGCCACCCACGCAAACAGCCCGTAAAGTGTAACTCGGGCCTGCCATCGCAGAGCCTGTGCGCAGCCTGGGGCTGCCATGTCGACTTGGCAAGTGCACACACTTGCAAGTCCCTAAACCTTCCCTTTGCTACATGTTAGTCACCCCTAAGGTAGCCCCAAGGTACCCCTGTGGGCAGGGTGCGTTGTATGCGAAAGGTAGGACATGCCCGGGTGTGTGTGGCATGTCCTAATAGTGAATCACAGCCTAGTTCGTTTTTCACTATTGCAAGGCTACCTGTTCCCCTAGGCCAGAACGGGCAGTTTTGATTATTACAGCTTATAATCCTAACTGACCCCGGGAACATGGTAGAAATTCGAGTTTAGTATGCCTGGACTCAGAATGATAAAATGCATCTTTTAGTGAAGTTGGTTTTAACATTCTGTGTTTGAAAATACCACTTTTAGAAAGTGGGTATTTTCTTGTCTAACCATCCAAGCCTGCCTCTGCGAGGTTGTGTATTCCTTGTCTGGAGTGTGAGTGACAGGGGCTGGGGGATGCCAGGAGACAGGGTGAGTCAGCACAGGGCTGAATAGCAAGATCTACATGTAGATGGGTGGGAGGGGTCGCACCTGGGCCCTGAATAGGACAGTGCCTTCCCTCCACAATGCTGGCTCCACCTCCTGTGGTGCGTCTGATGTCCCTGGCCTGCTCACTGAAAGAAGGGACGGAGACTTGTCAACAAAGTGCTCCAGAACTGGTTTGGACTAGACAAAGGCCTCTCTGCCTTCAGAGAACAAAGGAATTTGGGATATAAATATTGGGGCCCTGACCCCATGAATTTAGATCTCGCTGGAATCAAGGAACCTGCCAAGACGAAGAGCTGGAAGAGCTGCCAGGAGGAGTACTGCCCCTTTGCTGTGTTGTTGATTTGTTGGGTTGGCCTGCAGCTGCTGCTTCTGCCTTGGGCAGTGAAAGGACTAGACTGAACTTTCTACAAACTTGTGCTGAGTATCTCCAAGGGCCTGAAACCGAGCTGGCCTCCTGTTAAGAAGTCTCAGGGACTACAAAGACTTCACAAGCCTCTGGGTACCGCTTCTGGAACGCTGTTTCAGTTGCCACAGAGGAAGGGAACCGCAACCGACTCCGTCAACCGAATCCATCCCTGGCCGGTGACCTGTTTGCACCGCAGACCGCATCGCCCCGCTTCGCATCGCAACCCTGGTCTCACCGTGGGCGACGTCCGACGCCGCCAACATCGAGCCGCTGCTTGCACCGTGACCTGTGGGCAGCGCAGTTTGCATCGCATCGCTTCACTGAACCAACCGGACCCGACCGACGAGGTCGCTGCAACTGGCTCAAGAGTCGTGACCGCACCGCATTTGGGGCACCGCTCGCACGTCTGCGACGCACCGCTCCGACTCGCACCGCTGTCCGACGCCAGCTCCCGCACTCCGGCTTGGTCGCCTGCATCGCAACCTGTCAGCACCGCATCGAGCATCGTCTCACCCTGCATCGCACGCCTTGGACTCACCGACTCCGTCTGCACGACGCTCATCGAGCCGCTGCCTGCACCGCATCGAGGGACACCGCACCTTGCATCGCTCCGTCTTGCACCGCAGCCGCGACGAACGCCGACCGGCTCGTACACTCCGTACCAGCCACAACGAGAAAGGTACTGTAACCGAGTCTGTTCACGACTCTGCTGGCCCGTGTCGACGCGGTCGGCTGGAACTGTTAGACTCTGTGGTTTTCAGCATCACAATAGGCTCGGACGGAGCTACCGACTCGTACGAACTTTGCTTTTGTGCTATTCCTGCAAAGAAGAAGTTACCTTATCAAGCATTCATTCGTAAAGTATAGTATTGTGGATTTTTGTCGTAATTGGTCTTGTCTTGAGTATATAAAATATTGGTTATTTTTCTAAACTGGTGTGGTGTCCGTTTGTAGTGCTTACACTGTATTACTGTTGGTTATGTGCAAATGCTTTACACACTGCCTCTGAATTAAGCCTGACTGCTCGTGCCAAGCTACCACGAGGGTGAGCAGGGGTTACTTCACGAGTGTAACACCCTTACCCTGACTAGGAAGAAGGGTCCCTACTTGGACAAAGGTGCAAGCCCTTGCCAACTAGAGATCCCATTTCTAACACCTTTCTTAAATCCTGTACGATTCTATATCTTCCATTTGGCTTTTTCAGTCCCATTATTGGCGAATTACATGGACTGCTCATGATTTCTTTTAGAATCCCTTGTTCAATCATTTTATTTATTACTGGCGTTATTCCTTCAATTATTTCTGGAGTCAATTTATACTGGGGCGTATTTGGGTAACTCGTTCCTTCTTTTACTGAAATTTTTACGGGATCTACTCCTTTCATTAATCCTACATCTTCTCCTGTCAAGTCCCACACTTCTTCTTTTACTGTCCCTTTCAACTGATTTGGGATTTTCTCTGCATCAAATACAGGAAACAAACGATTTACTTCTGGTTCTAAATTTACCATTGTCATTTTGTACAGCACATCCTCATCTGGAGTCTGAAATGCAATTCCGTCTGGAGTACAATAAATTGTGCAATTCATCTTACACAATAAATCGCGTCCTAAAAGGTTAACGGGACTGCAATCACACACCACAAATCGGTGCATTTCACTAAATGGACCAATTCTTACCTTTACTAATCTAGTAAGAGGCGTTTCAATTTGCTGATTGGAAACTCCAACCACTTGTATATGTTCACCTGAGAGAGGGAGATTTGGAATTTCCACTGACCTAACAGTAGAACGGGTAGCTCCAGTGTCAACAAGGAATGTTATATTTGCACCATTCACTTCTCCATCCACAAATGGACCTGACTGATCTACCTCTAGAGTTGCGCCAAGCACGCACTCTTCCCTCTCTTTCAGACACCGTCATGAGCTTTCATACGACTCATCTTCACTCTGTCGTAACCAATATTGTGAGATTTCAGCTGCACGTGACAACTGTTTTACCTGTTCTCCTCCGTAGAATCCTGTTTCTGCACTGTATTTCTGTTGATTAGCACTCTTGGGAAGTGGTGGTTGTGGCACCTGACCTTGTTGAGTAACTACCTCACTCTGCACCTGTGAATTTAATGATTGATTTTCTACATTAGGTTTAGGAGGAAATTTACACTCGTTTCTCCAATGCCCTAGCTTTCCGCAATTGTGGCATGGCCACTTTTTCTTCGCCTCATCTATGCTCATTTGTCCTTTTCCTTTACCTATATTAGGTCGGGATTTAAACTGTCCTGTTTCACTGCTAGTATTATTCAATTGAGCTTCTTGCTTCTCTGCAACTTTCACCTGTGCCCACATGGCTTTTTCTTTCAATTTACGCTGTTTACTCTCAATTTCATCACTGCAATACTTAGCATATCTCAAAACCTCATCCACTGTGCTATTCTGCCACCCTATCAAATGCTGCTTAATCCTTTCACTTATCTCCGGTGTTAATCCATACACAAACCTATATACAAAGTGACTCATGTCCTTCTCACTTAGCGTCTCATAACCACTATACTGTTTGAAAACCAACAACAATCTCTCATAGTACGCATGCACTGATTCTTTGCTTTCCTGTGTTGTTCTGTCTATTTTCACCCAATCTGTTTCTTTTGGTGGAATTTTATTCTTCAAAAAGGTAACTACCTGATCATATTTCCTCATCACTTCTGGACCTGGCGCTCCTGTTTTGGCATCCCTTGGATATTCTACAGTTGGCCAGTCAATTGTAATCTTACATTCTGTCCATAAATCAGCAGGCACTACTGTGTCAAACAATCCATCTAGATCTATCCACAGCACTTTTGACACCTTAACAAATCTCTCCACTTGTCTGTACCATTCTACTGGTTTCTCTCTCAATTTTGGGAAGTCATTTGTAAATGACAGTATATCCTGTCTGGTCCATGGAACATGCACATAACTACCACCTGGTGTTTCTCTCATTGGGTACTCTCTAGTAACTGGTTCATTATCTGTCATTGCAAAAGCCAAAGATGCTTTATCCGTTGTTTTCTCATTCCTCTTTGTCCATCTATTTCTCCATCTATCCACATCACCCCACTTTCTCAATAAAACAATCAGTTCTTTTATCTGGGTCAGTCTTCCTGATGTGTTCAAATTTTCTATGTCTTTCTCACAAAAATCTACTCTGTACGGTTTCTGCAACGTCCTCACTTTCACAAATTCCACTCCTAGTTCACCTGCAATCTCTTCCAATTTGTCATGTAAATTTCTAGCTCTCCAAGTAAGACTCTTACACAAAAACATAATCTCATCATCCTGATAATTCTTTAGTTTTTCCGTTCCAATTGTTCCCAAAATCAACTCTTCCATATCTATTTTTAACCTAATTACATCTATTGGTTTTTCTTCTGGTTCTTTTGCTTTTAGTGCTTTCATCCATTCATTTAACTCTTCTGGAGTCGGACCTACAGGTGTACTATTTAACTCAATCCAATCACTGGTTCTTTCTGGTGTTCCTGATGCGGACTCTGTCACCATAGGCATTCTTCTAACCTCACTCTCATTTATCGTCAAATTTGTAGGTGGACTTGGTCTACACGTACTAGCCGAATTGTGTGCACCTTCATTATTCAGTTCCATCCCTTCTCTTTTTCTTTGCACATGTGAATTCATGGGAATCACCAAAGAATGTTCATTTATTTTCTGATTTTCAAAAATTGGCATTACTGGACCTATCGTTACTGGTACAGTTACAGCTTCCATATTCTTTGTCAATTCTCTTATTTTCTCAGTCAATTCTTTTGTCCTTTTTGCTAATTCAATTGCATTGTCACTTTCTGTCTCATCATTTTGTGAACATTTAAATGTTTCCTGTGACCTATTTATTTCATTTCTTCGTTCGGGTTTTTTATTCCTCCCAGTTTCCATTTGCGGTGCATTAGGTGTCACCACTACAGAAGTCTGTTGGTATGGAGGTGGGTTTCTATTTAAAATATCTTCCAGCAATTCGTCATCTGTTTCACTACCACCATACACATACTTTTCTACCACTACATGTTTCTTTTTCTCAGTACACTTTCTCTTTGCTTCTTCCTCAACCGCAAAAGCTGGAAACAAACCTCCTGCCATGTTAGCGTATCTCCAACGCTTTACTCTGTCCTCATGATTTATTCCCCACAACCTTCCTGGTATAAACTCATGATTCTTCAATCCTCTGGATCTCTCTCGTTCATACATCTCATCTTCCCATTCCGCTAAAGCTTCAAACTGTGTCGGTCTAGGTTCTAACATTACCATCTTTTCTCTCAAGTTCCGTAATACAGCGACATTAAATGAACCATTCTCAGGAAAAGCCAATGCTCCATCGTTCTTTGTGTATTTTGTCCAATTTTCTAACCAAATGCATGTATGATATCCATATTTCAGCATCATATGTGAAGCTGGTGATTTCGGCGGAGGAATTATTTGTCCCTCTCTAGTCACTACCTTTTTGTCCTTCTTAAAGAAGTTCTTAACTTTCGACATCCAAGACGTTTTCTCTTTCCCATATTCATAGTACGACATGATTCACAACCTTTCTCTCCTTAAAACAATCCGCAAATCAACTCTGTTCCCTATGCGTTTATTTCAACCAATGCTAGCGCGACTCACACCAACGCTCCAATCACAACGATTTCTGTCTACGGCGCACTGTCCAATCCCAGCGCGGCTTTTGTCTACGTCACTTCGCTCCTGTTCTCATGTGACTAGTGCACTGTCCAATCCCAGCGCGGCTTTTATCTACGTCACTTCTGCTTTTGACCCCTCCTTTACAAAAGTTATCGGCAATTTCTTTTTCAACAATTCTTGTTAGTTACAACATTTTATCCACATTTCCATTGTCTGATTCGCTAAACCGAAAAGATAGCTTTTGACCATTCACACAAGAATTCTGTATTTTCCAGTAGGCAGCGCTTACCTCTACCCTACCACAGAACTTTCAGTTTCGTCGATAAAGTAGCACTTCCCTCTACCTTACCCTTCTTTCAAGCAAACGGTAAGCCCGTTTTTCTGGGGATAAAACACATGTGGAGACTATACTGCTCCTGAGAATTAAGGCCAGAGTTTCACAAGAAAACCGATCACTATTTCACTTACACACCTTTTATACGCAAAATATCCCTAAATAACACAACCTGTGTTATTACCAAATTGAACTCAGACAGTGTAAAATTCCATGCGACTTCTCTTGCCACACGTGTTCCACTTCCTACTTCCCGGAAGCGTGAAAACTTACATATAACATAACGCGACTCAACAAAAAGTGTTAGACATAAACTTATCAATAATCTATAATCAAAAATCAATAATCACCAAACTAATCTATAGTAACCATAACTCTGCTACCAAGAAATCTGATCCAGCGCTTATAATAAAAATAATTTCTCCTAATATGCTTTTGGTCATCCAGATGCAATTATTTCTCTAACACACACTCTATATCCATATGACGGTGGGGCCCATAACACCGCATATACATTCACTTACTCATTTATTTCCCTGGATTTTCCGCCGACATGAAACCTAGGAGAAAAACGATTCGCTGGAAGGAGACGGGATACCTCTTTTATAATGACACAACAATTCTCATTTGCTTTTAAGGTATTCCGCTCATTGGTCGATGGACCAACTAGTAGGAATCAGTTGATGGTGATTAAGACCAGCTCAATCACAATGAACTCTTTTACCAATTCATTATTAATCATTATGCTAAAGAAAATCACGGAGTCATTTGTTTAAAGAATAATAAAGTTTATATAAAGTTTTGAATGCAGGAAATTCGAGATTAATTTATTATTCAGATCATTGCGTTTATCATCAATATAAGAATAGTTGTAATTGCATGACACTTTTATTAGACCGAAAATGAGGTTATCATACTAAGAACTCTATAGATCAACCTATCTATCTCTCGGGAAAATCCTAATAATTCTAATATAAATCTTATTAAATGCTAGTTCTCCTAAAGCAGCATCTTATACTCAACTGGAAAAGGAAAATCACAGCAGCAGCATCAGCTCGTCCGCATCAGCAACCGCAAACTCTCCCATCTACAGCATCTAACTTCTTCAGCATCTCCCGCAGCATCCCGCAGCATTCTAACCCCTCCCACCAAGAGTAGGTCTTCTTATAACCTAATTCTAGCTTACAGCATAAAATGTTTCTTCTTACATGGCGCGATTCATTCTCATTGGTCCAAAACTCAGGTCCCTATACATTTTAATCGAACTTCCTGGTCTTAACTAGTTCCGTGAGGAATGTCCATGCAAGCATCGTTTCCCACAGTTCATGCACTTGCTCATCATTTTCGATCAGTCCAAATTGTTTCTTTTTCTGCAACAATTTATATAATAGTGTTCTTTCTATTGATTCAACCAGGCTTCTCACGCTTCTTGCTGATCATCTTGGCACACATCTGCTCAGAAGGGTCACAGCAGCCTTGACCATACTTTCATCTTAGCCTCTCGGCATCAGCACGTGATCATCCCTTTGCAACAGCCTCTCTCCTCTATCACATGGTCGCATCCGCTCATGCGCACTCTAGTATCTCGCGGCCATTTTATATTGCTGCTCGGCAGGCCTAAGCGCACTATTTCTAAAGAAAACAAAATGTTATTAAAACAATGAAATATAAACCCTTTCGTTTCCTCCCGTCTTTCTACGTACCCCAATTAGGTATTACCTAGCAGAAGCAACATATAAAGCTGTCCCTTACTTACCATCGCTTTATTTTGCAACCACACGTTTTATTCAAAGCACAAATCATGCATTTTATTATTATTTTAGTACGCAAAATATTATGTTTTGTAGAAACGTAAACAATTATTAGTTCATTATTTTGCACATTAAACTGCGTGTTATCCTTAACCCTTTACATACATTGTTGGTTATTTACTTGAACGAACATGTTTATTAATATTATACGAAAATATTAGGAGGTTAAAATTTTTATATTTACCCTGCTCCATCAACTGGATTTGCGGGGCTCGAGGGACTTTGGTCTCGCGGGTGTTCAGAGGGTTCAGATGCCATTTGTGACGGTGTCGGTGTGTCTTTCTTTTCGCCAGCAGTTGCTTACTGCCTGGCAGAGGGAGCACCACGTCTTCATTCAATAAATGAATAAGGAAAGTACATACAGCGTGCGGAGTTCATTACAACATTTAACTCTCTCTCGGGGCCCAAGCTGGTGCAGTGACATCAGTAGTGTGTGCATGCTTGGCTTGTTTCAGAAGCTCTGCATAAGTCTGTCGTAGGGCGTGATTCCTGTGGCCCAGGGCTGGGTCAGCAGAGCACCATGCAAATAAATGGCTGGGGTCAGGGATGGCCTATGGTGACAATGTAGGAGTGGGTGGTGCTGAGGAGTCATGTTGGGGGAGGAGTCTGGTAGCTCGCTTTGGCCGGGAGTTGAGGACTTTTGTAAATGGTATTTATATAGTTGGAGAATGGAGAACACTTGCGTAGGTATGTTGATGTGAAGCAGCTCCTCTCACTCCAGCTGCTGAGTGGTTGAACAGCGAAACTTTGCAGCCCTCAGCCCCCAGCCCCCACTCCCTGCAGCTGACTGGCGGCCTTGTGTCATCATTACCAGGGCAGCCAGGCCGAGACCTCCCTTCACCTTTGCACAATATACACGTTTGCAGTTCCTGAGATGCTTGGTGAGTGGAAGTTTACTTTCCCTGCAAAAAGAATATATTCATGATCGCAAACGTTTTCAGTTGTATCCACATCTGGCATTTTTAAAAGTGCTCTCTTGTATGCTTTTAACGTGTGGGAGCATTACACTTCAGTACATCGGTTTATATCATTATATTGATAGGGAGGCGCTACAAAATCCCTGCTAGCCTCCCGCAGCGCGGGTTCCTTCCTTCTCGCTCCTGTTCTGTGGCGATTGGTCCCGGAGGACCACAACACCCAGCCTGCCTCACGCTCGAGGCGCACAGCTGCCATCAATCCTGACAGCGCCTGGAGGCGCTACAAAATCCCTGCTAGCCTCCCGCAGCGCGGGTTCCTTCCTTCTCGCTCCTGTTCTGTGGCGATTGGTCCCGGAGGACCACAACACCCAGCCTGCCTCACGCTCGAGGCGCACAGCTGCCATCAATCCTGACAGCGCCTGGAGGCGCTACAAAATCCCTGCTAGCCTCCCGCAGCGCGGGTTCCTTCCTTCTCGCTCCTGTTCTGTGGCGATTGGTCCCGGAGGACCACAACACCCAGCCTGCCTCACGCTCGAGGCGCACAGCTGCCATCAATCCTGACAGCGCCTGGAGGCGCTACAAAATCCCTGCTAGCCTCCCGCAGCGCGGGTTCCTTCCTTCTCGCTCCTGTTCTGTGGCGATTGGTCCCGGAGGACCACAACACCCAGCCTGCCTCACGCTCGAGGCGCACAGCTGCCATCAATCCTGACAGCGCCTGGAGGCGCTACAAAATCCCTGCTAGCCTCCCGCAGCGCGGGTTCCTTCCTTCTCGCTCCTGTTCTGTGGCGATTGGTCCCGGAGGACCACAACACCCAGCCTGCCTCACGCTCGAGGCGCACAGCTGCCATCAATCCTGACAGCGCCTGGAGGCGCTACAAAATCCCTGCTAGCCTCCCCGCAGCGCGGGTTCCTTCCTTCTCGCTCCTGTTCTGTGGCGATTGGTCCCGGAGGACCACAACACCCAGCCTGCCTCACGCTCGAGGCGCACAGCTGCCATCAATCCTGACAGCGCCTGGAGGCGCTACAAAATCCCTGCTAGCCTCCCGCAGCGCGGGTTCCTTCCTTCTCGCTCCTGTTCTGTGGCGATTGGTCCCGGAGGACCACAACACCCAGCCTGCCTCACGCTCGAGGCGCACAGCTGCCATCAATCCTGACAGCGCCTGGAGGCGCTACAAAATCCCTGCTAGCCTCCCGCAGCGCGGGTTCCTTCCTTCTCGCTCCTGTTCTGTGGCGATTGGTCCCGGAGGACCACAACACCCAGCATGCCTCACGCTCGAGGCGCACAGCTGCCATCAATCCTGACAGCGCCTGGAGGCGCTACAAAATCCCTGCTAGCCTCCCGCAGCGCGGGTTCCTTCCTTCTCGCTCCTTTTCTGTGGCGATTGGTCCCGGAGGACCACAACACCCAGCCTGCCTCACGCTCGAGGCGCACAGCTGCCATCAATCCTGACAGCGCCTGGAGGCGCTACAAAATCCCTGCTAGCCTCCCGCAACGCGGGACGCGCGCGCGGACCAAGCCCGGACAAAGGGCGGACCCGTCTACACCCGTCATCGCCCGGAAGAGGCTGGGCTGGGCCACCCCCTGACTTCTGCCTACTGATCAGATACTCTCAGCCCTAAGGTACTGTCCTCACGTCTCAGTCCGGACCTACTGGTGGTTTATTAACAATAGAAACACAGGGCATAATGGGCAAAAGGAAAGCCAATGACGTTTTGGGTGAAGAACAAAGTGGGAAAGGCAAGAAGGTAAAAAAAATGGGGAAACGGTCAGCTTTGCATAGCAGTAATCAAGTAATAGCACGAATTGATGACTTGGTCAATGAATGTGAGGCGATTTTAACAACGCCTAATCCCATGTGTCCAGTTAACAGCATGACAGAAGAGCTATCGTCTCCGAGTACTAGTGTTAAATGTGTAAAATTATCACTACATGTACCGGACATGTTTAAGAAAAAGGTGGTCCCTGAGGGATTAAATGTGGGCAGTGAAACAGCACTCTCTAGAAACTCTCAACTTACACCTTTGTGCATAAATAGTCAATTGGAACCCGTTATTGAATGTTCTAATATGTTCGCTGTGTTAACATCGCCGAATGATGAAGGTCCTGTTATAGTATGTACTGAGGAGGCTATAAATGTAATAGATGATGTTATTCCATCTTGTCTGTGCAAGATCTCATGCTCAGATTCACTACGTGGGCAGTTGACCTATTTGAAATCACAAATGACCAAACTCAATGAGGAAGTTACCTCGCTCAAAAGTGTTGTAGGGAAGCTTACAGAGTTATTGGGAAAATATCAGCAAGTTATTCCTGCTGGCACAAGTAGAACTCTATCGCCTCAGCAACCTCACGAGAGTTCATCTATAAGTGATAATTTGGGAAGTGGGGAGAGACTTATAGCTAACTACGTTACCGACCCTCTGACAATAATTAATGATAAGCATAAAAATCATAGAGGTACGAATTCCAATCAACCCCCAGCCTCAAATAACATACTATGGAAGCAGGGCCCTCAGAGCCAAAATGTGGGAGCAAGTAGGGTCCACAATATGTTGCCGAGTTTTCATTCACTCTCCGGGTTGGAAAATATTGAAGATAATAGCAAGTGGGACAAGGTAACACTACGATCCTCGAGGTACCAGATATTTCTAACCAGTGTGCCAAAGTTATCTTCTAGTTTAGTAAAAGAGGATGAATTCACGTTGATTAATAAATGCATCCATTGGCTTAGACAGGTGCGCAAATGCAGATCTGTCATAAGGGAGGATGTCTCCTCGGCAAAAAGGTGTTCGGTAGAAGGTTCAAATTTAGATTTCATTCGGCTTTCCCTGGTTTCCCTTGACCTAGTGGACAATTTGGTGGCCTTTGAGATCAGGACATCAAATCTGATTGCAACACAAATAAAAATGAAATACAACCCCCCAATTCCATCGATAATGCAAAATCCCACAGCCCCCAGTCTATTGGCCAGCGGGGGATCATGTCTGTCAAGTATAGATTGAAGTTTAAGGAATTCAATTCCCCCTTCAAGACAATTGACAACCTCACTCCCAGTGGTAATGGCAGAAAACGCTTCGCAAGCACGTATTGGTAGCATTAGGAGTGGGTCGGTTAGTGAAGTGTCATCTGTGAGTGAATGTAGTAGGAAGGCCCAAGTCGACCTCAGTTCCAGTGAAGTTTCTGTTCAGTGTAGGAGGGAAGTGACAGAGGGTGTACCCCCACCTACAGATAGTACTCTTTCGTTATCAACAATTGATCAGTTGTCCCTAGTCACATGGAATATTGCAGGCTTACACACTAAAGTATTATCTTTGGATTGGTTGGACTTTATAGATAAACATGATATTTGTGTTTTCCAAGAAACGTGGTCACCAAACCCGATTTTTATTCCAGGTTACTTAAATTTTTTTAAACCAGCCACAAGGGGGCAGAAGGGTAGATCTTTTGGAGGCCTTACCATTTGGGTGAAACAATGTTTAAGTTATGATATTAAGGAAGTTTATGTTGATAGCCCCGACATCATGGCCATCTCCCTAAGCTTAAGAAAGAAGCGTCATCTAATATTGATAAATGTGTACGCTAGGGGGCTTGCAGGAGGAAGGCAATCCACTACAATTACCAAATTAGAGCAATTTTTAGAGGATCTTAAAGGCGCAAATAATGTGACGATCGCAGGAGATTTTAATACTACCTTTGAACCCCTCGACAGGGATGATGGCAACCTTAGTGAAGAGGAAGATGCCCAATGGAGTATACCATCACTAGAGTTGCCACCAATTAGGAAATGGACCGAGGCTGCCTTACAACTAAAAGCATTATGCTTAGAGAAGGGCCTCAGGGCTGTTAATGGAAGAATGCCGTCTGACAGACTGGGTTCACCCACATATAGTAATGGGTTGAGAAGCAGTCGTATAGACTATATACTTGTCAATGTTGAACAATGGCCAGCCCTTGTTGATATGGTGGTAAGTGAGCGTAACGAAAGTGATCATAACCCGCTTGTGTTATCAATGTTATCTCCGGGTACTAAAGAGCCTCGGCGAATAATACCTGTGAGCGAAACTGCAGAAACCCTAATATGTAACGATCAAAGGAGGGTGAAATGGGATAGGATTGTAACAAACGCTAGTTCCCTTAAACAAATGAAAGCAGCGGTGGAGAGCACGTTAGCAGTTTTTTATACTATGTCTGAACAAGAGAAAAATAGTGCTATGATTACCAAAGCTCATGATGTTCTGTTTGTAAAAATAAATTCCTATTTTACTAAAATACACAAACCACACAGCAAAGGAATAGCGAGGCAGGAAAGGTGGTATAATAAAGGCTGTAGAGAAGCGTACAGGCAGTTGTCCTTAGCCATTAAATCAAAAGATATGGAGAGAATAAGAACTACCCGAGCCTCATATAAGTCAACATTGGCAGCAGCAAAAAGGGAATGGGACGAACAAAGATGGTTAGAGCTCCTCCAGGCTAGCAGGGGTAAAAACACGCAGTCCTTTTGGAATATGGTCAAATGGGGGAATGCTGGGTCAGGACAAAAGCCGCAAAACCACGTTGCCCAGGACATGTGGGTCTCCTTTTTGAGGAGCAATTTGCAGCTAAAAATGATGACATCCAATTTCAAATTCCCATGGCTGACCAGCCCCTGTCTTTTACTCAGGACGAGGTGGAGAAGGCTTTGATGGCAGTACCCAGGGGAGAGCTCCAGGTCTAGATTGCATCCCTGCAGACCTGTTTGTCCATGATAAAGAGAACTGGATAAGGTACATTCTTTGGTTAGCAAATGCTATAGCTAATGGAGCCCCCATTCCAGAGACTTGGCGTGGCGCCAAAATCCTCCCTATTTATAAAAAAGGGGACCGCTCCTGTCCCAGTAATTATAGGCCGATCAGCCTAATCGATTCCATACAAAAGATTACTGCAAGACTAGTGCTGAGTAGGATACAGGAGTGGATGGAATCTAAAGAAATACTATCCCCCCTACAGGCAGGATTTCGCTCACACACAAGCACTGTCGACCAAGTCTTCCGGTTCATATTGATTTATTGGCGCACAGTTGTAATAGCAGGTGGTACCATTTATGCAGCCTTTGTGGACCTTAAGTCTGCTTTTGATATGGTACCACGTAAGAAGCTCTGGGAAGTACTGCACCGTCTAGGGATGCCCGCAGAACTTCTATCAATGATAGTGCGATTGCACGAGGATAACTTCGCCCAGGTGCGCTGGGGCGAACAGGGATGTGTAACTCCACGCTTTCCGGTATCTAAAGGGGTGCGACAAGGGTGTGTTTTAGCTCCAACCTTGTTTTTATTATATATCAATGAGGTAGTAAACTATTTTTATACACACATGACAGATGCTCCATCCCTTGCTGGCACCAAAATACCGCTACTTATGTTTGCGGATGATACTTTGATCATCTCAAAGACACGGGCTGGGTTGGATAGGGCACTCAGGCGCTTTGAGGGGTTCTGCCGAGATCACGACCTGGTGGTCAATGTTGAAAAGACAAAATATATGGTCTTACATAAGCACAATGTAGTTAGTGGGAGGGTAGAAATGAATGGGAAGCAACTCGAACAGACTGATGTGTTTACATATCTAGGTATTACATTAAGCAGAAAATTAAACTGGAGGCCTCATATTGATCTTATGGCTCTTAAACATAGTCAACTAGCGGGGGTTCTTTTAAAAGAATTTAATCTTTCCCACACTAAGCCCATAGGTCCAGCAATTAAAATATACAATACAAAGATCAGGTCTTCCATAATGTATGGAGCAGAGCTTTGGGGCTTTAATGATCTTTCCCCCTAGTTCTTGCCCAGAACAAATTTGTGAGAGCTTTGACTGGTCTACCACAAAGCACCCCACTAACACCTCTGTTATCAGATTTGGGTTGTAGCTTGTTGGCGGAGGAAGCACGTTTTAGACCAGTAGCTTTTTGGCGCCGATTGTGGTCTACTCCTGAACTCCTACACTATGCAATGGCAGCGAAGGATGTAGTAGATGCAGATAAATCATGTAAGGTTGTCTGGCTGCAAAAAGTTAAGGCTACACTGGTAGATATGGGCATGAGGCATCTTTGGGAGGACCCGGCTGTAAATCAGTTCCCATCAAAAAAGAATTTAAGAAGGCATACTGGTCGATGGTCAAGGCGGACCATCTACATTCCACAAAGGTAAACTCATTGACTGGCCTGTTTTTGGAGCATAAGATTGCTCCTAAATATGAACATTTTTGGGATTTTATAACTGTACCATGTGAAAGGAGATTATACTTCCAATTTCGGGTAGGGAGCCTCCCGGTAAATTTTTTCACCAGGAATTGGTCCAGCATGAACAAAAGTAAATGTTTGCACTGTAATGATCAGGACGAAACAGTATTACATATTTTATTTGCCTGTCCTCTTTACAAAATTCCGCGTAAAAAATGGCTGAAACCAATCTGTGTTAACATGGGTACGCGGTCCAGTGCAACAGCTCTGCGCATCATTAAGACCAACACTAATGAGCCATATGTAATAGCTATTGCTAAATTTTTAGGTTGGTCATGGAGAATTCGCGCAAACTTTTAAAAAAACATAGGTGACCAGGCCCCTGGGTAGTACTGAGGATGACATATCCCCTGTCAGGGACCTTACCTAATCAAGTATATAGTAAGAAATTTAAGAAGTATAACAGAGTTTATGTAAGGATTTAATAGGAACAACATGATTTTATATATATTTAAAAAAAAAAAAAAAGATTTTATTAGTTTTAAGACCAAAAGTTTTAGCTTCTTATTGTATTTTAGATATTTGTCTATTGTAAAATGTGTACAGTGCTGTCAACCCATGAATTGTTATTTTGATTTTGGGAATGTTAATGAATACAATTATCTTTGTTTTCATTGGTTACTGTAACTTGCGGCAAATGGCTTTTATGATTGATTTAATCGAAATAAAGCAAATTGAATTGAATTGAATTGAAATTGACATCAGTAGTGTGTGCATGCATGGCTTGTTTCAGAAGCTCTGCATAAGTCTGTCGTAGGGCGTGATTCCTGTGGCCCAGGGCTGGGTCAGCAGAGCACCATGCAAATAAATGGCTGGGGTCAGGGATGGCCTATGGTGACAATGTAGGAGTGGGTGGTGCTGAGGAGTCATGTTGGGGGAGGAGTCTGGTAGCTCGCTTTGGCCGGGAGTTGAGGACTTTTTGTAAATGGTATTTATATAGTTGGAGAATGGAGAACACTTGCGTAGGTATGTTGATGTGAAGCAGCTCCTCTCACTCCAGCTGCTGAGTGGTTGAACAGCGAAACTTTGCAGCCCTCAGCCCCCAGCCCCCACTCCCTGCAGCTGACTGGCGGCCTTGTGTCATCATTACCAGGGCAGCCAGGCCGAGACCTCCCTTCACCTTTGCACAATATACACGTTTGCAGTTCCTGAGATGCTTGGTGAGTGGAAGTTTACTTTCCCCTGCAAAAAGAATATATTCATGACCGCAAACGTTTTCAGTTGTATCCACATCTGGCATTTTTAAAAGTGCTCTCTTGTATGCTTTTAACGTGTGGGAGCATTACACTTCAGTACATCGGTTTATATCATTATATTGAGAGCCAATTATTAAAACTGTTAATAAATGCCTCTCAATATACTGATATAAACTGAAGTACTAAAAATTAAGCACTCCGGCATGTTAAAAGCATACAAGAGAGGCGCCCCACCACTTTTTAGTTCTACTGGCACACCTTTGAGTCAAAGGTCGCAGTGGTGTGAGGGCGGCCACCGCGCGGTCCCAGGAGCAGCAGTATGGCATGCATCAACCATTCTTGGATAAAGGTGGCACTATCCGCCTCGGACGCAACGTCTTGGTGACCTTTTCCACTTCTCAGCAGCGCACTTTGCCTCTGGCACACCTTCTCAGCGCTCCACTCTGCCTCAGGTGTGAGTTTGGTATTATGGCAAGAGCTGCAGACACTGGTACTAGGTTCAAGTCTCGGCATCGGCTCAACATCCTGTGATTCTGGTTAAATCGCTTAAGCTCCCCATGCCTAAAGAAAATGAATGTGACCGCGTGTAATGTAACTGGCGCTCATGTAAATCTCTCCAATACCTTCAAGTTGAGTTTGCGCTTTAGTAAAAAAAAAACTTCTTGAGTACCTTCTTTTCTGGAACTGTTTCTTACAAAGAGCGCACAAGCATCAGGGCACAAAGATCGCTCTCCCAAGCTTCCTTCAGACAGCGAACCCACATAGTGCTGGGGCTCAAACTGCTCCAGTGCTTCAAAGTCAGTTGCAACTCTGCAGGGTTGTTAGACTCCTTCCTTCTCTCAGCAGCAAGTTGGCTTCCAGATGCTTCAGGTCAACGTCTCAGCATCTTTCAGCATGGTCAGACTCCAGGTAATGTCCTGCATCCTCTGTGAAGCTGGTTGTACGGCAGACACCAGCGCTGGGTGCACAGCAGTCCTCTGAGTACTGTGCAGCGTGCTCCCTCCTTTGGTAGAAAAGCACTTGGAACTGGAACAAGTAGGTCAGTGACTCCCACCTTTATACAGGTTAAACAATTAGAGAATCTGAATTCTCTGTTTCACTATCAGGGTTGATTCTCTTTTATGTGT
Source organism: Calotriton arnoldi (assembly GCA_963921515.1). Taxonomy (NCBI): domain Eukaryota; kingdom Metazoa; phylum Chordata; class Amphibia; order Caudata; family Salamandridae; genus Calotriton; species Calotriton arnoldi. The sequence goes on along the minus strand of CAWUFW010007607.1, from coordinate 760,849 downwards.
CCTCTCCAGACTGTTCTTCAACTCAGCCTCTTTGTAGAGTGATTCTCCTCACAGATTGGTGAACACCAGCCTTCAGGACTTGCAACAGAGGCATAAAGAGGTATGGGCTTTCTGCACCAGTCAGCTCATCAACAGCCACATTAACAGTGATCAGAAAAGAGGCAAAAAGGATGGCCTCACCTGAAGGACTCTTCTCATCCGGAACAACAAAGACTGCAGTCCCACCCTTTACCCACACTATTTACCAAATGTCAGTGCTACAGGAAGAGTAATCAGCAGCGCCTCTCAGCAAAAGGACCTCATTGAATTTCTAAAGAAACCCTGTCTCCTCTTTCCCCACTTCAGTGTCTAAGTCTTCTCCCTCCAGCTTCAGAAATATCAGTAATACATTTCTGTCTGGAAAAAAGAACCTCACCTCCATCTTGTGCACAGGAACAAGTCTGAAGCTTCCAAAATAGAACCCACATGCCTCCCATGACTCTGATCCGCCCATACACACAATGCATGCACCACACAGCCACATAAACAAACACACACCACATACGCATAAGATGTTAGCACCAAGGCCTTGGTTAGGGCATAGAGGGGTAACTTTACACAACAGATTTACCCTCTACTAACCGGCCTGGTCACTTCAGTCCTCCAGCTCCTTGCTTGTGGTGATTCCTCGAGTCGGAGGGAAAAAGTTGACAAGCAGTTCTTACTCCTACCTGGCTGATAGGGTTTGGAATGCCCTCCCACAACAACTCCGTGCCACTGAAGACATCCAGATCTTTAAACAACTCCTCAAGACCTGGCTCTTTGGGTCTGCTTTCTATAGGCACCTGTTAGTTTGGGATCAGCGAGCGCCAGGACACTCACTGAGTAGCTGTTGCGCTTTACAAATACCCAATAATAATAAAGTGTGTAATTGGCCCTTCTCTGTACTGACACAGGTATAAAAAAGGGCTGGTCACAACTACGGATTCATAGAACATTGTGCACTGCCGCCACTACTCTACATGCTAAACCCTTGACAGGGACCAGTATTCCTCTGTCAAACAAATCAGGGTGCTCTTGCTGTGCCCCTTCAGGTCGCAGGACAAGTTTAAGACCTAATTCACCTTAAGGGACAAGCCTAGGCCTTCGTGCACACACTAACATGAGGCTAAGGCTGAAATAAAAGAAAAACAGGACACCAGATATTTGCAGTATGGCACACCGGACGGGATCCCTTCCTAACCGTGTTTTTTATAGATTGGCCTCTATGGGATATTCTAATTGTGATGTGTGTGATTTCACAGCTTAGTGGGCACATGGTGCAGTGAATATTTCTGCTTGAAAACATGTGTTGCAGAAAAGATTGAGATTAGATGTAGCTGTGCATGCATGTACTGACTTTATTTTGGGTGGCAGTAGCATATAAAAACCACAGTTGATGGGCATCAGGAATATTAAAGGGGGGGTTTATACCTAGGAGAGACAGTAGAGTAACCTATTGGACACTTAAACCACCAGGAGTATTACTTGAAGTCTACCAAGGAACAACGTATTAGCATCCCATTGGAGGCACTTTTAAACCAGCAAACTGTATTATGTGGAGTCTATCATGAAGAGGCAAAAGGTTAACCCATTGGAGGTGCTGTTAAACTGCCAACGAGTATTAAATGGGTCTACAAAGGAGTGACAGATGAGCAACCGGGAGATACTGTTAAACCACCAAGGAGTATTATGTGAGGTCTGTCCAGGAGTGACAGATGAGTAGCCCATTGTAGACACTGTTAAACCAACTGTTAAGTAGAATCTAGACAGGAACAACAGATGATCAAATCACTGAAGCCAGCAGAAGCAAAGCCAGGGAAAAGATTTATGGATCTGGCATGGTTATTGGCTAAAAGAGCCATTGCCATGGCCTGGAAATCAACAGATGCTCCTTCTCACCAACACTTGTTTAAGGTGGTCGAGACGTGGTCCAGCAGCAAGAGCATAGTTTTACACTGGGAGGAAAGCTAATTGCACAGCTGTGGGATGAGAAACTAATGTCGTTCACCACATGACATAGTAAGGAGGGTACAGTACTGGCGAGCCAGGATACCTGCTAGAAGTTACTAGTTTGTTTAGTAGTTAAGCGACTGCTTAGAAAATTAAGTAAGTTTAGCAGATTAATAAAGTGTATGTAAATAAAGAAGCAGAATGTGAAGTTGAAAAGTTCCATGAATGTGAAGGAATTTGAAATTGGAAGCTAAAATTTTAGTATCCTCAGATTGATTTGTGGGAGTAGTGCATGTGCATCAAACAGAAATATAGTATGGGTGGCCTCAATTGAATTTAGAAAAGCTTCAACCTACCCATTAAAATTAATTTTTTTATTGTTTTGATATTTATTTGTGAATTAAATCAAGTATTTTACCATTTGTGTATTTCTTCGAAGAATGCTTGTTTCAGTATTTTTAGGTCGAGCCTGGGCAGCGCATGCGCTGCGAGGCATGTTGTATTCGAGTATGTACTTGAAGCCCCGCCCACTCTCTGCCCATATTTGTCATTGGCTTGTGTCATTGTCCTTCGTAAATTCTGGCTTCTGATTCATTAATAGGCTTGTTAGTCCCTCCTTAGTACAGCCTTGTTTTTATTTGTAACCTCCCATTAGGACTGGCCATTTTACTTCTGTTATTACACGGTATGTCTTATTTAGTCTGTAAGCACTATTTTCTTTAACGAGTTTCTCCTACTGCAGGCACGACATGTTTTCCTGCAACATTCAGCGCACCATGCGTGCTTTCACTTTCCAAGCAGCCCGGGACAATGGTTCCCGCTTCTTTGAAATGAAATAGGTCTGCATTTGCAAGAGTTCCAGCTGTTGACATTGTAAATGACGATGCCTGTTATTTATGTGTTAATTATCAAAACAGATAAAAAAAAGGCATTGTCATTTACAATGCCAATAGCTTAAACTCTCGCAAATGCGAGACATATTACATTGCAAATGCTTGTTTATGTATTGTTTTGCGGTTCAAATCATCAGAAATGCTTGGACTTGGGTTCCCGGCTCTCAGTAACAAATCAATGGGGGGGATCCCTGGATTCCAAAAAATATTAGTGGGGGTCCCCGTATCACATTAATGATTAGGTGGGGGTCTACAGAAGTCAAAAGGTTAAGAACCACTGGTCTAGTGGACCACAGCCTACTCTCCCTGATGTATTACCAAACAGGATTTTTTTCCTAAAGCAGAACCGGTTTCTTTAAGGAACACAGGCTGCTTAAAAACAAAAAGATTCGAGTTTTGGAATATAAATGCTGAAATGTGTGTTTTAGCCAATCGCAGTCAGTCGCATATAGGTAACCTGTCTACTTAATATTCATTAGCTTTGTTTGTTTTGCGACACACCCTCCGCCCCGAGCAACCCCCTTCGAATAGAGGCTGTTATTTCTTAGGTTCCATTACAAAATTAAAGATTTATGAGTCGCAAGAAGTTGGATCACAGTTTGCGCCTTGTCTTTTAGTACACCTAGCTGTACGTCATTAATTCATGGTTGTTTTTTCTTAGGGAGTCTCTTTACATCTACTTTTGTGAGATATCTTACTCGAAAACGTCCTCTCGCCACCGTTTTTCCTATATATATTGTGGGAACAGGAAGTAGTGTCCAGTTTACAATTTCTATTGTATTTTTCATCAGCCATATTTCTGATAATTTAAGGCACTTTCATTTAATAAGAACCTCTAGGCATGCATCTGCAGAGCCTGAGCTCCTCGTCAAAGTGGACTTCAAGAGCATTCATGTTCCAGATGACTCAGGCAGCAACTACAGCTGTCAGCTCTTGATTTTAAATCAGTCACCTATTTGCTCTAAGCTCGTTCAAGATGCATTTTGTGTGTACATTGAGCATTCGATATGACAGTGTGACAGCTGCTTGTTTGCCGCTGATGGAGTAGATCCTTAGGATTCATGAGGGCTTCATTTCTTCAGCTTCTGTTGTAGGTTTCCTGGGAGCGGAATATTTAGGTACGAAATCCATTGTGTTGTGCTCTCTGAAAAACTTGGGGCCTATCTCTGTGGCGCAAACTCAAGATGCTCTGCTTCAATGAAAATCTAACTCCCCCACTGACCCAGGCCCTCCAGAACTATTTAGGTTAGCTGCAGAAACTATTACTCCAATTCTTAGCCAGCTTTTTAATTCTTCGTTGGAATCGCTGATCTTCCTTTTTGTTGGAAGAGGGCTAAAGTTATTCCTCTTCTTAAACAAACAGCTGCAGATCCTGCAGTTCTGTCCAATTATCATGCCATCTCTCTGTTGCTGTCTGATACTAAAATGCTGGAAAAGTTTGTCAATATTCAGCTTTCCAACTATTTGGAGCCAAACAACCTTTGTTATCTTATGCAATCACTGCATAGCACTGAAACTACCCTTCCTGAGGTCATGCAAACAATCACATTTGTTTTGGATGGGGGTAAAGAGTGCTGCCTTGATTTTGCCCGATCTGTCTGTGGTCTTCCATACTGTGTCTCACTGTGTTCTATTATATCGGATGGCTAAGCTAGGAATTGGCGCTGATCTAAATCCTTCCTAGAAGGAAGAGAAGTGATATGGATTGCACCCTATTCTTTGTCTAGGAAGAGGCTTGCCTTTGGAGTGCTACAGGGCTTTTCTTTGAGCCCCACTTTATTCAACATATATATAGCCCTGTAAGGCAAACGTATTGAATCGCATGGCCTTGTGACCATTTCATATGGTAATGATACTCAGATGATCCTCAACTTTGAGCATTCTTCCACACTTAAAGCTTCGGCCTTTGTTGCCTGCCTGAAGGATGTTCTGCATTGGAAGCACAAGAGTCACCTACAATGCAATGCTAATGAAACTGAGGTTTTGCTGTTTGGGGAGGTCAGTGATCAGTGGGCAAACAACAGTTGGTCAGGGTATTGCGCCTCCCCACTCCGGTTGGTAAGAATTTAGGAGTTATCTCTGGACTCTCAAATTCTGTCGGTGACAAGCACCTGTTTTGTCCTGCTCTTGTCAATTAGGAATTTATTTGACATCTTACCTGTAAAGGTGATGGAGTAGGGGAAACGAAATATTTTTTGTACCCCATGGAAGTTAAGGACTCCATAACGATTAATGATACTAACCGTTTGAAACGCATGAACTAATCAACAAATGCATCTTTTTGTTAAACATTACACGTGGGCAACTTGCTAAATACTGCAAAATCTAATTCATTTACAAATGTGAAGCCAAATAACATAAATATTGTGATTTGAGTAGTAAATAGAGTAAATTGCATGATTTGTGTTACATAGTAAATTGCACCGTGGCAAAGAATGCAGGTGGTAAGTAAAATGGCTTTAAATGTCGCTTCTGCTAGGTAATACTAACACGGGTCTTTAGAATGGCGGGTGGTAAACAGAAAGGCTTATTTTCCATGTTTTAATTTCCGTTGTGTTTGTTCTTATATTAGTTCCGTTCGGGCCTGCTAGGCCACGCTTCCAAAATGGCCGCTGGAAAGGATGAGATGCGTGCGCCGAATAAAATGGCCCCTGCGCATGAACAGTATGGACGCTCCAGTCACGTGTTTGCGGCCTGTGCCCGGAGTGAGAGATGTCAAGGCCAGTCTGACCTGCCACGAGAATCGTGCCAAGAGTTCAGCATATATGCATGGGAACGGATGAGAAAATCGAGCGACAGGGGATGAACTAATATGTGACCATCGGAGTTTGTTACAAATTATATTAGCAAATTTAACTACTTTTGGACTTCATTGGTCATGAGACTTATTGTATGCGTTATTGTCCCCAAACCGGTTCGAACAAGGAGGGCGATGAGGTGACCATCACCACCCCTCCAATGGATCAAGTAGCGTGATTCTTGCCCCTAAAGATTGCAACTTTTAAGTGTAGAGAGCCAGAAAATAGGGTATACGAGAGTCTGCTCTTACGTTGTGAAAAAAACTTCTTCACTTACTCTATCCTGATGCTGCGAGAGACTCTGTCATTTGAACTTTGGACTTTGACTGGGGAAAGGAACGAGACCGTTGCGGGAGTTGCCCGGGAGGAGATTGCGTCCGAGGAGGTTAGCGGGACAGTCAGTCAGTTTTGGGAGTCCATCCTGTGATCTGCGGTTCATCTTTCTCTCCTGATGAACCATTCTTGTCATCGCCCTATGGCCAAGGGTAATGAGTATTTCCCATCTTTATTCCTAACTTTTTACTTAAATGCTTACTAATATAATAAATGTATTTGCTTAAAATGAATTTTACTTTTTGCTTAAAGACTTTCGATAAAACTATATGCTAACTCTAAATGAGTCTGTGGTTCTTTTAATAACAGTTGTGATTTATAAATGCTAAAGGTTTTAAATGTGATTGAGCTGGTCTTAATCGCCATCAACTGATTCTACTAGTTGGTCCATCGACAGAATAGCGGAGTACCTTGATGTTTAGAACCGACAGGATCCGAAGTTAATGTATATAATGTATAGGTTATAATTCTGTCATTTTAATAAAGTATCCCGCTTGTCCAGCAACTCATTTTTCCTTAGTGCTTGATCCAGAAAATTGAATGAATGTATGCATGCGGTGTTATGGGCCCCACCGACATAAGTTTCAAGTGATCAAGGTTGTGTAGGTGTTTTTCTGGATTAGTGTCGTAAGGAAAAATTTATATTGACCGCGCTGGATCAGATTTCTTGGTAGCAGAGTTATGGTTTCTATAGATTAGTTTGGTGATTATTGATTATTGATTTTTTCATGACTAACATTATATGTTGAGTTTGTATTACGTTATGTGTAAGTCAAAATTTTGAAGCTTCCGGGAAGTAGGAAGTGGACACGTGTGGCAAGAGAAGTCACACGGAATTGTGCATTGTCTGATTTCAAATTTGGTGATAACACAGGACTGTGTTATGTTAGGGAAATTTCACGTATGAATTGCATTTGAGTGAAATAGCAACAGGTTTTCTTGTGAAATTTTGGCCTTAATTCTCAGGAGCAGTATAGTCTCCACATGTGTTTTATCCCCAGAGAAACTGGTTTACCTCTTGCTTGAGAGAAGGGTAAGGTAGAGAGAAGTGCTACACTTATCGAACGAAACAGTATTCTTGTAAGTAAGAATAAACTATCTCTTTTGTTTAGAGAAACAGACAATGGAAATGTGTTTTACGTTGTAACTAATCGATTTAGTCGAAAAGAAAAGTTAAGAAAAGTGCCGATTAATTTTTGTAAAGGAAGGGTCAGCAGAAGCAGGAGTAGAGCTGACGTCAACAAGAACCGCGCTGGTATTGGCCAGTTGTGGAAGAACGAAGAGTTTCCTGATTGGTGCGTTGGTGTGAGACGCGCTGGGATAGGTTAGTGGGAGAGTGACATAAAGGCTTTCTGATTGGTGCGTTGGTGTGAGACACGCTGGGATAGGTCCGAATAGCAGAGCAGTAGAAAGAACCGATTGGTGAAGGATTGTGTGAATTACTTCGGCAAAACAAACAGTGAAATGGCTTATTACAATGAACGTGATAGAGAGAAACCGTCATGGTTTGCGAAACTTAAAAACTTTTTAAAGAAAGATAAGAAGGTTGTGACTAGGGAAGGAGAAGTACTTCTTCGCCGAAAACGCCAGCATCTTATATGATGATGAAATATGGCTATCATACCTGTATTTGGTTGGAAAATTAAGCGAAGTATACCAAAGACGATGGAGTATTGGCATTTCCAGAAAATGGTTCGTTTAGCACAGCGGTACTTCAAAATTTGAGAGAAAAGATGATGAGACTTGAACCGAGACCTAGACCGACACAGTTCGAAGCCTTAGGTGAATGGGAAGACGAGATGTATGAAAGGGAAAGACACAGAGGTGCAAAGAATTATAGTTTAGTTCATGGAAGAGTATGGGGTGTGAATCATGAAGACAGGATGAGACGATGGCAGTATGCTAACATGACGGATGGTATGTTTCCTGTCAGAACAGTTAAAGAATTTACAGGGAAAAAGTGTATGGAGAAAAAGAAGCATGCAGTAACAGAGAGATATGGGTATGGAGTTAGCGACACAGAGGATGAGTTGCTGGAGGACATTTTAAATAAAAGACCCCCTCCATATCAACAGGATTCTGTGGTGGTGACACCAAATGCACCGCCAATGAGAACTGTAATAAATCAAAGCCCTGAACAAATGTCTGAAATAAATAGTCCATTTAATAAACTAGAAACACCACAGACTGTGAAACATGATAATGGTAATACAGCTGAATTAGCCAGAACCACAAGAGAGTTGACTGAAAAGATAAGAGAACTGACAAAGAATATGGAAGCTGTGACTGTGCCAGTAACTATAGGGCCAGTAATCCCAGTATTTGAAAATCAAAAGATAGATGAACACTCCTTAATAATTCCATTAAATTCCAGTATGCATAAAGTAAGAGAAGGGATAATTCCAGAAAGAAGAGAGAAAGAAGATTCTGTTGGTCCATTTAGGTCAAGTCCACCTGTAAATTTGACAATTAATGAGAGTCAGATAAATAAGACTCCTATGGGAGCTGAGTCAGCAACTGAAACCCCAGAGAGAAGTGCAAATTGGATAGAATTAAATAAGACCCCTGTGGGTCCGACTGCAGAGGAATTAAATGATTGGGTGAGGAGCTTGCAGAAAAAAGATGCCGAACCACAACTTTTGGATGTGGTCAGATTAAAAATAGGCATGGAGGAATTAATTCTAGGTACTATTGGTACAGATCGATTGAAGTCCTATCAAGATGATGAATTAATGTTTGTGTAAAAGCATCACTTGGAGAGCTAGGAACTTACATGAAAAATTGGAAGAAACAGCGAACGAACTAGGAGTAGAATTTGCAAAAATTAAGGGATTGCAGAAACCGTACAGGGTAGATTTCAGTGAAAAGGACAAAGAAAATCTGAACACTTCAGGACGACTAACACAGATAAAAGAACTAATTGTTTTTCTGAGAAAATGGGGTAATCTAGACAAATGGAGAAGTAGGTGGATAAGAAGAAAAGAGGGAACAACTGATAAAGCATCATTGGCTTTTCCAGTAAAAGAGAAAGAACCAACGGTAATGGAATGTCCTATGAGAGAAACTCCAGGAGGAAGTTATGTACACGTCCCATGGTCCAGACAAGATATATTGTCATTTACAAATGATTTTCCAAGATTGAGAGAAAAACCTGTAGAATGGTATAGACAGGTAGAAAGGTTTGTAAAAGTTTCAAAAGTGTTGTGGGAAGATCTGGATGGATTGTTTGAGATTGTTGTTCCTGCAGATTTATGGACAGAGTGTAAAATTACAATTGACTGGCCGAAGGAAGAATATCCTAGAGATGCAAAAACAGGAGCCCCAGGTTCAGAAGTAATGAGAAAATATGAACAGACAATCACGTTTCTGAAAAATAAAATTCCACCAAAAGAAACGGACTGGGTAAAGATTGACAGAACAACTCAGGAGAGTAAGGAATCTGTACATGCTTATTACGAGAGATTGCTTTTGGTCTTTAAACAGTATAGTGGATACGAGAATTTGAGTGAAAAAGACGTGAGTCATTTTGTGTATAGATTTGTGTATGGCTTGAGACCTGAGATAAGTGAAATGATTAAGCAGCATATGTTATGTTGGCAGAATAGCACATTAGATGAGGTATTACGGTATGCAAAATATTGCAGTGACGATATTGAGTGTAGACAGCGTAAACTCAAGGAGAAGGCAATGTGGGCACAAGTAAAGGTTGCGGAAAAAGCTCAGATGAATAATCAGTCTAGTGAGGCAGGACAGACCAAGTCCAAACCGAATATTGGTAAGGGAAAAGGTCAGATGAGTATAGAAGAAGCTAAAAAGAAATGGCCATGTCATAATTGCGGAAAATTAGGGCACTGGAGAAACGAGTGTAAATTACCTCCGAGAGTTAATACCGAGAATCAATCATTAAATCCACAGGTGCAGAATGAGGTGAGTTACCAACAGCCGCAACAGCCACAGGTAGTTACTCAACAGTGTCAGGTGCCGCAACCACCTCTTCCAAAGAGTGTAAATCCTCAAAGATACAGTACAGAGGCAGGATTCTACGGAGGAGAGCAGGTAACAAAATTGCTGCGCGCAGCTGCAGTTTCGCAGTATTGGTTACGGCAGGATGGAGATGAATCGGATGAAAGCTTATGACGGTGCCTAGTAGAGGAAGAAGAGTGCATGCTTGGCGCAACTCTAGAGGTAGATCAGTCAGGTCCATTTGTGGATGGAAAGGTGAATGGTGTAAATGTTACTTTCCTTGTGGACACTGGCGCTACCCGTTCTACTGTCAGGTCAGTGGAAATTCCAAACCTTCCTCTCTCAGGAGAACACATCCAAGTTGTAGGTGTTTCAAATTGGCAAATTTAAACCCCTCTTACAACACCAGTAGAGGTGGAAATTGGTCCATTCAAAGACATGCACCGTTTTGTGGTGTGTGATTGTAGTCCTGTAAATTTGTTAGGACGCGATGTGCTTTGTAAAATGAATCGTACCATCTACTGTACTCCAGATGGTATTGCTTTCCAGACACCAGATGATGATGTTCTGTATAAATTGACAATGACAGAACTAGAACCAGGAATGTATGATACGTTTCCTGTGTTCGATGCAGAGAAAATCCATGCTGAATTGAAAGAAACAGTCGGGTCTGATGTATGGGATTTCACAGGTGAAGATATTGGACTAATGAGAGAAGTTGATCCTGTAAAAATTACTGTAAAAGAAGGAACGAATTACCCAAACACCCCGCAATACAAACTGACGCCAGAAAGTATTGAAGGAATAACACCTGTAATTAATAAGATGATTGAACAAGGGATTTTGAGAGAAATAATGAGCAGCCCATGTAATTCTCCTATAATGGGATTGAAAAAGCCAAATGGAACATATAGAATAGTACAAGATTTGAGAAAAGTGAACAAAATTGTTATTCCTTGTTGCCCAATTGTGCCAAACCCTGCTGTAATACTGTATCAAATTCCCCATGATGCAGAATGGTACACAGTTATTGATTTGTGCCATGCATTCTTTTCTATTCCATTGCACCCTGACAGCCAGCCATTATTTGCGTTCCGGTTCGGAGAGCGTATTTGGCATGGTGCCGAATTCCTCAAGGGTATACTGAAAGTCCTTCTATTTTTAATCAGATTCTGAAGAAATCATTAGAAAGTTTAAAAATGCCTGAAAAATCTGTGATGGTCCAATATATTGATGACCTATTGGTGGCATCAAAGACCAGAGAAGCATGTGTTACGGACACCATTGCTTTACTGAATCATTTGGCAGAAGGAGGACACAAGGTGTCCCCATCAAAACTGCAATTCTGTCAACAGGAAGTACAGTACCTAGGTCATAAGATTGAGAAAGGGATGCGAAAAGTGACAACAGAAAGAATAAGGATTATTAAAGGAATGAGAGCCCCAATGAGACAAAGAGAGGTGAGAATGTTTCTGGGAATGGTTGGTTATTGCCGACCGTGGATAAGTGGATTTTCATTGATTCCAAAACCTTTACAGCGATTGACAAAGAGGGATGTCAAAGATCCAATTGCATTGGATGAGGAGGAAATGAAGGCTTTCGAGGAACTGAGAACAAGTTTGTGTGAGGCACCAGCATTGGGAATGCCTGATTATGAGAAAGAGTTTGAGCTGTATTGTAGTGAGGAAGACGGATGTGCACTCTCAGTATTAGTACAGAGGCATGGAAGAATGAAACGACCAATAGCTTACTTTTCAGCTGTTTTAGACCCGGTAGCAAAAGCGTTGCCTGGATGTCTGAAAGCAGTAGCTGCTACTTGTGTGAGTCTGGAACAGAGTGAAGGCATTGTGATGGGATATCCTTTGAGAGTATATGTCCCACATTCAGTTGAAATCCTTCTGACCCGAACAAAACCCAATTCATGACACATAGTCGGCTGACTAGGTATGAAAAAGTGATCTTGGGTGCAGACAATGTAACCATTGTAAGATGCACGAGTGTGAATCCTTCCACCTCACTGCCAGATGCAGTAAATCCAGAGGTCAAAGATGATGTTGATCATAACTGTTTGGATATGCTTGAGTTTTGCACAAAGCCCCGCCCTGATATCAGGGATGAACCTTTAAAAGAATCAGAATATGTAATGTTTGTGGACGGGTCATGCCTGAGGACAAATGAAGGAGTTTTAAGTGCTGCGTATGCTGTATGTACGGTGGCAACCATAATGGAAGCATCCTGTTTGAGAGGGATACGTTCAGCCCAAGTTGCTGAGCTGATTGCTCTGATTCGAGCGTGCAAACTGGGAAAGAATTTCCGAATTACTGTGATCACGGATAGCCAGTATGGCTTCGGAGTGGTCCATGATTTCGGACAGATCTGGTCCCAGAGGGGATTCCTGACATCCTCGGGGTCTCCTATTAGGAATGGTGAGTTTGTGAAAAAGTTGCTCGAGGCGATACAGCTGCCTAAACAGATTGCGGTGGTAAAATGCACTGCTCACAAAAATGGAACTGATTACATTGCAGTAGGTAACAAATTTGCCGATGAATTAGCTCAATATTGTGCCAGGAACATGACCTCAATGAATCGGAGAAGGGAGAAAGAAAATGTTTCATGTCCCTTGCTGTTTACTAACCCAGTTGAAACATGGGAAGAGGTGAAAGAATTGCAGGAAGAGGCAAGTGATGAGGAAAAAGACGTTTGGATAAAATCAGGTTGCAGACAGAGAGAGGAAGATGAAGTCTGGGTTTACAGGGATGAAAGATCAGTTATGCCTGATAGCATAATCTCTAACATGGCACGGATGTACCATGGACAGGCACACATAGGTAGAGATGCCATGATCAGACTTTTCAAACAAACTTGGTACAACCCAAAATTTAGGGCTATAGCTGAAAGCCTTTGCCAAAGATGCCTTATATGCCAACAGATAAATCCTGGAAGGAAGACAGTAGTGAGTTTGGGAACAATAGGACGTGAAGGAGGTCCTTTTACCAGAATGCAATTAGATTTTATTGAAATGCCCCCGAGTAACAGATTGAGGTATGTCTTGGTGGTAGTCTGTTTGTTTTCTCGTTGGGTGGAAGCCTATCCGACAAGAAGGAATGATGGAGTTACTGTAGCTAAGCTCCTGCTGAGAGAATTCATTCCTAGATATGGTTTTCCAGTAACGATAGAGACAGATAGAGGAACGCATTTCCAAAATGAAATTAGCAAGCATCCTGGGACCGGTTTCTGGCTTCTGAAGGGTGTTACCCAGAAACCGGTCCCAGGATGCTTGTTTCTGGTTCAGGGAAGACCTGGCTTGGCAGTTCGGGCTGGACTTTTCCCATGAGGCACAGGGTCAAATCAAATTAAATCAAATCAGGGACATTTGTAAAGCGCTCATATCACCCGAAAGTCTCATGGCGCTCACAGGCAGCTCCAACTAAAAACAGCTAATAAAGGAAACAGGGGGTCAGTTGTCAAAAGACCATGTTTTTAGTTCCCTACGAAAACGATGATGATCAGCAATAGTGCGAAGATGTAATGGCAATTTGTTCCAGAGAGTGGGGGCTAGGAACGAAAAAGATCTTCCTCCATTTCTAGTTGTATGAATTCTGATGGAGGTAAGAAGGTACCTGTTGCTGGATCTGAGGGGCCTGCTTGGCTGATGCCAGTTGAGCTTCTTTTTCCAGTAACAAGGGCCACTACCGTACATGTTTTTGTGTACTAAGCAAAGAATCTTAAAACGCGTTCTCTTTCTGACAGGCAACCAGTGGAGTTGCTTCAGGTTAGGCGCAGATGGGGAGCCCGACGGAAGATTCAGGACCAGCCTAGCTGCAGTATTCTGTAGGACCTGCAATCTAGATAAAAGATCCTCATTTATTGCCGATAGTAGGGCATTACCATAGTCCATGCGATTAATAATCAATCCCTGGACTAATGGTTTCCTGGCTTCCATGGGAATCCATTTAAAAACTTTACCCAGGTTGCGCATGATACCAAAACAGGAGCCGATTATGTGGTACACCTGATTTTTCATCGATAGATTACTGTCGATTTGGATTCCTAGATTGCGAACCGATTGTTTGGGTATTGGACTAGGGCCAAGAGTTGCAGGCCACCAGTCATTTGTCCAGTGCTTTTGTGCATCCCCGAAGAATACTATCTCCGTTTTGACACCATTCAGCTGTAGATGGTTTTCATTCATCCACATGTTAATGTGGATCATGCAGTCTTTAAAACGAACCTTGGTGTCTATGGGGTTCTGACCAAGGGTGACCAGAATTTGAGTGTCATCGGCATATGACATTACGTCAAAGCCGTATGATCTGATCACCCTGGCCAGAGGTGTCATGTAAAGATTGAAGAGTGGTGGGCTCAGAATGGAGCCCTGTGGCACTCCCATCATGACTGGCCTACTACAGGAACTAATGTCGCCAACCTGGACAGTGGTGACTCGGTCTGTTAGATAACTCCTGAGCCACCCCAGGGCCTTCCCTCTGACACCAATCTCCCCTAGCCGTTGTATTAGAATGCTGTGGGAGATGGTGTCGAAAGCTGCCGAAAGGTCTAGTAGGATAAGCATAGAGGATTGTCCTTTATCCAGTGATAGTCTAATGTTGTCTATTACCTCTACCAGCGCTGTTTCGGTGCTATGGGCAGCCCTGAAACCAGACTGTGAGAGATCCAATAGATGGTTACTCTCAAGATGGAAAACAAGTTGTTTATGGACCAAGGATTCGAGTACTTTCCCAAAATATGGGAGCAGTGAAATCGGACGATAGTTGACCAAAAGACAGGGGTCTGCAGTAGATTTTTTCAGGATAGGTCTAACTCTGGCAGCTTTCCATATTTTGGGAACTATTTCTTGAGCTAATGAACGATTAAATAGTTTGGTGATGCTTTCAAGAAGGGTGGGAGCAATCGTTAGTAGGAAGCGTGGTGATACAGGGTCAGCTGGTGAGCCAGATTTTATTTTTAGCATGGCTTCTGTCACTTTAGCAGGATTAAACTGGGAAAATTCCTCCAAGACGGGAGGCGGGCCTGTTTGTAAGATAGAGTCCTTTTCCAAATTTTCGATTGAAGCTTCTTGAGGTGGAAAGGAGCTATGTATTGTATTTATTTTGTCATCGAAAAATTTGGAAAGGGAATCTATCCAATCCTGCGAATTAGCAACCTCAGTCTTTGGTTGAGGGGACGTAAATTCTTTTAGGACCTTATAGAGCTCCTTATTAGAGTTTGCCGCTTCTTCGATGCGGTTTAATAGGAACACTTTCTTTGCCTGTCTAATGCTCTCCATGTAGTTACGATGAATACGTTTGTATTCTCTGTGATCTGAAGGATTTTTACTCCTTCTCCAATTGCGTTCGGCCACTCTACAGGAGTGTTTTATTATTTTCAATTGCTCCGTGAACCACGGAGCAGTTCTGGATCTGATTTTCACCTTGGTGAGAGGGGCGATCTTATTTAAGGCCGGAGTTATTTCTTCCTCAAA
Source organism: Calotriton arnoldi (assembly GCA_963921515.1). Lineage (NCBI taxonomy): Eukaryota > Metazoa > Chordata > Amphibia > Caudata > Salamandridae > Calotriton > Calotriton arnoldi. The sequence continues at coordinate 745,412 of CAWUFW010007607.1, read as the reverse complement.
TGTAGTTACCGTCAGGTCAATATTTTCAGCCTGATCTTTTAAACATGGCCTAAAAAAAGCTGAAAAAGAGCAGGCCGTGACCTTTCGCCAGGACCTGCGCCATATTAATTCATTTTTGTGCTCGATTTTTCCTGTATATGCTGGGATAGAAAACGTTAGAAGGTGATGATCTGACCATAATAGTGGGAGGGAGGGTTCGACTGTGACACCTGAGGAGTTTGTGAATAGCAAATCAAGAGTGTGTCCAGCAGAATGAGTTGGACCTTTCACCATTTGGACCAACCCCAAAGAGTTCATTTCAGTAATAAGTTGGTTAGTGTCTTCATCAGTCAAGATCTCAGCGTGATAGTTAAAATCTCCTACCAGAAAAAATTGGTCGGTGGCAAGTACATGTGGAGCTATCTGTTCACACAAAATGTGCGTAATGTCTTTCTTCGGGCCGGGAGGTCTATATACAAGAGCTCCTCTCCATGGCCATGAGATGTACCATCAATTCTAAAAATACATAATTCAATCTGTTTGGTGCTCATTGAATCCAAAGAGATGATCTTAGTACCGGGACCGGTAGCTATAAGTAAGCCCCCTCCTCTCTTTCCCTTTCTGTCAACTCTAGTTATTTCATATTTTGATGGAAAAGCGATTGCCACATCCGGGGAAGCATATTCATGCAGCCAAGATTCTGTTATGAAGCAGATATCAGGTGATTCTGCATCCAAGAGGTCCCATATTTCCACCGTATGTTTAGGTATGGAACGAGCATTAAGATACATTCCTTTTAAAACCTTAGAAGATTTTGTATTATGGGTATTGCGCGGTACTTGTGAAATGGTTGAGGACACATGCGTGGTTAAGCTAGTGTTAGTCTGCTGGCATATGTAATCAATGTCTCCCAGGATTACTGGTTGCGCCAAGCAATCACAGTTAATATTTTTTAGCTCTTGGCTAGAATATTGTTTTAGGTTCATTTTGCACACTCACCCAAAGCGTAGCCCAAGGAGCAGAAATAGGAGCATACGGTCCTGTCGACTGTCGGCGAACTCGCGCAGACGGGCTTGCCTTTGGCACGCCATTGGCGCGCCGCTGCGCGCGTCGCGCTTGTACTCGCCTTAAGTAGCCCTGCAAGAGTGTAGTGGCTAGAGCGCTAACACTGCTTCCGGTCTGGAGCACCGGAAGCGCTGAAAGAGCCTACCTCCGTGCCTCCGCTCAATCGGCACAAGCCGTGGCGGACCGGGGACCGAGGCAACAACCTGGGGTGAGTGAGTGATACACAGCCTAATCACGGCGCAATTTAGAATTAAAATATAAAAGAGATGGAAACACAAATTCAAAGTTAAAAAAAACAATAGCCCTGCGGCTGTATTTACTTGTTGGGTGCCCACTTGATTTGCATATATCTGGGTCTGAACTGAGGTGGTGAAGTGAGCTAAAGAATGATGATGGATTCAACCCAGATCTGTGACTGGGGGTGAGTGTCTGAAAAGTTTCAGCGCTCCGTCCATCATCTCCTTGTGTTTGCTTTGTTCGCCCTACGTTGGCAGGGTATGCCCAGACGTGGGTCCCTTGCTCACTTTGCCACTGGATTCAAGCTAGCCTGGCTGATGAAGGGTGTTACCCAGAAACCGGTCCCAGGATGCTTGTTTCTGGTTCAGGGAAGACGTGGCTTGGCAGTTCGGGCTGGACTGTTCCCATGAGGCACATGGTCAAGACTGATTTGCATATGGCTGGGTCTGAACTGAGGTGGTGAAGTGAGCTAAAGAATGATGATGGATTCAACCCAGATCTGTGACTGGGGGTGAGTGTCTGAAAAGTTTCAGCGCTCCGTCCATCATCTCCTTGTGTTTGCTACATTCTGTGTTTCATCAGGTTGGGCCGGATGCGACCACTCTTGAAAGAAAACCAGCTCATGATTTGAGTCCAGGAGACTGGGACCGCATAAAAGTCCACAGAAGAAGAAATTGCTTGGTTCCACGCTGGGACAAGCCACGTCAAGTGATTCTAGTGACAACGACTGGAGTAAAGCGTGCAGGTGTGAAAAATTGGATTCATGCCAGCCATACTATCAGAGTTCCAGATCCTGAAGCTCGACCTGTAAGTCGACATCTGGAAATATCAGCCATCAGTTCGGAGTCTGAAGCAGAAACTGAGACGAGCAGAGTTCCAGATCCTGAAGCTCGACCTGAAAGTCGACATCTGGAAATATCAGATACCAGTTCAGTATCTGAAGCAGACCAACCTGAATGTAGTGAAAGACAAACAAAAGAATCAGAAAACAAAAGAACTGATATTGAAACAGGAGAAACTGAACCAATAGACAGTGACGGTGAACAGCCAAGTACAAGCTTTGGGGAAATTCCTCTGGAAATTGTAGAGGTAACTCAAGAAAGTTCAGATTCAGATAGAGAGATTGAGGAAATTGCGGAAGAAACACGAGGAGGATTAGACTCAGAATTACATGCGGAAGAAATACGAGGAGGATTAGACTCAGAATTACATGTGGAAGAAACACGAGGAGATTCAGATTTAGACAAAGAGGCTGAGATCATAAAGTTCAAAGTTAGAGAAAGTGAAGTGAGATCTGAGACAGAATCTGAAGAGAGTGAAGAAGAAAGAAGGCAAAGTATAGGACCAAGAAAGAGAACTTGGAGAGTAGAACGAGGGGAAAAGGAAAGTGAACTGAAAAGGCCAAGACAAGGAGACAATTGGCCCAACGAAATTAAAAGACTGAGATATAAGCTAATAAATTTGAACAAAGACAATGCAGAACAAGTAAATGAAATAAGTCAAGAAAGACAAAGAAAAACAAATAAAAGACAATTGCATAGACCCAAACGAGTGAAAAGACCAAACTTGAAATACAAGTCACCTGAATGGGTATACATAGCACTGTCTGACATTAAAGAAGTGGATAGCAGTCACGAGATCCCAGACAAAGACTGTGAACACGTGGGTGAGAGTGAACTGCGCCAATCTTGAAAGTCAGAGAAAGAAAACTGGACTAGACACAAAACTGATAAAGACAAAGAAAAATTTCTGAAGCACTAAAAAGTGCGTCAAAAGCAATTGGTTCCAGTGAACATTGAAAGGAAGGGTAAAAACGGCAAAAAGTCATTTTGAGGTGTGGAAACACATTTCTGTACATATAATTAGATAATACTTCAACATGGCAGACACTGAGAATAGAAGATCTAGATGTGGGTTTTTCCGTAGATGGTGTAAGATATGTTTCTGTTGTACAGGCTTTCTAATGCTTATTTGGTTCATTTTAGCAATAATAATTCCACTAAGATTAGTTGTAGAAAATACATCTGCAATCATAAATGACACGAATAGTGACAAGAAATCTAACATAAAGAACACTGCAACACTGATAGATAGTACTGAATTTCATAGTGATAAGTCAATAACTGATCTCTCCAAGAATGTCTTCACGAAACTCTTATATGAATATGTGGAGACAATGGATGTCAGAGATTGTTATGTATGTATGCAGTTACCTGCGTCTGTAACAGAAGGTGTGACGTATCATCACCTTCCTTTGACGTATGGAATAACTTGTAGTGTTTTAGCTAGTTTATTTTACAAAACAGGTAAATTAGAGTATTACTATACTGACACAGATGCTGTTTTTGCTAAAGTTCCCGTAGTGAACTTTGCAAAGACTTTTGGAGAATTTTTCTTAGAAACGAAAGAATTAACATTAGACTATGCATTTAGACATAACCTTACTTGTAGGTTAAGAAAAGAAGAAAAAGTCTTTTTAGACACGGTGGAAGACAGAAGGGTTAAGTTTCAAAGAAAGGCAACAGGAGAAAAGACAAAAACCCCACCTTGGGCGTTTGAAGAGGGAAGTTATGACAAGAGCGAAACGAATGCAGCCATGGTTTTAGATTGGCCCCAACAGGGAAAATTGTGTATTAGTAGAGATAACACTCTGTATGATAACTATTTCGTGGGTTCTAGTGAGTGCCGAGATACATACAAAATTTTAGGGGGATGGGGATTCAAAGGAGAAAAAGATCCAGTATTTCCAGGGATCTATCATATTTGCGGAAACAGAGCATACTATAGGTTGCCGGACCATTGGTACGGATCATGCTATCTAGGCCTAGTCTTTCCAAAGATTTTCCATGTGGAGAGAGGAACGAAAGGAATTCACGAGATAGGTACACCATTAACCCGTAGGAGAAGGGAAAGCTTCTCAGAGATAATAGGTGACATTTTTGGAGCATTGATACCAGCAGTGGGTGTATCTTTGAAGGCATACAAAATTCGGAAATTGTCTACAGTAGTAGATCGTTTATCAACGAATACTGCTGGAGGGTTCTTGATGATAAATACTGAAATGATTGCCATGAGAGCTATGGTAATGCAAAATCGACTTGCCCTTGACAATCTTTTGGCAAAAGAGGGTGGAGTCTGTGGAATGCTGAAGGTACAACATTGTTGCACTTACATTCCAGACAAAAGTCAGAATATACAGAAGTATATAAAGAACATTACTGATTTGCATAAAGAAATTGCCCCACTGGAGGTTGAAGGTGCTTGGGAGAAACTTGGTAAAGGTTTTTCCTCAATAAGGAAATGGTTCACGGAAATAGGTAGTTCTCTAATTGGAAAAATACTAATTCCAGTGACTTTAGTAGTAGTGATAATACTATTATTGAGATTAGTATATGTGTGTGTTAAAAGAAGAAAAAGACAAAATAAAGCAAAAAGAGAAAATGAGAAAAATAAAGAAAGAGAACGGGAGATGGGAGAGATAGAATTGGAAGAGATTAAAGAGAATATGTACAAAAGGTCTAAGAAACAAGATGAAAAGAACACGATTGTCTAAATTAACAAATGCAAGTGGACAAGAAACATTTATCTGATAAAATTTGGTTGGGATAGGTTTTAGTGGTGATGTTAAAAATCACCAAAGGGGGGAATTGATGGAGCAGGGGAAACGAAATATTTTTTGTACCCCTTGGAAGTTAAGGACCCCATAACGATTAATGATACTAACCGTTTGAAACGCATGAACTAATCAACAAATGCATCTTTTTGTTAAACATTACACGTGGGCAACTTGCTAAATACTGCAAAATCTAATTCATTTACAAATGTGAAGCCAAATAACATAAATATTGTGATTTGAGTAGTAAATAGAGTAAATTGCATGATTTGTGTTACATAGTAAATTGCACCGTGGCAAAGAATGCAGGTGGTAAGTAAAATGGCTTTAAATGTCGCTTCTGCTAGGTAATACCTAACACAGGTCTTTAGAATGGTGGGTGGTAAACAGAAAGGCTTATTTTCCATGTTTTAATTTCCGTTGTGTTTGTTCTTATATTAGTTCCGTTCGGGCCTGCTAGGCCACGCTTCCAAAATGGCCGCTGGAAAGGATGAGATGCGTGCGCCGAATAAAATGGCCCCTGCGCATGAACAGTATGGACGCTCCAGTCACGTGTATGCGGCCTGTGCCCGGAGTGAGAGATGTCAAGGCCAGTCTGACCTGCCACGAGAATCGTGCCAAGATTTCAGCATATATGCATGGGAACGGATGAGAAAATCGAGCGACAGGGGATGAACTAATATGTGACCATCGGAGTTTGTTACAAATTGCATTAGCAAATTGAACTACTTTTGGACTTCATTGGTCATGAGACTTATTGTATGCGTTATTGTCCCCAAACCGGTTCGAACAAGGAGGGCGATGAGGTGACCATCACCACCCCTCCAATGGACTAATTAGCGTGATTCTTGCCCCTAAAGATTGCAACTTTTAAGTGTAGAGAGCCAGAAAATAGGGTATAAGAGTCTGCTCTTACGTTGTGAAAAAAACTTCTTCACTTATTCTATCCTGATGCTGCGAGAGACTCTGTCAATTGAACTTTGGACTTTGACTGAGGAAAGGAACGAGACCGTTGCGGGAGTTGCCCGGGAGGAGATTGCGTCCGAGGAGGTTAGCGGGACAGTCAGTCAGTTTTGGGAGTCGATCCTGTGATCTGCGGTTCATCTTTCTCTCCTGATGAACCATTCTTGTCATCGCCCTATGGCCAAGGGTAATGAGTATTTCCCATCTTTATTCCTAACTTTTTACTTAAATGCTTACTGATATAATAAATGTATTTGCTTAAAATGAATTTTACTTTTTGCTTAAAGACTTTCGATAAAACTATATGCTAACTCTAAATGAGTCTGTGGTTCTTTTAATAACAGTTGTGATTTATAAATGCTAAAGGTTTTAATTGTGATTGAGCTGGTCTTGATCGCCATCAACTGATTCTACTAGTTGGTCCATCGACTGAATAGCAAAGTACCATGATGTTTAGAACCGACAGGATCCAAAGTTAATGTATATAATGTATAGGTTATAATTCTGTCATTTTAATAAGGTATCCCGCTTGTCCAGCAACTCATTTTTCCTTAGTGCTTGATCCAGAAAATTGAATGAATGGTATCAGTTCCTGGTTACCTTAGGGATTTACACTGACTTCTCATTAAGAAAATAATTTTGTTCAGGGGACTAACTTGCATCCATCGCGCTTTCTATAAACGCGGAATGCTGTATTGGAACTCTAGGACAGTACACTATAAACCTTTCAGAACTCTCTGCTCGTCTTCGGTGCTGCTTGCAGAAGTACCTAGATTCCGTCTGGCGAGGTCCAGCGGGCATTCTTTCTCATTACTTGCCAGCGAGGCATGGAATCAGCTTCCGCTTTCTCTCCAGGCCATTTCACAAGAATCTTTATTTGAAAAAGCTCCCAAAACTCATCTCTTCTCTCTTGACTCATAGGCCAACCTGTGAGCTTGCCTGTACATATGTTTTACCGGCACATTCTACAAAGTGGCTGCACACTTTAGAAATATTTTAATTAATTAATTCATTAATTATCGTCCTTGATGTATATGTTGTTCTTCATATACCCCTTCCCATTCTCTGCAATCGACCCATACAGAAGAAATTAGCCTTCAGGAATGCCATATTGATCATGTAATGGTCCAAAATCTATGTTTTGCTCATTAGCTAATAAGTCCTCTAATTGCTACACTGCGCAGATCTGCCGATTCAAGTATTCTCTCCCAGTCCCCTTGGTGTGGTAGGGTCAGCACTCTTGTTAGTGGGAGTTCGGGCGCGTAGGGCACTTTGTTAGCGTTCTCTGCTATGACCGCACTCAAGTACCGCATGGTTGTTAACTATATATCTTCATGCTCATTTCTGGGCTTGGGGTTTAACAGAATCTGCATTCTAGTTTCTATTGTGGGTATGGCCAAGATTTACCGCTTCTGCATGAGAGGTTCACCTCTGTCCATCGGGCAGCCGATTGGAGTTGGGTGACCATTTAATATATAGCTCACAATCAGGAGCTGCTAGCCCCACTTCTGACACCAGTAGTCTCAGTTTGGGCAATGAATCACTGCGCCAATTCAGGCACCAGACTATATCTAGTAGAATGAAGTCCATTTCCCGAAAGATTGTTTTGGATATTTTGAGTGATAGCTTTGAAAAAAGATATAGTTGGCTGGGTAAATTGGCCTTTTCCGCCAGGGAGACCCTCCCAGAGACAGATAGCGATAGTGTTACCATAAATTTAAAGAACATTTCAGGGCTAAAACAGCTGACCTAAGATCCCATCTAAAAGTTCTACTTCATTTCTATAGCAGCGGATCCCCAGGTATTCCAGCTTGTCCGCTTTCCACTTAGGTTTCTTGCTCCCCACTGGGGTATAGCCATTGGTGCATAGGATAAGCTCCATACTTGCTCCAGTTGATTCTCAATCCCGAGATGTTCCCGAACTGTTCTAGAACATTGATAGCATGCGGCACATCTGGCTTACATGCGGACAGGTTGGTGGGGGACGCTGGGTGGTTGCGGTCTCACGGGGACCCGATGTGCCATTTGTAGGGCGAACCACTGGGTGAGCTTGTCTTGTGCTACCATCTGCCATAGCTAGGGTTCAAGGAAGACGATCATGTTTTGCCCAGTGTTAGAATAGTGGGAATACCCACTATGCTCAGATTGTTCCTAACCCCCCCCACGACCTCCAAGTCATCCATCCTGTTTTTTAGGTATCTAACTCTTTTAGTTAAGTCTTTGATCTGCCCGCGCAGTTCCTCTGCAGCTTGCTGTAGCTCTGATATAGTCTTTTCTACTTTCATGACACAGTCCACCACCTTCCTATGATCATCTTGCAACAGTGTCTATTTTAAGTTCCAGCGAGTCTGTAGTGGAGGCTATAGCGGCAAGTATTGGATCAAGCTTGTCTTCAGCATTGTCCATTTTGACAGTACATTGATGCAGCGCAGGGCCACCCACTATGAGCTCAGTTTCATGTTCTTCGGATCTGTGTCATCACATAGCTTGGAATTTCTCCTCATTCTGATACTGGGATAGGAAGGCTCAACTGGGATCCTGCGTCGGCCCTCTCTGCTGCTGTGCTTCTTCTCTCAGGAAAAGTGCTGTCTCCTCTGCAGTGATGTGAAGCAAAAATGGGGGCAAGTGGGGGAAAGGTATTCAACATTCATATGGTTGGCTGCGCTTAAGCTGGGTATTACTACGAGGGTCAACGCAATTCAACTCTGCTGCCTGTGATGCAACAGTTGGTGCTCATTTCATTGAGTACCTTCGGTAAGCTTTAGTGCACCATAATGTTGCATAGAGTTCCCCCTCACCCCTGGTGTAATTTTGTCTGCCAAGCACCCGTCCATGCAGGGCCAGTGAATGTCTGTTGTTGCTCTCTCATGACATGCAGCTCTCAGGTGGAGGCGGGGGGAACATTTCTCACCACCTACCAGGATGGAACCCAGAGCCAGCAAAGTGCGAACCTCCTACAGTGCCTACAATGTCAGTCCTCCGCATTCGCACCTCTTTCACACTAGTCCTTCTGCTGCCTCATCTTTGCCAGGTTAGATGGATAATCAAGAACATGCAATTGTCATTTGTCCCCTTTTATTTGGCTCTTTTTCTTTTTTCCTGTGGGTCAGAGAGGCAAAAAGTCATTCTTATTGCAGACCCCCAACTCCTCAAGTTATTTCATTGAGCCCTGGTTTCAATGAGATGGGGAAAGAGGATTGATGCCCAATGCATGCGGGGCATCCTGCAACCTCCAACAGCACCTTGTTAAGGACTGGGGTTGGGGCTAAAGCGGGCCCCTGCTCTAGGAGTCACCCTTTGCTCCCTCTGTCCAATGCTCACCATTCGCCAGCCCACCTACCTCAAAGGTGACCAACCTTCATCTTGTCCAATTGTGTCTCCAGCTCTCCATGCTGATCCCCCACAGTTGCCTGCTGCGATTGTTTGCAATTTGCCTCTGGATGCGGACCAGTGGGCCGCGTTTCTCCCAATGATTCACCAATCAGGCCGGCTCTATGCCCTACAGATCTCTTTGTGCTAGACTGTAGCCCCACATCATCAGCTGCGGCTGTTCACCATCTTGATGCTGCATAGGCAGCCAGTTCATGATCTCCAATTGCTGGTTGTGGCACCACCAACCTGCTCCGGATAAGCAGACTGTGATTGGGAGCCCCATCCCTTCACAGGATAAGTAGAAGCCGCCAGAGGTGATCCAGAGCTGTGCGAGCACACTCCTCACTCCATGGCATCCAAGACCACCCCCCAAACTGTGATGTTGTCATGTGTGGGACAAATATGTTTTTGCATGGTTCAGATTTAAAAAGTTCAACATCATCCAAGATTGCATGGTATTGAGAACATCATTGAGGATGGCTTAAGCTACCATGGAGTTGGAGGGTATGTTGAATATGTTAGGTGTTTGGAACATTAAACTTATAGTGTGTGTTCAGATGAGTATATTTTAAATTACTATGATGTGATGCCAGCGGTGGGTGGTAACATATTAGGGAGTAAGTACTAGATTGCACATTGTAATGCTTTAAGCATTTTCACAGTACATGTATTATAATTTTGCAGCACAGAGACATATATGTGACCAGAATCGTATGACTACCAGCCAGTGCTAACACTCTGAACCCATGATACTAGATGCCAAAGTCAACAAATGAGCTACTAGACTAGATCAGTGCAATGTCATTTCTGTGTTTGAGCCAAGATGGTGGAGAATCATAGATGTTTTCTTAAATGATCATATTAAATGGGATAGTTTCGATATTGGCTGAGATTTTGCTTTTGGAGTTTGCATCATTAGCACAAGTTAACACCAGTGAAATTTCCGCCGCTACACTGCAGAGGTGCAAGTGTCTCAATACAATACATTTTTCATTGTCAGTGTGACAGAGGTGAAATTTCCACTAGCAGTGGAAATTGAATTCTGTTTGTTAATGTATAAATCAAGTTCTAGGTATGAAAGAGCTCTGAGTAAAAACACTGTACATTTTTCTTTTTGTCTCCAAAGAAGAAGAGAAGCCATCAGTGCTCATGAGAATCAATGGGTTGTGCCTCTTCTATGACATCTGTGAAAGTAAACAGACAGCATCCTGATATCCAGATTAATGGTAAGCTCTTGATTTGTTTCGGAACAGGAACCTCCAGTAGTTTATTAATATGTACCCAGGCTAATCAAACACAGTTTTATAGAGTGGGATCTTAGCTGTGACAGCACACAAAACAAACCTTTACAATAGTGTTCTGACTGCTAAGATTACCACTTTTTGTTTTCAACTGTAAATTTACTCACAGTTGTCAATACCTTCTAAAATACTTTGCATAGTCTAACATAAACTGCAACAGCTACTATACACACACACAATGCATCTAAAATCTCTTCTCTATGTCAGATATCTGCAGAAACTCCTCTATCCTTCTCAATCAACATTTACAATTATTCTACCTCAATGGATCCACCCATCTCATCACATCTTCCCCAATCCACTTCCTAATGTAGGCATCCTCCTTAAATATTTTGTGTCTCTAGGGATCCTGCCCAGTTTTTAGTTCCACTGAATTTACAGAGGACAAAGTGTTGTTCTAGCTAACCTAATATCTTGGCTTTAGGTAGCTCAGCAGTCAACTTAGTTTATAGGCTTTCAAAGAAGAGACCCCATTCCAACGCATGTAAAAGCCTATATAGGTCTCTGATAGTGTTAAGAATTACATTTCTACTGGCTTGCAACATTATGCATTATGGGGACCCGCTTTCAGCCTCAAGGCCATTTTTACCTGTTCTACCCCTGCCGTTTGGAGACCGGGGGGGAGCGCCAGGATACCTTGCAGCGCCCACGTCATCACGCTAGCGCCAGGAGGCGCTACAAAACCGGCCGCTGGCTCCCGCAGCGCGGACCCGCTTTCAGCCTCAAGGCCATTTTTACCTGTTCTACGCCTGTCGCCTGGAGACCGGGGGGAGCGCCAGGATACCTTGCAGCGCCCACGTCATCACGCTAGCGCCAGGAGCCGCTACAAAACCTGCCGCGGGCTCCCGCTGCCCCTGTCCGCGTCAGGACAAGGCTGGGCTGGGCCTATCCTCTTGGTTTTTTGGTTTTTTAACTGCATCATTCGGTCCTAGCCCTACAAAAGCTGCGAGAAGGTAAAATACTCTTGTTTTGTCTTTTGCCTGAATTGTCTAGGTATTCTGTATCATGGGAAAACGAAAAGTCACTCCTACTTCTAAGACAGTGGACACAACTTTGGATGGATATCTCCAAAAGGCAGTAGGGGCTTTAACTAAAGAAATAGAAATTGCGGAGCGAAGATTCTCACTAGCCCCCTGCTCGGTTATAGCAGTTCCAATCATTTCCCAAGCAACTAACCTGGAACTTGTAACGGACCAAAGAGCACCTCCTCCTTTATCTCCAACTGTAATCATTTCAAGCCAGGACGCTACACATACCCCCAATAAAGGAGCTGAGCCAACAACCTGTCCAGAAATAAAAGCTACTGGCCTGTCAACTGCTCCCGGAGGGAAACGAAAACGAACAGATCTGGCGGGGGTGACAGTAAAGTAAAAGGTCACTCTCCGAGGGTCAAGAGAACCAAGCAAACTCACCTAGTTGGAAATATTGCTAGGACTCAGTCAGGTGGTGAGAAAAGCAGCACATCAAATGAACTAGATAACATTGTTGATAAATTTAGTAGAATTGTACAGGAGGCTCTGACACCCATCCTTTCTAGATTAGATTGTATCGAAGACCATCTTACCCAAGTGTTGTCGGGTCAAGGTACTAAGATGGCAACCAAACAACTTGATAATGTTTCCTGTCCAAGAAACTTAAACCTAAATTTTAAACTTAATGAGGTAATCCCTAGTGTCATAACGAACTGCACAACTCCTTTGAGCATACCATCAAGTGTAAATGGGAAAATTTCGGGTACAGAGCCCCTTCAGCATAGTGCCAGTATTAATTCTATGGCCTCCACAACACAGGATTCGACTCTGGCTGGGTACCCCTGCAGGAATACTGAAAACCCGGGTCAGGGGATCATAAACCAGCCAAGACCGATCATGAAAGATAGGGGTAAACCTTCACACGGGATTTCAAATATAACTGGCCCAGTGCAGGACCTAAAGACCGGGAGGGGTGCACAAGATGTCTTAAACTTACCCCCGGAATGTACACCATATACTGTGATTCTGAAAGGAGTGCCCTGTCTGGCTCCTGGCCAGCAAGAAACTTGCCAAAGCCTTATTAATAAATCGGCTCACTGGTGCTATAAGAAAATTTAGCCGAAGTTAAATTGGTCAGAAAAAATTATAATGGCTAGGCGAGTGAGCTGGCTAGGTCACACGATTAAACATGGGGTTGGAGACTGTGTGGTGCTGAACTTTAGTAACGCATGGTGTGCTCGCTTTGCCCTAACGCATTTTAGTGATTGGTCTGATGACTCGATAGAGATCAACCCTTTGGGTTCTTTTTATCCCCCATGTCATGATGTTATTGCAAGAAAATTGTCAGTATGGATGGAATCAAATTTACATCCTCCTATACAACCTCCCTCATTCATTCACCCTAATCGGTTTGATATTCTTTCAGGGCTGTCTGAAATTGACTGACTATTTGGGCGTTCTAGTCAATCAGTTGCTGTATTTGGACTGGATATGTACTGTAATGCTCAAGGGAGAGGGATTCTTTTAGACGAGTACAATAATAGGGGTTTGGTGGAATCATTAGAATCCCCCTCTTTTAGAAGAATTTCTAGTAGGGAGAGCCGAGATAAATATGTAGTCGACCCACCACATAATAACTTGACTCTAAATGCTACTACTTCTAGTCAGGAGTCATACCTGTCTCCTACCGCAGTTGAGCAATCTGCGGACGACAAACTAGTGGGAGTGGTAAATCAAGGCCATATAATGACTCCAATTGAGACCATTATTAGTCAAGCGCCGCAATCGTTTGTTACAGTAGGTGAACCATCCACAGTTGATGAATCAGCGGGATTGATCAATCGGGATCACACAAAGGTTTCACTAAAATGTATTTCATGGAACATAGCAAGAATTAGTTCCAAAATGACTGATGAGGTGTGGCTAAATTATATTAGAGGTTTTGATGTTATTTGCCTACAGGAGACGTGGTATAAGGAAGACATAGTGCTGAATGGTTATTGCTCTTACACGGTTCACGCAACACCTTCCCCAGCAGGAAGAGCTAAAGGAGGGTTGGTTGTCATGATTGCAGTTAAATACAAGGCCATAAAAATTACCCCTGTTGTCACAACCCCCTGGTACCAATTAATTTTAATTGTTAATATGTTACAGGTTAAGCTTTTAATTGTGAATTGGTACTACAATATTTTTAACCAAAACAATTGTCAGGTTATAGAGGCCGTGCTGGATGAAATTAACAAATCCTCTGAGAAATGGCAACCTTTATGTATTCTTTGGGTAGGTGATTTTAACTGTTCTTCCTGCCCACATAGTTCTAACTATGCTTGCGGATTGCTAAATACAGAGGGGCAGCCCCTCCCGCATTTTGTTCATACTCCCCAGGGTGAGGCCCTAAATTCTATCATCGTGGAAAATGACTTGGGCCTCATTAATGATTTAGCTAGCAACCGCTTAACACAGTGTCCCACTTTTGTTGGAGGGGGTAAGGAAAGTTGTATTGATTTTATGTTTATTTCGCAGAAGTGTTTAGTACTTGTTGATGATTTTGAGGTGGAGCCAAATAATGCCAGTGATCACAATCCCCTGACAGCTACTTTTAGCATAATAGCCCAGCCTGGGAAAGTCGATGATTGCCCTATACTTTTTAATCCTAATAAAGGGGTAAGACTCAACTGGAACAAAGTAAACCCATCTGATTTTGAGTCAAAAATGGTTAGAGTTAATTATGACTCAATCATGAGGTGTCTCCATTATGGGGTGTCCCCAGCTGAGATCATTCGTGATTTCGAACTGATATGTGCAGATGTAGCAAAAAACTTGACCAAATCAATTAAGGTCAGGAATCTCCCTGAGACAAGGTGGTTTAATGCTGCTTGCTCTAACGCTAAAAAAATACTAAAATCGGCTCTCCACGCTAATCCTCGTGACTGGGCACAAATTAAAATTGCCAGGAAGCTTTACAAAACCACAGTTAAGCAGAGGAAGGAAGAACTAAGGTCATTAGCCTGGGACGACCTGGAGAGAGCTAGCTCCCTCAAAGACTCCAAAAGCTTCTGGGAGGTTATAAATCGTCCTTTTTTCACAGAAGAGGTGAGGAGGATAGATTCCTTGATCACAGGGGAGGCTTGGGAAACTCATTTTTCGGCCATATTTAATCCTCATGGCCGCCATCTAGATGCTCCCAGTGGGGATTTGCCTTTAAAGTTAACCTCAGCTTCCAAGTTAAGTTCATCTATTTCAGTGGCCGAGGTCGAGGAAGCCGTAGCCAAAGGAGTTTGTATGAAAGCGCCAGGTCCTGATGGAGTCCCCTTAGATCTTTTTAAAAGTAATCCCCAGTTATGGGCTCCATTGCTGACCAACGTTTTCAGGGCAGTGATTACTGGCCCAATCCCAGTATCCTGGAGAGAGGCCGTCGTTGTCCCCGTATTCAAGAAAGGTAACCGAAGTGACCCCGCCTGCTATAGGCCAATCTCCCTTATTGACGCTACGGCAAAGTTGCTGAGGAGGGTTGTCCTTGCCCGACTTGAAACATGGGCGACAGACAATAGAGTGTTGGCAAGAACACAATATGGCTTCAGAAGAGGGATGGACACCACTGAACAGTACCTTAACTTGTCACTGGTGACGGGCAAGTACATGAGGGCCAGGAAGGGTTCTATCCACCTGGCCTTCATGGACTTGTCCAGTGCTTTTGACACCGTAAACCGGGAAAAGTTGTAGGTAATGATGGGGAACATGGGTGTGGAGGAGGCTTTGATTTCCCTTCTTCGCAGGCTCCATGCATCGACCTCTGTTGTTATAAGATATGGCCCCCAGGGAGAGAAAACTAGGCCCATAGCCTCCATGGAAGGTGTACAGCAGGGATGTATTTTGGCCCCCTTTCTTTTTTTAATTTACACCAATGGTTTGGAGGCCCTGTTAATAGCAAAGAAACGGATTGTCCGTGTATTGGAGGCACACAGGTCCCGCTACTCTCTTATATGGATGACACTGTGTTAATGGCACTAACAGCACTTGGCCTCCAAAAATTGCTTAATGCATTTACAGATTTTATGCTGGCTCTTGACCTAAAAGTGAATTTTATAAAATCATATATTATGGTGTGTGGCCCTAAAATGACAAAAACAAGGAAATACACAGTGGGAGACAAGAACATTGATAAACTGAATAATTTTAAATATCTAGGGAAAGTTTTTAATAATAGGTTGAGTTGGGACCTGTTAGATACGGCAAGGGTGCAACAGGCAGGCAGGGTAGTTGAGGGGCTTTTCCGTTTTGCCAGAAAGATGGGCCATAAGCCGGTGTCTGAGTTGGTTAGTCTGTATAAATCCAAATGTGTGCCCGTTGTAACATATGGGGCAGGAGTGTGGGTATACCATAACAACCGACAGCTTCAAATTATGGAACACAAATTTATTAAAAGATTATTGATGACTCCTAACAGTGCCCCCACGATCTTCTGTCATCAAGAGCTGGGGCTTGATTTCGTAGAAGATCGCATTGAAATTGTCCCTCTGTTATTATGGGCCAAAATTTGGTTGTCCGAAGAACTAGTATTCTCCAGAGAGGTTATTAAGGACTGTATTAATTTAGATGGAGCACTTTCTATCCCTTGGCTTCGATTCGTAAGGGATAGCTTCTGTAAGTTAGGTTTGGGTCATTATTTTGATTGTCCAGACAGTATCCCTGAAAACACTAAAAATATTATAAAAGAGGTACACTCTACAGGGGCGAAGATATCATGTTTTCTCCCTGACGTAACAGGGCGCCTTTGTTTAACTCCGAATCAACAGCAATTTTATCTAAATTTTACGACAAATGTACAGACTCGATTTTATTTAACTTGATTACGTTTACTTACCTTGCATTTTTTGGTGGCTTTCCCAAAACAATCGGGGTGGGAGGACAAACTGGTGCCTTGCCCATGTGATAACCTGGCAGCTCAGAGCACTGTGCACTTTATGCTATTTTGCCCCCTTTACAAAGAACCAAGAGTAAGATTTTTAGTCCCGATTTTAAAAGAAATTAGGCTGTGTTCTTATATAGAAGGGTTTTATTATCTATCTTCTTTGGCCACTTATGATATATGCATTAGGGTTTCCAACTACATCAAAGTAGCTTTGGCGATTAGGAAACGGTATTAGGCCTTGCTACTGAACCCGATTAGAGTAACTTTCTAACACATAACTCTAAGCACTGATGTACCTTTATGGAGGGAGCCGCATGTTGAAATTGTGATAAATGCCTTGTAATATAGACTGTAATTTTTATTAGAGAATTGTTTTAAGGTGTATACATCTCCCGCTTTTTATATAATTAACTGACGTGTATGAACCGTTTATTCTGCTGCATTGTATATAGATTTTTGAAATAATAACCCGTTATGATGATTTTATGAACTTTTATGGTCTTTGTTTGAAATCGAATAAGGTTATCTTAACTTGACTGATGAGATTGGTATGAACTGTCCATTCTGCTGCTCTGTATATAGATTTTTGAAATAATAATTTGTTGTGATGATTTTATGAACTTTTATGGTCTTCGTTTGAAACCGAATAAAGTTACCTTGACTTGACTTGCAATATGATTCGTCCATTTTATACCTCCTACTATAGTACATTAAAATGGATAGTAACTATCCAACCTGACAGTAGTATCCTGGACTTCACACCCTTCGTGACGCCGCTTATAGGCTTGCAACACTGCTCGTGGAATGATGGTTTGAAGTTGGGATTTTGTGAAGCAAGGTTTTAACTGTCACTCAACCCATGTTACTGAGGCTGGTGCTGCTGTCGTGCTTAGCTGCCTTGGGTTGTTTTGTGTATGAAATAAACTTGTTATCTGCTGTTAACTCTGCTCCAGTGTGTTCGTTACCACCTTACTTGTGGCAACGAGAGTGTTTGAAGCCCCCCCTTCACAGAACCTATGCGTATCTGGTGGTCGTGAAGAGGATTTCCCTCAAAGAGTACATTGTGCTGCTCCAGCGCTGTCCCTGGGATACCAGGTGAAATCTCCACTCTCGGTACGTTGTAATCCAGCAGGAAATTGTCGACAACGATTACCAGGTAAAATCCCTCATAACGGGACCTCGGCGCCGGAGACGGTTCCGACGTTAGACATGCCTGGAGGCAGGCTTAAACAGAGCCGTCAGACGCTGTTGGCTCAGCGGGCCTGTGTAGGCCAGTTATCTTTCATTGCAGCTTAGGATTTCAACAGCAGTTGGCCCCTTTACAGAGGTGAACAGCATGCTATAAAGTACAGTGACGCATGTTACCACATAATTAACTCCGTTTTCTTTGCACACGGTGTTGTGCACACCAATTTTGTAAGTATTGCGCACTGTACCTCATTCTGAACTTATTTTGTTGCCTCCATCCTGACTTGTTGAAGGCATTGCTGAGCACTTCTAAGTGTGTCCTTTTCTATGTGCTTTTTGAAAATATAAGCTGTGGCAGGATCTGAGCCACGCACTAGGGGGGGTGTATTTGCATTTCAGTGCGCGTCAAAGGTTTACCTAAATACCTCGTCCACTTTGACATTTTACTTCACACATTTCATCTTATTACTACAACTAACACTGCGTTGGCCCACAGTGATGTGCACACCATTCACACACAGTGATGTACACAACTTTGTATAGTGTCATAATCTAATAGCATTGGCCTAAATACCTCGTGCACTTTGACATTTTACCTTGCACAATTCGCCCTTTAACCACAACTAACACTGCGTTGGCACAAGGTGAAGTGCAAACCAATTGCACACTGTGATGTGCTCACCTTTGGATAGTGTCATAATCTGATAGTGTTTTTTAATGTGTATATATATATATATATAATATTTTAATTATATAACGTATTTCAGTTTTAGTGAATTAAGTGCTGACATGCAATCTGTTTCACCGCAACCTCCATTCTTAGACACTCCTGGGGGACCACCTATTCCATGGAGGAAATGGTTTGATGCCTTTGAAACATATCTAGGAGCAATTGGTGCTATGGGATTCAGACCTGAGAGAAAGAAAGGTTTATTGCTTCATTTTTTAGGGTTTGAAGATAGATCTACGATTAAACATGTACCAGAACTTCCAGTCCAGGGAGATGAAGAACTGGATGATTTCCAAGAGGCTGTTAAAAACTTAATAAGTTGATTTGATGTTCCTCCGAGTTTGGTGGTTTCCAAACATAAGTTTTTCAAGAGGTCACAAAAAACCGCTGAAGATGTGGACACATATATCTTGGCTTTATGGAAACTAGTGGCTGAATGTGAGTTTGAAATTTTCTGTGATCAGCTTACTAGGAATCAGTTTATTTGTCAATGCACTGATAAAACTATACGCCAGAAGCTGCTGTCCTTAAGTAACCTTCACTTAATGAATGCATTAGGACAACCAAAAGTATTAGAGACCTCTTTTAAGTTGATGAAGGAACTTTAAGATAAAAGTGTTGAACAAGTCATTCCTATTCAGTGTAATGAAGTTAAGGTTGCTTCAGAGAAGATGCCACAATTGTATGGTGCAAGTCAATCCAATTTGTTCTTTAATCAATCTAATACATGTTTTGTGTGTGGTAATCCAAGTCACAAGAAAGGGGGGGATTTCGCACTTACCTGTGGGGAACCCGGTTTGTGCTTCAGACTGATTACAAGCTTTTAGTGTACATTCTTGGTGAAGATAATGTTAAAAACAACACACATAGAATTGCAAGATTTTCAGCCTGATTGTTGCAATTCCAATTTGATGCTGAGCATATACCAGGAGGGAAAATGGGAGAGCTGATTATCTGTCTAGTTTTCCTATCAAAACTAACACAGCAGATACTGAACTCTCTGACCTTGAGGTTGAAAGTTGCTTTGTAGCCTCAGTTGAACTGGGTAAAGTGGGACCATTTTCTGAATTGAAGTGGAAGTCAAGCACACATGATGATGTGGTGTCGGGTGAAGTCTCTAAGTATATCTTGGAAGGTTGACCAAAGGAAAAAATACTGGAGCAAAGTATCCATCCTTTCAGTAAAGTAACTGAAGAATTGTCCCTAGAAGATGGGTTGGTTATGAAACTAGACAAACTTGTGCCCCCTGTCACTATGAGAATATTAATTTTGGAATGACCCCATTATGGACATATGGGGGCCACTTTTACAAAATGTAGGGTACAGTCCGTATTCTGGTGGCCCCAAATGGACAAAGAAATTGACATGTTAGTCAAAGATTTTGTGTGTGTTCTACTAGCGATAAAGCATTGAAATCAACCACTCCTCCCTTAAATTCCATTGAACTTCCTTCTGGACCATGTTTAAAACTCAGAACTGACTTGTTGGGGCCTTTTAATTCTCTTGCTTCTCATTCTAGGTTTGCTTTGGTGCTTATTGATTTATTACACTAAGTGGCCAGAAGTAAGATTCATTGGAGAACCTGATTCTAAAACATTGATAAAGTTCTCAAAAGATGTGTGCATAGGAAGGGTTTCCCAGAGTGGGTGGTTTCGTATAATGGAGTACAATTTGTCTCCTGATGCTAGCAGCCTTAAACATCTTAGAAGTTCACTGTACCACCCTCAAACGAATGGACTAGTTGAGCGCTTCAATAGAGTGTTGGGTGAGTGTGTGCGTTGGCCATTGCAGGACAAGTGTTTTGTCAGTACGGCTATACAAACCGTGGTGTGGGTTTATAGTACTGTGCCTCAGTCCTCTACTTTGGTTTCACCTTTTGAGCTCCTCAGGGGTAGGAAACCTACTACTGATTCAAGGCCTGCATGGATGTCAAGATGGTTGATCCAAAAGGTAGATGTGGAAAACATGGATGCTCTTGTGAGGAAGAATGTGTCATTTGTTCAGCATAAACAAAAAATCTATTATGATACTAGGAAAAAAGTTTTGGACAAACCTGTTGTTGGTGAACATGTGAGAATATGGACAAACCTGTTGTTGGTGACATGTGAGAATAAAAAATGTTCCCATGTCAGAAAAGGAGATTCAAAATTTACCACACCAGTAAAAGTTGAGAGGGTTTGTGGCAATGCTGTTCGAGTGGAAGGCCATTGGTGGAATTGTTCTAAAATTGTTAAGGTCTTTCCCCAACTGCAAAGTTCACATCCTGATGCTGGTCAAGAAACTGCAGTAAAACAGTGCTAGCACAGAAAGACAAGGTACTTTATGTTTCCCAAACTGTTCAAAATGAATCTTTACCTGTATGGAGGAGTGTACACCAACACGGAATTCCAGTCCGGTATAGATAATGTCTTATTATTTTATAATATGCCTCTGCAAAGTTGTTTTAGATGTTTTTGTGACTAGCTTAAATTTCATAACAAGCTTCTGTTGTGATAAGTAGTTGTACATATTTTATAATGTGCTGCCTTGGTTTCATTCTGTCAATGTTTTCAACGTCACTTCTAGGATGTTTAGCTGTATAAGGAGAAGTCTTTATGTACATTTACTTAGAGTTATTTTATTATATTAAGTATATTTATTCTGTGCACTGTTTTCTTTTACCTGTTTGATTAGTTTTGTTTGAAGAAAAACTGAATGTAGTATCCTGGACTTCACTTCCGCTCGCAACGCCACTTTTAGGCTCGCGACACTGCTCGTGGAATCTTGGTGTGAAGTCAGGATTCTGTGAAGCATGGTTTTAACTGTCACTTTGAAATTTAAAAATAGTTGCAAACAATTCAGATACGGAAAATTGGTGGGGAAACTGGAGTCAGGGAACAAGCCATGCAGGCCCCTCAAATAGGTTTATTGAGTTGACAGGTGAGGAAGGATTTCTGGATGATGTAGAATAGGTAAAGGGTACGCCGCACGGCATAAGAATAGTTTCCTGGAATATAAATGGTCTCGGGGATCATTCTAAACAAGAAAATATAAGGGAACTGGGAAAAAGTACCGAGATCATTTGTATCCAGGAAACCTGGCTATGCGGTAAGACCCCAATATTCGATGGTTTTCGCCAGATAAATCGCCCAGCGAAGAAACAAAGGTTTGGGCGCCCAGCGGGGGAATAATGACATTGTTGTCGACGAAAATAGTGAAGAAGGTGACAGAATTAATTGTAAAATGTAAATGGTTGCTTGCTTGCAGGTTAAATTTATCAGTTACTGACAAAATGAAAACAAAGTTGCTGCTTGTAAACGTTTATATGCAATGGGCTAGTAAAGAGGAATATGTTGTAGAAATGAATTATTTTAAAGAAGATGTGGATTTAATATGTGAAAAGTACGACATGGATTTGATCTTAGTAATGGGGGATTTTAATCATAAATTGAACCCCAAGAATGTAGATTGTTGGTTCGCAGAATTATTGGAGGCCTATAATGTAACTCAAGCGACTTTCCCTGATAGTTCCCCTTCAGCTAATGATATACAGCTGGGAAACTATCTAGGGACAAAAAGCCTCTTTTGCCTAAATGGTAGACATCCTCAAGATTGCCCAGCGAAGAAAACTTTTAAATTAGGCTCACAAAACTGTCCGATAGATTATGTATTTATGTCAGTTTGGCATTTTGAGTTAATCAAAGGTTTTAGGATTATAAATAGAGAAGGGAGTGACCATAACCCATTAGAGCTAGACCTTTTAGATATTCAACTAAACCCCAGTAACAAAGTTATTGAACAACAAGTGGGATATCCCAGGAGGAGTACAACGAGGCTTACAGAAGAATTTATAGCACGATTAATATCATTTCAGCAGAACTTAGATCTGGGCACAGTAAATGGTCAGTGCTTGGATTGGTATGTGGGTAAAATTGAAGAAATGGTCCTAGGCTGTGCGACAATCTAAGGAAAAATAAATTAAAGGTAAATAAGATATTAAAAAAGCCGGAGAGACAAAGAAGGTGGTTCTCAAAGGAATGTATGGAAAAGAAGAGGGAATTAAGGAGAGTTGCACGTTGCCTTAGTATAAAATATGATTATGCCAGGGCAATTAAGCTCGTACAACTAAAAAGAGAATATAATATGTTAATTAGAAAGGCAAAAAGAGTCTATAAAGAAGGATGTTGGATAGAGCTGCTTGAGGCAATAGAAACCAAGAACATACGTAAGTTCTGGAACTTGGTTCAATCAGCAGCGGGCCGCCCTCCAGCCGTAATGAACTGTGTGGTAGAAGAGGCAGCATGGGAGAAATATCTGCTGGAATTATATTGCCCAGGAAGAGAACCGGAGGAGTATGTGCTGCCAGATTGGAGTGGTCTGGTAGCAGATTTAAAAGCCGACTTTTCGGTCATAGAGGTGGAAAATACGATAAGAACGTTGAAGTTAACAAGGGCATCCGGTCCAGACAATCTTCCTGCTCAGATAATTAAAACTCATATTAACTGGTGGGCAGAATTTTTTCCAAGATGTTCCAAGTTATTTTAGATACTGGGAAGATTCCCAATAATTGGAAGGGTGCAATAATTAGGCCTATACATAAGAAGGGCGATATGCATGACCCAAAGAACTACAGATTAATAAATCTGATAGATATTGGAGAAAAGATCTTCGCAAAAATAATATTAGGTAAATTAAAAGATTGGGTAGATCAGAAGTCGGTGGTACCGGTAGAACAGGGAGGATTTAAAGAGGGCCATTCTACAATGGACCATTGTTTACGCACTTTGGGCACTTGCTCGGAAATCAATAGAGCAAAAGGGGAAAATGTATTGTTGCTTTGTTGATTTTCGGGCAGCCTTTGATTCAGTGGACCGTAAGAGCCTATGGGAGTGTCTGATAAAGTACGATATATCGGAAGGCCTATTGGCCATTCTAAAAGAACTTCATAGTGAGAATTGGGCTCAAGTAATTAAGGATACACAAGGGTCACTGACACAGAAAACAGCCATAGGGAATGGACTAAGACAGGGTTGTGTCTTGGCCCCCTGCTCTTTGCCATATTCCTAGCCGACTTACCGGCAGCATTGGAAGTGGAAAGAAGTGCAAGCCCCAGAATGAGCGGTAGAAAAGTATCATGTCTTTTATACGCAGATGATCTTGTGATATTGGACCAAACGGAGCTAGGGCTCCAGAGGAAATTAAATGTTTTCAGAGAATACTGTGAGGCAAAGTTTTTAGTTGTAAATATGGAGAAAACAAAGATTTTATGTTTTGGTAAAAGAGATAAAAAATTTATTGGTTTTTAGGACAAATAAAACTGGAAATTGTAAAAGAATATAGATACCTAGGCCTTTGGTTCGACAATTCTCTGAAGTGGTATGCTCACTTAGAAGCTCAAAAAACAAAAGCGTTTTCTTCTATTTGTGGGCTGAAAAAATTTAACAAGGATTATCGGGACATGTCACATAGACCAATGTTAAAGGCATATGAAGCCATGATCCCACCCCAAGTTTTGTATGGGTCTGAAGTTCTAACCTTAAGCGGTAAAGGAGATTGGGATCGGGAAGAAGGCAAGGCCCTAAAAATGTTATTGTCCTTAACAAGTTCTACAATGATTCAGGCAATTAGAATGGAATTAGGAACAATAGCGTGGAGTAGTCAGGCCCAAATGTCTTTGCTAAGATTCTGGAAGCGCCAGGATCCAGGGGGAGTACAGAAAGTTTCACACTGGTGTAGTGAGGAGATCCGGCATAGTAGCTTAAAATGGGCCAGGGAAGCGAGAAAGAAAATCCAGACTATAGCTGGGAGTTTAAACATAACTCAGTACAGCATCCTCTGGATGTAGTATTTACCAAGAAATCACTTCGGTACCAAGGCCTAGAACAGTCAAGGATGCTCGATCTGGAATATCTGAGTAAGAAAAAATCGGTACATGGTATAATAAACTCCTGGGTAAATGCTGCATGGTATCCGTATCTGGAAACCCTGCCTAATCATGGGCTTAGGTGTGAAATCCTAAGAGTACGAATTGGTATTAACCCATGGTTAATGGAGGTAAAAATAAAAGCAGCTATGTTATATCAAGACGGTACATGTAAATGTGGGCTTGGAACCAAAGCTGAAATATTGCATATACTGCTAGATTGCCTAGCTTTACAAGATTTGAGGAAATTGTTTTTACTCCCATTATTTTTAAAATACGGAATAAGGTCACGAGCCCAAGCAATTGTACTAATAACTGACATGATAAGTCTCGATATTGCAATAGCACTAGGAAACTATATGAAAGGTATAAACAGCATTTTATGGGATAAATTAAAGGGAGGTTAGAAATTTATTTATTTGAAATTCCCTCGCCCATACAATCGGTTCAGATGTAATGAATATAATAGGAAATTGAACTGTTTTAAATGCCTCTGTTATTGGGGAAAGGAAGTGGATAATGTACCCCTTTTTAAAATAGAGTACTGATCGCACTGTTATTTTAATGTCTTTTATGTGGTTTTAAATTTTTTTTTTTCTCTACAAGTGTATATAATATGAATATGTTGCTGCTATAGGAGAGGAGGTGGACATTGGATCTATTAACATTTGTACTAGCCAAGATAACTTTAAAGGTCTGTGTTGTTTATTTATTTCCTTTGTGATTCTTGTTGTTTAAAGACTATGGTCTAAATAAACAGAGTTTTCTCTCTCTCTCAAACTGTCACTATGCCCGTGTTCCTGAGGCTGGCGTT
Organism: Calotriton arnoldi; assembly: GCA_963921515.1. Taxonomy (NCBI): domain Eukaryota; kingdom Metazoa; phylum Chordata; class Amphibia; order Caudata; family Salamandridae; genus Calotriton; species Calotriton arnoldi. Next base: position 720,365 of record CAWUFW010007607.1, on the reverse strand, counting down.
GCAGTCGTGCCTAGCTGCCTGGGGTGGGTTTGTGTATGAAATAAACTTGTTATCTGCCAGTAACTTTGCTCCATTGTGTTTGTTACCACACTGACCTTTCGCCTATCTATACTGTATTGTATTGTTGCTGCATTTATACAGTCCTTTAAAACTCTGATCGGTCGGCAGAGCCCATTTTTGGATCTGTAGCATGCTACTCCTTGTGAGTGCATTGATCAAAGGGTTCATTTCTGTCAAGTTGCATTCATTGGTAGTGTTTTTTTTTTTATAGTTCTTTTTATTAAACATTCATCGACATAAAAGATACAGCACAGAGGAAGCACTTTCCGATTAGCAGATACATTGTCAAACAGAATTGCACAACAGTACACTGTAAGGACTTTTTATGGGGAGGGGGGATCATCCATATCAATGCTGAGTGGCGGGTTGCAAATATTCCCTAGGTAAACGTTCCAGGGGACCCATATCCGTGACCACTTTCTAGGGCAGCCCCCGCAACATATACTGTCTTTTCACTATACATACACCAATCTAGATCAGCTTTCCAGTCCTCTATTTTGGGTGATTGCGAGGCTCCCCACTTTTGTGCAATATTTCTCTTTGCCAGCATTAAACCCAGAGTGACCCATTGTTTGTTATGGCTATTCAGGTCTGTAGGCTCCCACACATTCAGGAGGCATCTCCGTGCCTCCGGTCGGAGGACAAGTGTGAGCACTTCGCCAAGGACGTCGTGTATTTTACGCCAGTATGTCCGTACGTGGTCGCATTCCCATATTATGTGCATGAATGTGCCCTCTTGACCACATTGTCGTCTACAATCCCGCCCTCAGCCCTACCCATGCGCACCAAGCAAGGCCCTGTAACGTACACTCTGTGGAGAATTTTGAGTTGCACTAATCTAAGTCTAGCCGAAATTGCCACCACCCTTGGGGAGGACACCGCTTCTTTCCATTCCTCATCATCAAGTTCAAGGCCATCCCTTGCCCATTTTTCACGTAGTGGCCGGAGAGGGTCTGTCATATTATTGATTAATTTATTGTAAGTTAAGGATATGGCTTTTTCGGGCAGATGGCCGTCCAGCAGTCGATCCTCCAGTGGGGAGGATTCTGGGGGGGAAGAGCCTGTCGGGAGATGTGTTCGTAAGGCGTGGCGAATCTGCGCGTATCTGAAGCGCTCCGAGTCCGCTAAGTCGTGCTGTTGCTGCAAAGAGGCGAACGTTGTCACCTCACCTTTAACCCAAACATCCTTAATCTGCGAGATCCCGATGAGTTCCCACTTATCGAACCCTTTTGTCCTCCACAAGTTACCTAACTTTTCGGAATCCCATAGAGGGGTTGCCAACGTAAGCGTTTGCTCCCATCCCAGCGCCCTGGTTGCAGTGTGCCACACTTTGACCGAGTGCTTGGTTGGCCCAGTAAGGGGGTAGCGTTGAGGCTTCGAATAAAGCGCCCTATTGTAGTTCCCTCCCGGTAGGAGCCATCTATCCATAGCATATCCCGGATCGTCCGGGTGACCATAGGTACCATGGTTAATAGCTGCGAGGTGATCCGCCCATTAGTATTTTTGGATATCTGGGAGGCTGATTCCCCCATCATACCAATTCAGTGTGAGTTTGGCCAAGGCTATACGGGGTTTCCCGTCCCACAACAAGTCCCTCTGTAGTCCCTCGATTTCTTTGAAGTGTGATGTTGGAACGGGGTCCAGGGAATTCTGCAATGCATACAAAAAGCGGGGTAGGGACGTCATTTTAAAGAGGGCTGCTTTGCCCAGTAGTGAGAGTGGAAGCGTTTTCCAGCTGGCAATGTCGCGTTTCAACCTTTGCAGTGGTGGGAGAAGATTGCGGTTGAAGCGGAGAGTCTGATCTAGGGAGACATAGATACCTAGGTAAGTGAAGCCTACTGTATTAATTTGGATTGGGCAACCTTTTGGCGGGGCGGGTGGGTCCCCTCTGAGGACATATAGGAGGGACTTATTCCAATTAATGGAGAACCCGGAGTATCTCCCAAATATTGCCAAGATATCTAGAACTCTAACGAGCGATGCTTTCGGGGAGGCTAAGTATAGCAGAATATCATCTGCATACAGTGAGATGCGGTTTTCCCACTCGGAGGACCAACGCAGGCCTCGTATCACTGGGTCTTTGCGAATCCACGCCGCCAGCGGCTCCAGTGCAAGGGCGAACAGGAGAGGGGAGAGAGGACATCCCTGACGGGTCCCCCTACTCAGTCTGAATGCGTCTGATTTCTTATTATTAACCACAACCTGTGCCAGTGGCTCCGAATATAGGAGCCGCACCCACTGTGTGAAGCCTGGACCAAATCCCATTTTTGCAAGGACTGCAAAGAGATAGGGCCACTCGACGGTGTCAAACGCCATGGTCTCATCTAACGACACAATTATTGCTGCTTCTTGAATCGTGGCTACTCTCCCCAATACTCCATGCACCCTGCGCAGGTTCAGTGCAGTGTTTCGGTGCGGCATGAAGCCTGACTGGTCGGGATGGACCAAGCCGCCGATCACCTTAACGAGGCGGTTGGCGAGGAGCTTGGCGAGGACCTTGGGCTCCGCATTAAGGAGGGAAATCGGCCTGTAGGAGGCGCAGTCAGTCTTAGGTTTACCCTCCTTGTGAATCGTGACCAGTGTAGCTACCCTCTGGTCTATTGGTAGGATCCCCAGGTCCCTGCTCTCTTCGAACATGGCCCACAGATATGGGGCTAGTTTGTCCGGTCGGAGTTTGTACAATTCAATGGGGATGCCATTGGGGCCAAGAGCCTTCCCTGAGTTTAGTGTCCTGATGGCTTGCGCTATTTCGTCGTTTGTCAACTCACTCTCTAGGAAGTGTCGGTCTTCCGATAGAGTGGGGAGCGCTATATCTTGCAGTAGTGATTGGGAGTCTTCCTCGTGGAATGGAGCACTAGTGCGGTAGACGGCGCTGAAGTGTGTAGCGAATTGATTGGCAATGTCTTGTGGGTCCGTCGGGGATCCGCCGTCCGCACCTATTAATTCCGGCACCAGTCAACTTGCCCATTCCTTCTTGTCGAGCCACGCGATAAGTTTCCCTGCTTTATCCCCCAGTTCGTATATTCTACCCAGTTTTTCCCTCCCCATCCTCTTGGCCCTGTCCGTGGCTAGTGCTTTGTACTCATCTTGTTTGAGCCGCAGCGTTTGGAGTTTCTCATGTGTCACCTCAACTTCTAATTCCTCCTCCAGCCGGAGGATGTCATTCTCAGCCTCTACAATCTCTTTCTGTCTGTCTATTTTCATCCCAGCGATTAGTGATAGTGCTTGACTACGTATGACTGATTTAAATGCCTCCCACAGAGTCTGGGAGGAGTCCACCGATCCCTCGTTTTCTCGGAAATAGTTATCTATGGCTGTGAGCAATGCTTTATGGATTTTAGGGTCTCGGAGGTACCACGGATTAATAGGGGCAATCTTCCCTGCCTGGCCGAGGACTATCTGCGCCCACACCGGGGAGTGATCGGAGATTCCCCTTGCTAGATGTTTTATGTCCTGGATATTAGCCACCTGGGATGCGGGAACCAGGATATAGTCTATGCGGGAGAGACTGTGGTGGGCCCCGGAGTGAAAGGTATGTTGAATTCTGTCTGGATTGTATGTTCCCCACCCATCCACCAGCCCCAGCGCCTCCATGAAGTCGGGCAGCCATTTATAAGACGGCCCAATCTCACGTGGAGGGTGGCGGTCCAGGGCGCCTGACACCACTGCGTTGAAATCACCCCCAACCACTAAGAGACCTTCTGGGATTGAAAGTAGGATCGAGCCTAGGTCTTTAAATGTTTCGTTCTGGAGGCCAGGTGGCACATACACCGACATAAGCATTAGCGTGCTCCCCTCCCATAGACCCGTGATGCCTATATATCTGCCCCGGTCGTCTGCCCATGTGGACTCTACAGAGAGAGGAAAGGAGTTTCTCATCATAATGCCAACTCCTCTTGAGCTGGTCGTGAAACCGACGTGCGCCACCAACTTGTAGCCCCACCTGCTTAGCGCCTTACAGGAGTTACCCACCAAGTGTGTTTCCTGGAGCAGGATAATGTCAGGGGCTTGCTGTTTAACATATTGTAGGATTACGCTACGCTTGACCTTGTCCCTGAGCCCGTTGACATTCCAACTCAGTATTTTAGCCCTTTTGTCCCACTGTGTACCCATTGGACCCTGTGTAGCTTCTCATTTCCTCTGCCTCGATGACAATGTGCCATGTCGATTCAACAACCACAACAAACAATAACTGTGAACCCGGGACCCAGTAACCCCCCTCCCTGCTTCCCTGCACATTAAATGCAAAATCCACCCCAACATCCCCACTCCCTGCCCCCCTGCCAGTGGATTTACAACTACCCACTCCCCAACGAGTGCCTGTCGCCCCACCCATCATGAAAGAGGAAACTTGGATGCAGCCTTACCCTTTTGCCCTACTTAAGGATGGAATCACATTACAATTATTAACAGGAATATCCACACTTGCCCCCTGCGTCGGCTGCTATACTACAACTGTTAATTAGAAATCGTTCAACACCTTACTTTGGTAGTGGTGACTCATACATGTGCCGGAGTCCAGGGGAGACGATTTAAGGAGTTCACTCGGACCCTGATTTCGGCCCAGTAAACACCTCTTGCAGTGACCAAGTCTGTTCCAGTCCCAAGGAAGTCTTTGATTTAGTCGCTCGCCGAGGGGTCTATTTCTTTTCGAGCTAGGTCACAACGCTGCATAGGGTTGTTGTTCGTTCTAGAAGAGCGAGGTCCTCCGTTGCGATCCTTTTGTGACTTATCTACCCGACGCCAACCCTCCAGCCAGTCCCATGTCTCTTCTGGGGAGGAGAAGAACCAGGTCTTGCCCTCCGACTCAATCCGGAGTTGTGCTAGGAAGAGCATTGCATATTTAATCTCTTTCTCTCTCAGTGCCCGTTTTACCGCCATGAAACTGCGACGTTGAGCTTGAACTTTAGTGGTGAAGTCCGGAAAAAAGGAAATCACACTGTCATCCAGTTTAAGCGGTGGATTGGAACGCGATGCTTGGAGGATGACATCCCGATCTCGGAAATTGAAGACTCGCGCTATAATCGGTCGTGTGGGGGCCCCAGGTATAGGTCTACCTCCGGGAACTCGATGTGCGCGCTCAATGGAGAAGTATTTCGAGAGTCCAGGAGGTTGCAGCTGCTTCAGAATCAGGTTTTCAATGAACAGATCAGCCGCTGGACCCTCCGCCCGCTCCGGAACGCCCAGGATACGTACATTGTTCCTACGGGCCCTACCTTCATAGTCGTCGAGGAGCGCTTCCATTTTGCCCTGTTTGTCTTGCATCTGGCTCACTTGCGTCTTGAGCAGGGCAGTGTCTTTACATAACCCAGCCGTGGTCTCCTCCACGTCTTTCACCCTGGAGTCCATTTTCCGGAGGTCAACATTCACTGTGTCAATGCGGGTCTCCAGGGAGGTCCGCACTCCCTCTATGGCCGCCATAATGTCCTGAAGCGTCGGTTCCCGCTGTTGGGGCGGGCATTGCTGGCCGTCGGCACCTTCCTGAGAGGCGGCATCTTTGCTGTCTTTTGTGTTAGACCAAGCAAATTTGGCGAGTTTATTTTGTGCAGGTGTCTTGGATCCCTTCCCGCTTGCCATCTTGGCGGTGCAGCGCCGGGAATGCAGTCAAGAAATCCCTGTGGGGTCCCAGTACTCGCCGCCGCCTGTTCAGGGAGAGAGAGTTCCCTGCCGGCCTGTCGGGTTTCCTAGGTCTCCCACCGTGCTGCGCCAGATGAGTAGGTGATGGGAGGGATCAAGGTGCAGAGTCAAACAGGTAGAACTCCTTTACTACTAGGTGCCGCCTGGGCGTGCCTACGAATACAGTTCCTCGGTCACAGATATCCAGGGCCTCTCAGGGATCCAACCCCAGCACAAAGCAAACGTGTGGCCATACAGCTCCCCCAGCACCTCAGGCAATGAGTTCTGCACCTGGCAGGTTGAACCGGCCTTTCCGCTATTTTCAGGGTCAGCCCCACTGATGACCGCCACTCAATAAATCCTGGACACGGAGGGGGCCCGCGCCGCCTCACAGAGCCTCGCCCCACACCTCGCCCAGGCCCGCACCTCAAGGGGGCCGATTTACTCTATTGCCGTTAATCAAAACAGGGCCAGTCAGCACTTTATGGAGGGCAGGGGCATGCACTCACCCCCAGGATGTCTCCGCTGCGATCGGCGCCCCAGGTTGCCGCCTCTTGATTTCCACGGGTTCCAAATAATTGGGGCCTACATCGCCCTCGGGGCCGGCGCCCGGCTTTCCTGCCATCTCGTCTCGGGGTCTGGGGATGTGTTATCCGCCCAGTTCACTCTCATCCAATTGCCACTGATGGGGCCGGTCTGCCACCCGACTCAGTTGCGGCTCCTGGAGAAACACTAGGAAATGCGGGCAGGTGCGTGGGCAGCTCCGCAGTATTGCTGTTGTTTGTACCGGCCAAGCGGCACCCGCAGGAGGCCAACGATAGATCAGGGCCTTCCAGGCCGCAGCGGGGGCCCCCCGCCCCGGCGCAACCGCCCCGGCGATCTCCGCCCGGCGGTGCCAGCAGATGAGTATGCGGGGGGAGCGCCCGGTGAGGGCAGCCCGCCATCTTGTCGCGGAGGGTCTGATTGCACCCGGAGACTTTCCCCGAATCTGTACCTCACCAGGCAGCAAAACAGACCCGGTAGGTGTTGCGCCGTTATGGGGTCATGATCCTGCCGTTGCAGGGGGGATTTAATCATATTCCGTCAGGATAAAGTGCAGGATCGGCGGTAAGGGTTCTGGAGCCGCGTTAGCTTGCGGCCATTCCCATCGGCTGCTTGGCCACACCCCGTAGTGTTTTGATGTCATTCATGAGGTTCGGAGTTGTGCTCTTTCCTTATTTTTTGAGCAGCACCTTCACTTGTGGTGAAGCAAAATGAAAGAGAGAGAGAGAGAGAGACAGTGTGCTTTAGTATAAGGATACTAGTGCATGGTTGAAGAGTGTTTGCAAATGAAGCATGGCCTTTTTGGCTCGCTGTGTTGTACTGTAATTTTAGACCGATTGAAGGGGCAAGTGTGTGGAGTGGTTTTTTTGTTGGTCCTGTCACTGTTCACTGGATCGAAAACCAACTTACACACTGGTCCTTTCAAGCTGGCACATCTGCCAGTGCCAGACTGCCAGACAATCTAGACCAGCACTGGAAACATGTTTTGGTTTTGTGCAGGTGTAGTTGAGGCTATTGATCTGGTGTTGCTCCAGATGTGTAGCTATGTTTATTCATGGAGTGTAGCAAAGGAGAGTGAGACATAGCTGCACATTTGGTTCTGCCTATCTCCGGTACGGTGATTTGTTTCAGGTCCAGATAGGTGTTATCATACTTTTGCTGCATCTATCCATTTTCCAGACCCGATCCATACATGAGTGAAGATAAACGTTTGGTACTAACTTGCTCTTAAGACATGCCTTTGCCACTCCCTGATGTCTTTCAGACACAACCATAAGACCTGCCTACCTAGCTCTGATCCCTCTAACTATTGTAGTTTTCCTTAGATCTGGGAAACTGATTTCCATGATGTGCAAAATGTAAGAGTGATTGACTTAGACCTTTAAAATCAGGAAAACTGAGATGTGCTTTCTATTAATAGATATGAGGAAATTCTGAAACAGTAATGTTTGGCTAGGCCTAAATATTGGATGTTATTTTGGAGACATGTTCTAGTTATCAGGTACATTAATGGTAAAGTGGTGCACTTTTTATCCGAGTGTAGCCATATAGGCAACAAGGTAAATTTTTAGGTTGAGCCTACTAGACTACGAATGCGATGTCTGTAGTGAGGCATATTGTGGATTACCTTGAACATAGAGAGGATAGGAACCCGCCCATTGCTTACCATTAGTTGGCTTTCCTTGTCGCCCACATTTGCCACCCTCCTATTCATGTCCCAGCTTGTCAATCATGTCTTTGTCTCTACCATGGCGAATTGCCTATTTACCATATGTGTATTTGCCTGGTGTCTGTGATTAGTGTCAGAAAACTATTATTTTATGTGTAAGCACTTACTGAGAGCTTGCGTTTTTGAGCTGTCTCCCTTGGGTACTTCTCTCCTCCCTCATGCTGCTGCCTGTCCGCATGTAATTCTCCCGCCCTCGTCCCTGTTGCGCTAGCCTGTGTGCTTCTGCGGTTTGCATCTGCCCCTCCTTGTTGCTTCCTTGTCCCCCTGCCCTCTCCTTGTTGCTTCTGTGTCCGCCCCCCGCCTTCCCTTGTTGCTTGCGTATCCTCCTGTCCTCCCCATGTACCTTTCCTATGTTCCACACTCTCCACATGTTGCTTCCGTGTTCCTCCCACCCTCCCCATGCTGCTTCCAACCCTCCCCTTTGCTTCACCCCCTGCTGCTTCTGCTCCCCCGCTTTAAAAAAAAGAAGACATTTTTGCGTATTTTTTTAGTTACCGATCCGACTCGGATCAGTAACTAAAAACAAAAGAAACAAGCATTTACAATGCAATAGAGCTCGCATTTGCAGGAGTTGGAGCTATTGGCATTGTAAATGACAATGCCTTTCTTTTATTTATGAGTTTTGAAAACCTGCAAGCGGTGCGTAAACACGCACTTTGTACTTATAGTCGTTGCTTACGAGAAGCAAGGCTGGCAGTAACTGTGCCTCTTTTACTGCCAGCCTTGCTTCTCGTATACAAGGACTGTAAGTACAAAGTGCGCGTTTACGCACCACTTGCAGGTTTTCAAAACACATAAATAAAAGGCATTGTCATTTACAATGCCAATAGCTCAAACTCCTGCAAATGTGAGGCCTGTTGCATTGCAAATGCTTGTAATTTTGTGCCTACAAAATAAGTCCTGGATATTTGTATTTTTTTATTGATGTGTTGACTTATTATTCATACATTTATTTATCATGGTTATACAGTGCACGAAGCAGGCGAGAGCTCTGGCTTTTTTTTTTTTTTACCTGTTGAGGGCACAAGTCAAGGTAGGATAATAATACATTTCAGAGAAAATGAATACAAATGCAAGGGGTTTGAAAACATTTGTTCAGTCACGGTTTGATGAGCGACAGAGAGGTGAAAGTAGCTGCAACACTAATGACACTTTGCTGATTTCTTTGACGACGAAAGAAATGGAGCAAACAAGCTTTCTTTACTATTTCGAAACAGCAAATATGGAAATTAGCAAAGAGGTGTTCAACCTGATTTGCTTTCATTTTTTCACAAGTAATTTTTGTTTGTATTTAAGATCAAACAAATGAATAAAGACAAAGTCTTCATTTTATCAAAGAGACAGTGAGGATTCAAGTAAGCGTTTAGGAGCAAAACTAAAAGGTGGATTTTTCAGTATGCCAGGGACAGGTGAGCCTTTAATGACAACATACCAGTTCACTAATGATGTGAAAACAGACAAAAGTGTAGTGCAGAATTACACAGGCACACATAATTCAGGAAGGCAGTGACCGTGGCGCCAGGCCCTGCGTTTCAAAAGCAGGAGGGAGGAGGAGGCAAATGCAGCCAAAACAGACCTCGGTCTTTGAATGCGCAGTAAATGTGGCAAGATTTAGAGCCCTATTTACAACAGAGCTCTGTAACCCACGAGCACTGGTCTCCAGTGGTCCAGGTTAAAGAAAGAAATAGTGCTCACAAGCTCTGAGTAACAACACATGTAACAGGGGCAGTCCTTTAAAATGGGTGGAGCTTTTAAAGCCCAAATCCTGAATACAGCATGTTTCGCAGAGACAGCGCAAGCGCTGCCTAGGCGAGACCTAAAAAGCGGCTCCGTCGTTTTGTAGCCGTGCACATGCATATGTCGACAAAATGACACATCCAGCCACATAAAAGGTTTTTTTATGTTTTACTTTAGCAATGCTGCACTGCATTGGGAATACTGTGCAGCATAGCTGAAAACCTTTGGCAAAGCCAGTAGGCTCAAAGTTGAGAACTATTGGCTTTGCAAATGCTTGTTGTTTTTGTTAAGGATAAAGCTGCAGTGCTTTATGTGTACGCTTGAATGTTGCATACACTTCCTAGCCTCTAGTCATACACAGGCAGTGTAAACACACTGCATACTTTAAGGGTAGGGCTTTTCATAATCAGAAGTCCTGTGTTCTCATTACTGACTTCCCTGCTCCTACAAAAATTGCATTTAATTCCTGTGCCTCAATTAATCTACTATGTCTAGCTAATTATGGGTTGTATTCCTCCGCCTTATCTGTGTCAAACTTCTCATATTATATAAATGTAACCTATTATTGTGAAAATCAATTTATTGCCTTGAAGGAGAAGCAACCTTTTTAATTATTCCCCCAGTGTGAAAATATACATTCAAGTCAGTTTACATTTAGCTTTTGTTTAGCCTTTGAATTTGCCTCCGATTTATTTTCTGTTCCCTTTTCTTATCCTTCATACCCACACTCTTGGTGTCACTTGCAGTTGGGTTTTAATCCTATTCTGTTCATGGCACCGACTTGTGCACATAGTGAACTGTTTCATAGCTTAATTTGTTTTCCAAGGGTGAGACGGTACACAAGGACATGCCTCCTTATATATGTACAGGGCATGGAGATTTAATTTTTCTTCGGGGGTGTGTGCTGGGGATACTGTTCCAAAGGCTCTGTACAGCTCTAAAGCAATTCTGCAAGAGCCAAAAGGGAATTCTCTACTGCCATTTTTTTATTTAGTCATCTGAGAAACTTGCAAGTAGAGACTCTGGGGCCGATTCCGATTCGGGACGGAAATCTCTCCGACCGAGCCGGACCCGGAGAGATGTCCGACCGAATCGGACTCTAGCAGTCCGACCGAACGAGTACGATGCGCACGTATGCTATCGGACTCGATTCGGTCGGACTCCCATTGAAGTCAATGGGAGCCAGTCATACGACGCGTACACGGGCTCCCATTGACTCAATGGGCACGACGCGAACAAGGGCGCCCCCTACAGCGTGTTCGCGTCGATGCGGGTCGCACCGTACATGCACGTGTAGGGGGGACCCATGGGTCCCCCCTGTGTGCGACTCGCACGCCTACACTTCCAGGGGGGTCCGACACGGACCCCCAAAGTGCGGCTCCGACAGCTCCTTGGAGCCGGACTGCGCGAGTCGGTCGGAGCGGTCGCGATGCGCATCGTACTTACCCGGCCGGGGAACGTCTCCATAGCGCGGTGCGAGTCGTCACCGTGCGAGTCGGTCGGAGCGGTCGGGTCCTGCGTACGAGTCGTCGGAGATTTCGCGAGCGCACGCATCGTACTAGCTCGCCCGGACGCACGTACGATTCGGTCGGGAAATAGGTCTCCGAATCGGATCCGGTAAAGCCGAATCCGATTCGGAGCCCTACCGGCCGAGATCGGAATCGGCCCCTCTGTCTATGGAGTACCAAGTATGGAGGACTACTTTCTGCTCTGATATGCCACAACATTGTATGTTTACACATGAAGAAAGTGTGCCACCATTTCCATATTTTCCAAGAGTAATTTTGTTAACATAATATTCAATGTAAAAATGTAATATATAATGTTGTCAAAGACTGTGGTTCTGAGCTGTCGGGTGAGCAGTAGTTTGCAAGATTTACTCCACTAGTTCTTTGATTATTGTTAGAACTGGGGGTCTCTAGTTGGCTGAGGTATGTACCTTAGTCCAAATAGGGACCCTTGCTTCTAGTCAGGGTAAGGAGGGACACACCCTTAGATAACCCCTGCTCACCCCCTGGTAGCTTGGCACGAGCAGCCAGGCTTATCTCCAAGGCAATGTGTAAAGTATTTGCAACCACACTCCCAGTAACACAGTGATAACACCACAAATGGACACCACACTGGTTTCATAAAAATAGCAGCATCTTTATAAAAAGGAATACGATGAGACCAAACGATAGAAAACCAACATATGCGTATTCGTAATAATTCACTTGGCCGGTTATTAGGCCAGCAATCACTTGTAGGTTCTTGCAGTATTAATGAGCAATTTACGATCTCTAATGCAGTCCTAATGCAATGCTATGCAGTTCGTAATGCAGCTTGTAATGTAATACTAGGACAGTCCTTAATGCAAGAATCAGGCAGTTCGTAATGCAATAATAATGCGATTCGTAATGCAACAATCAGGCAGTTCGTAATGCAATAATAATGCGGTTCGTAATGCAAGAATCAGGCAGTTCGTAATGCAATAATAATGCGGTTCGTAATGCAATCTGCGCGGTCAACTCGGGCACCACTAGGCCCCAACAGCAGAGACAACGGTCATAGGCTTACAGGGGCGGCCCCGGTCCTGCTGGGCAGTTCCGGGTCACTCGGGGACTCAGCGCGTCTAACGCGGTGCAGCGGGAAAGAGCTCGGAGCACTTCTGTACTCCTCCTGCATGCCTTCCCAGGCCACACACGCTTGCGGCTCCCGACCGGAGTCCAAGCCTTACCTGGTGGGGTGCGCTGCCTCGCTCTCTCTCTCTCCCCGCTCGTCAGACGTCCCGCTGGGCGATCCTGATCACGTTGCGGCTCTGTTGCTAGGCGACGCTGTAGCCGGACAGGTTACGGCACGGCCTTCTCCGTCGTTGATGATCTTGGGCAGATTCCTTTCGACGAACAACGATCACGATCCCTTTCACCTTGTAGCTTCCCTAGCTTCAAGAAATCCTTTAGCACGTTGCGGCTCGGGCCGGCAGCGGTGATCTTTACTCACAGCCTCAGTTACGATGACGGCTCGGGCCACAAACAGCAATACAGCAGCGTGGATGATGTTTCACGCTGCGGGGGCAATGCGATCCCGGGGCACCTCGTAAACAGTACCACGGACCACACGGCAGTCTCAGGCGTGCAAGAGCACCATGCACACAGCGTCGCTGAGACACAGTTCTTAGTTTCACACAATCCTTTGGCACGTTGCGGATCGGGCCGGCGGCGGTGATCCTTCCTCACAGCCTCAGGTACGATGACAGCTCGGGCCACAACAGCAAGGCAGCAGCGTAGACTATGTTTCACGCTGCGGGGGCCGTGCGATCACGGGGTACCTCGTAAACAGTACCACGGACCACACAGCAGTCTCAGGCGTGCAAGAGCACCACGCACACAGCGTTGCTGAGACACGGTTGGAAACTTTTGTGTTCCTGAGTTTCCACAACAGAGGACCAGCTCTCCTCGGGCCCTTGGAGAAACGCTACTTAAATTCTGAGTTCAGGCACACTAAACTCCATCTCTCCATCTTATGCCTATGGGAAGATATGCTGGAAACATGGGAGCCAGCATTCCCCATTCTGTCCTATGGGCAAGATGGCCTTGCAACAGTGAAAAACGCATTTGGCCGTATTTCACTGTCAGGACATGGTACACACCTCAGTACATGTCCTACCTTTCACATACACTGCACCCTGCCCAGGGGGGGTACCTTGGCCTACTATAGGGGTGTCTGATGTGCATAAAAAAGGGAAGGTAAGGCCTGGCAAGTGGGTGCACTTGTCAGGACAACAAGGCAGTTAACAAACTTCGCGCAGGCACTGCAGTGACAGGCCTGAGATCTCTCTTTAGGGTTACTTGTGTGGGTGGCACAATTAGTGCTGCAGGCCCACTAGTAGCATTTGCATTACCAGCCCTGGCACACATAGTGCACTTTACTAGGAACTTCACTCATAAGGCAAACATACCAATTATGGACAACCAATTACCATACCACTTTATACAGGGAGCACTTGCACTTTGACACTGACCAGCAGTGGCAAAGTGCCCAAAGCATCTAAGTCGGCAACATTATGTCAGAAAAAGGTCTAGGAGGAAGGCAAAAAGTTTAAGGAACTTTAGCCAAAAAGGGCCAAGTCCAACACAACCCCCTCCCAGCCTAAAGCCAGGGTAGGCCAATCACTACCTTGATGGACTTCCCTGCTTGGGGCGATAGAACCCGGACGCAGGCCCGCTACCGCAGGGACACCCTCCTGTTCTATGCCTCCCTGACCCCAGGGGGTTCCCTTGGTTACAACTCCCTGGGCCAACTAAGCTACTCCACTGATACTTCCTGGCAGTCGGGGCCCCCGAGGGGTGCTTGTCCCCTGCCAACTCTAGGCGGGGTTACCCTGGTGACTTCTAGGGGACCCAGCCCTTCTGGCTGGGCCTTGACCCACGGGTTCTCCTACTGGGGAACACCTCCTGTCAACCTTTCGTCTAGACTTCTGGGCCTTCAGGACCACAGGAGCTCTGGTTACAGACGCCCCACGACCTCCTGACGCTAGGTGTTCTTCCTCGCACCGCTGGCAAGTAGGTTCTAGACCTCCAACCGGGTGTTCTCCTAAGGAGCCCTCCAGTCTCTGGGGTGGGGCTGTGGACCCCCGGGAACGCCGCTTACACTCTCTCCCTCTCCTTTGAGACAGGGTGCTAGCCTGCACGCCCCCCCCACTTCTCTGGGACCTGACTGCGCCACTCTGTCCTTCTTCCCTCCCACGGGACCGGAAGATCTCTGAGTTGCTGCTGGGATACCCCCTTAGTGCCGCTTCAGACCCTCTGTCCCTTAACTAGGGGTCTGTCTCTGGTGCCAGCTCCTGGGAATCAAAGAGCTCGCACTCTAACAGGTGTTGGCGCAACTCTGAAAAATGATTACTGAGCCGAGGCCCCCTTGGGGCCCAAATTGAGCAATCGCTTCAAATCATTCGCCATGCTAACCATCACCCAATCATCCAGTGCACGCGTGTACTCATCCACACCCCCACCCCAAGGACTGGATTTCAGTTCCTTGAAGTTCCTGAATTTCTGCCTGTACTGTTCAGGAGTGTGCCCATACCTGAGGCATAAAGCCTCCTTCATATTGGCGTAGGTCAGGGTTCCCGCCCTCTCTAAGGGTGGTAAAACATCCCTCCCAGACGCCTCAAAGTGTTTCCATAGGCCCGCCCCCCAATGCTTCTCAGGCACCTCATTCATCCTCAGTGCGATCTCATATGCTGTGAACCACGCATAAATATCATCACCCCTCTGGTAATCTCGCACTAAGTCTTTGGGAATGTACACCTTACCCGCTGGCACTGGCTGTGCTCTGCCACCATTCGAACTGGACTCCACCTGTTTAACCTTAATGTCCAGTTCCCTCATGCTTAACTCATGAGCTAAGAGAATCTTTTTCTCTTCCAAGGCGAGAGCGTTCTTGCTCTCCTCTGCTCGCTTTTCACTTTCAATGAGCAGCTTTTTCTCCTCTGCTTGAGCCTTAAGTTTTAAAACCTCCAACTCATGCTCTCTGACCCTTTGGTTTTCCTCCAGCTCCTCTGGGGAAAAGCTCCTCCCTGAATGGTTACTACCAGCCCCTGTGGCTGGTCCTTCCACCGGCAAATCCTGTGGACCAAATCCATTCCCTGGGTCATCCTCATCCACCTCATGATCACCTGTCTCCTGAGCCTCTTTGGCTTCCCACCAGGCCCTCAAGGCCATTTGCAGCTCCTCCTTCTTGGCGCTACTTTTCATGGGACATCCCAAAGCTCTGCAGAATTGCCTCAATTGATCAACTTTGTAGGTAAGCAATGCCTCCATGTCGAATTCCAATTCTGCAGCCTCACTGGCTACTTGAATCCTTTGAGACATGATGTGTGGCTTAAAGGTCGCTCAAAAATAGAACCAAAAATCAAAACACAATATGTAGTTGCGTCGTGGTCTGCGCTAAACTAGTGATGTACACCAATCACTGAGTCAGTTGCAAATACACGTTCAAATCCCCAACCGCTGACCACCAATGTTAGAACTGGGGGTCTCTAGTTGGCTGAGGTATGTACCTTAGTCCAAATAGGGACCCTTGCTTCTAGTCAGGGTAAGGAGGGACACACCCTTAGATAACCCCTGCTCACCCCCTGGTAGCTTGGCACGAGCAGCCAGGCGTATCTCCAAGGCAATGTGTAAAGTATTTGCAACCACACTCCCAGTAACACAGTGATAACACCACAAATGGACACCACACTGGTTTCATAAAAATAGCAGTATCTTTATAAAAAGGAATACGATGAGACCAAACGATAGAAAACCCAACATATGCAAATTCGTAATAATTCACTTGGCCGGTTATTAGGTCAGCAATCACTTGTAGGTTCTTGCGGTATTAATGAGCAATTTACGATCTCTAATGCAGTCCTAATGCAATGCTATGCAGTTCGTAATGCAGCTCGTAATGTAATACTAGGACAGTCCTTAATGCAAGAATCAGGCAGTTCGTAATGCAATAATAATGTAATACTAGGACAGTCCTTAATGCAAGAATCAGGCAGTTCGTAATGCAATAATAATGCGATTCGTAATGCAACAATCAGGCAGTTCGTAATGCAATAATAATGCGGTTCGTAATGCAAGAATCAGGCAGTTCGTAATGCAATAATAATGCGGTTCGTAATGCAATCTGCGCGGTCAACTCGGGCACCACTAGGCCTCAACAGCAGAGACAACGGTCATAGGCTTACAGGGGCGGCCCCGGTCCTGCTGGGCAGGTCCGGGCCGCTCGGGGACTCAGCACATCTAACGCGGTGCAGCGAGAGAGAGCTCGGAGCACTCCTGTACTCCTCCTGCACGCCTCCCCAGGCCACACACGCTTGCGGTTCCCGACCGGAGTCCAAGCCTTACCTGGGGGGTACGCTGCCTCGCTCTCTCTCGCTCCCCGCTCGTCGGACATCCCGCTGGGCGATCCCGATCACGTTGCAGATCTGTTGCTAGGCAACGCTGTAGCCGGACAGGTTATGGCGCGGCCTTCTCCGTCGTTGATGATCTTGGGGAGATTCCTTTCGACGAACAACGATCACGATCCCTTTCACCTTGTAGCTTCCTTAGCTTCAAGAAATCCTTTAGCACGTTGCGGCTCGGGCCGGCAGCGGTGATCCTTACTCACAGCCTCAGTTACGATGACTGCTCGGGCCACAAACAGCAATACAGCAGCGTGGACGATGTTTCACGCTGCGGGGGCAATGCGATCACGGGGCACCTCGTAAACAGTACCATGGACCACACGGCAGTCTCAGGCGTGCAAGAGCACCACACACACAGCGTCGCTGAGACACCGTCCTCAGTATCAAGTGCCCCGTTAGCACGTTGCGGCTCGGGCCGGCGGCGGCGATCTTTACTCACAGCCTCAGTTACGATGACGGATCGGGCCACAAACAGCACCTCTCAGACGGTTGGTTGCGGCTTTACAGGATGCATGCCTGTTTCCGCTAGACAGCACTGAATTTGCCGTTGCTGTCTTCATTAAAATATCGAGATTCACCACTCGGACCTTCTATTTGATTGACGTCATTTAGTACAATTAAATTGGATTTCTCTATCTTGATCTACAAAGATGTATGAATAACCAGGAACTATTCTGGTGTTATTTGGGCTGGCACCCTTGACCCCCGTTCTTTGTCCTGATGAAGACCCGTCTTGACTACCTAATGGAGCTGAGTTTGCGTTGAAACGTCGACGACCTCACATGGTCCAGACTGATCAAGGCTCTACTTGACTAATAAAATTCAATACTTAGTAGAGTCATTGTTGTCTTACAAAATTCTGGCCTACTCTTTCCCATGTACATATTTTAAACACTTTGTATATATTGTGCACTGAGCACTAGCACTGAGCACTAATGTCACTTGATCACTTATTATTTATAAAACTTCACCTCGTGTTGACAGCCTTGTTTACGAATTTGTAAATATATATGAATGATTAAATTTATAAAAAACGAGGAAATAGACAGCAATTTGTGTCGTGTGTGTTATTATTATTATTTTTTGTCTGGATAACTGAGATATTGATGTTTATGATTATAGAATAATATGGTAACACTAGGCGTTTTCATAAGAAATAATTAGGTAAACCCAACAGAACCATTGTTTTTGTTAATTTTTTACAAACAGCAATACAGCAGCGTGGACGATGTTTCACGCTGCGGGGGCAATGCGATCACGGGGCACCTCGTAAACAGTACCACGGACCACACGGCAGTCTCAGGCGTGCAAGAGCACCACGCACACAGCGTCGCTGAGACACAGTTCTTAGTTTCACACAATCCTTTGGCACGTTGCGGCTCGGGCCGGCGGCGGTGATCCTTCCTCACAGCCTCAGGTACGATGACGGCTCGGGCCACAACAGCAAGGCAGCAGAGTGGACGATGTTTCACGCTGCGGGGGCAGTGCGATCACGGGGCACGTCATAAACAGTACCACGGACCACACGGAAGTCTCAGGCGTGCACCACGCACACAGCGTCGCTGAGACACAGTTGGAAACTTTTGTGTTCCTGAGTTTCCACAACAGGGGACCAGCTCTCCTCGGGCCCTTGGAGACACGCTACTTCAGGACACAGCACACAGCAAAGTCCTCACAAGCAGGGGGACACAGCACACAGCAAAGTCCCTTGTCCTCTCCTTAGTCAAACCAGCAAATTGCAGGCCAGCCCCAGAACACACAGCAAGGGCAGTCCTTCTCTTCAGTCTCTTCAGCTGTTCTTCTTTGGCAGAGGTTCCTCTTGAGCACCAAGTAGGTTCAATCCTTTTTCAATATGGATTTCAGTCTTGAGTTCAGGGGTTTCAGCTCTTACATTTATACCCCTAAATGCCTTTGAAGTCTTTGTGTTCAGGGGGCTCTGACCTCGGTCCAAAACCAGACCTGGGTGTCTTCCTGCCAGTGCACACCCTCCTCCTTTGATAGTCAGGGTCTGGGGCCCAGACGCTCAGCAGGAGGTGGAGCCATCCCTTTGTGGCAGCAACACAGCCCTCTTCACATCCAGGGGGCTACTCCTCCCCCTCACATCAAATGCAGGCCAGCCTGTTGCTGTCTCACCTTCTCCTCCCTGGGGTCAGGACACTTCCCAGACCCTGTCATGTCTAAACCCAGGCAGGCAATATACAACCAGGCAGAGGCACACAGGATGGTTTAAGATAAGAAACCAGCCACTTCTGAAAGCGTGGTTTCTAAACACACAATTCAAAAACCATCTTCACAAAAAGATGTGTTATTAAATTCTGAGTTCAGGCACACTAAACTCCATCTCTCCATCTTATGCCTATGGGAAGATATGCTGGAAACATGGGACACAGCATTCCCCATTCTGTCCTATGGGCAAGATGGCCTTGCAACAGTGAAAAACGCATTTGGCCGTATTTCACTGTCAGGACATGGTACACACCTCAGTACATGTCCTACCTTTCACATACACTGCACCCTGCCCGGGGGGGGGGGGGTACCTTGGCCTACTATAGGGGTGTCTGATGTGCATAAAAAAGGGAAGGTAAGGCCTGGAAAGTGGGTGCACTTGTCAGGACAACAAGGCAGTTAATAAACTGCGCGCAGGCACTGCAGTGGCAGGCCTGAGATCTCTCTTTAGGGCTACTTGTGTGGGTGGCACAATTAGTGCTGCAGGCCCACTAGTAGCATTTGCATTACCAGCCCTGGTACACATAGTGCACTTTACTAGGGACTTCGCTAGTAAGGCAAACATACCAATTATGGACAACCAATTACCATACTACTTTATACAGGGAGCACTTGCACTTTGACACTGATCAGCAGTGGCAAAGTGCCCAAAGCATCTAAGTCGGCAACATTATGTCAGAAAAAGGTCTAGGAGGAAGGCAAAAAGTTTAAGGAACTTTAGCCAAAAAGGGCCAAGTCCAACAGTTATGGTTTTGTGCTCAACCCTAGTGTACTTTCTGTGTTTAGATAAATACAGGTCAGTACAGAACCATTTGAGAGCAAGCTGTTTGTTGACCCTCATTTCCTTGCCTTCAGCAAAGCCTGGTTATCCTCTATGCTGTGAAACCATCTCTTTGTGGCTATTGCAGAAGTATTTTAACGTTTCTGTAACTTGGGTGCATGCTTGCAGTGCTGTAGCTTAGTTATAGTGTAAGTAGAATGTTACCTAGGTAATCTATTACTGCTTTGTGTTCTCTGCATCTTCTGGATTCCTAAGTTCTATTATTTGAATCAGGGGCAGTTACACACTGACTGTGAAGCTGCCAAGAAGGGTTTATTATCTGTTGCAGCGTACCTGAATAAACCTTCCTGGAAATACACACTGGAGTGTCTTCATTGACTTATACCTTAACACTTTGGAAAAGAATGAATGCAAGATATTAAAAAGCTTTCACACAGGCCTTATTCAGTTCCAGTTGAGGCTCTTGAAGATGGAGCTGGCGTTATGTTTTTAAATGCGGATGCTGATATATTAAAGGTTAAGTTTATAAATAAAGTATTAAACAGTGGAGATCATTCCATTGCTTAACTTTGTTGGAATGGTATACCTCTGTTCTAGAAGAAGGCGATTAGGAAGCTAAAGCAAAAGTTATTTTGTTTATTTCTGTGAATCATGGGAAGTCCTGTACATCTTTTACTGTTATGGAAGAAGCCTTAAAGGAAATGGTAAGCATGTTATTATTTCACTCTTAAAAATAGCTATGTATGCATTAAAAAATCCTCAGTGCCTGATTACTTTTAAAACTTAGGTGTGTCAAGTTCTATATATTCTTCTTCTTGTCGAAAAACCATGTTAATGTGGTAGGCAAACTAGCTCATCAGTCTAAGAAGAGGGCGAACTAGGATTCTTTAGCAAACAGACTAAGTTGTAATTTTTTTTATATAAAACTGACACCTTCATCCATAAGTTTTTATTTTGTCACATATGTCTTCACGAGTATAAAATGTATTTGAAGCCATTGCTGAGTCAAGAAAAGATTAGAACGACAGTAGACGACTTGCAAAACATTCAGAGTCAGTACTGTAGATGAAAGTGTTTTTATCAGAGCGTATGTTAGAAAAATTGTCTTCCAAACTATTTTTTACCATCATTATTTGATGTTTATAGGGGGATGTCTTAATAAATGTATTTGCTACTCAGGGCCGGCTTTAGCGCTGGTGGTGCCTGGTGCAACAATAATTTTTGTCGCCCCCAGTCCCCATGACTGCCTCCTCGAATTCTCTCACTACCACTGGGCAAAAGTGCCCCTCATCTCTCCAATCATAAGTTATTGCTAAACACAGCGCCCTCCCCTGAAGTCAGCGCCCCCTCCACAGGTCAGCGCCCAGTGCGGCCGCACCGTTCGCTGTGCCCTAAAGCCGGCCCTGTTACTACTACTTCATATCTTCAGCTGAGCATGCATGACAACCCCAACGTAATAAGATAAACTCTCATCACTAGCATCAGAAAGGTTTACATCAAAAAGTCTACCTAGTATATCGAACTGGACAAATAGATAAAATATTGTATGCAGCGAATGAAAACCCTTGAATCTGGCAAAATAACCTTTACTCTCCCAAAAGACCAGGGTGAATAAACATTATCTAATTTTCAAATTTTTATACTTAATGGCACAACTTTAGATTGTGATTGACCAGCAAGCTGCTAATCAGAAAAACATTTGGTTGACAGTCCTAATGCAGAGATCTTCACCCTTATGTTAGTAATGAGCTTTGGCTTCCCAAAAATGACTGTTCTCAGATTAAACATCCATTTTTGGCTACCATCACAGATATATTGCGGCAATACCTGGCCAACAAAGCAGATTGGTATGGCCCTCCACTCTGTCATTCCTATGGCTAATCCCTCCTATTTCTACTCCAGGGATCCACTCTAAGTGTCAAATATGGGGAAATATATGGTTTCACTGATTCTTAAATTTGTGTATGGGTCAGGTTTTCCTTCTGTGCTCTTTTATCCCCAAGCATCAATCTGAGGACTCAAAAGAAATCCTCACTTGTTTCCAAATAAAAGGAAAACTGAGAGAATCCAGCTGGCAGCAGAAGTTAATAACAAAAGGGAAAGGGACAAGGGGCTGGTCTTTATGAAATAAAAACATTGGTTTCTGTGTTATGTGTAGCCCCACTAATGCTCAAGAATACTAGGAAACTGGCGTGGCCAACAGCATGGCCGGGTAGCAGTGGTTCCCGTGAGCTCCGCCGGCTCCGAGGCTAATGCTGGGAAAATATCCTGTTCCTCCTCGCCCAAGCGGCTTGAATCTTGGTCCTGGGGCATGCGACGTTAGAGGGGCGGCATCGGCGGTGAGATTTTTATTGCAGGCCACTTCCTAGCGGAGACCATCTCGGCGCGAAGACCGACGCGCGGTCTCCCAAGATGGCGGCTGAGGGGACTCGTATGCGGCTGTAACTGCGGCTGTGGAGGTCTGTGATTGTGGGCCGTCAGGATCTAACGGCGGGGATCGCGCATCCGCGCTGACCCTTGCCACGAGTGGAGTGAGCCCCGCTGCGCAGCTTTAAAGGCTCCGACGCGAATGGTGGAAGGAGACGCTGGAGAGCGGTGAGGTGGCGGCGCTCGTCCGCGGCTCTCTGTGGCGGTGATCGACACGGATTCGGAGACCCCCCCGAGGGGCGGCTATCTGCACGACTGCCGGCGATCCAAGGAGAGCAGTCTCAGTGTGGGCGCAGCTGTGCGGACGCCTCCGGAAGACGATGAGTGGATAAAGACAATACCCCTTGAGACTGGTGAGGAACGGGACCCGACGGACACGCCTGGCGGGTGCTGGCGATGGAAGAGCGCCTACTCTGGAAGTGGGAGGTCTATTGCTTAAATTCCCTGCCGATTGTGATGTGGAGAGAGTGACCTGGGACCTTGAGACCGGGTGGTCCCCGCTGCTGGTCTGGTGCCCGCCGGCCCCTGCTGCGTGCTGGCTGCGCTTGGGTACACGGAGCGCGCTGAGACTGCGTGGGTCGGCCGGGTGGTGGCGCTGATGTTTGTCGGGCACAGAGGGCATTGACTGGAGGGTTGCGGTGTTGGTGCCTCTCTGCCTGGTGGGCAGGCCCTCGAGGTGAATGGGGCCCTACGAGATGGACTCTGGCGCTCTCAGGAGGGGCAAGTCGATGTACCCCTGAGTATCTCCCTTCGCAGGAACAGCGTGGTGAGTGCCACTGGATGAGTTATAAGCAGAGGGCGATTTGAGATACAGGCGACGTATGCGCAGCGGACCGCTGGCCCTCTCTATTGTGTTCCTACTGCATGCTCTGGACTGCACCTAGGTAGAGGGGAGTGCCACTTACCTGAGACGTTTCAAGGTGCGACATACAACGGTCCGCCCTGTGGAGAGCGAGGAGTGCGGAGAGTGCCCTAGTTGCCCACGAGCAAGGTAACTTTGACGCGAGTGCTGCAACCTCTGAAGAGTGGCCGAGGCTGGTGGTTGGCGTTTGCGTGGCTGGAGCGGGGGACTACCGTTGTCTTTTGGGGCCAGGCCGCCATGGCAAGAGACAAGGAACCTAAATCCTCGTCTAGGCAGGGTAAGCTAGACCGCTTCACCAAAGCTATGCCGCCGCCCTCTGGGGCAGAGGGGGAACTTGCTCCCCGGCAAGACACGGACGCGATCCTGCAGGCTATCCATGCCTCTCGGGAAAGTTTGGAGGGTAAGCTGGCGGAGGTGCGGACTGAGGTTTCCTTTCTTCGCCAAGACCTGAGAAAGGTGTCCGAAAGGGTAACTGAGGTGGAACAAAGAGTTTCGGAGCTGGAAGACACCTCCCACATCACATGCACGGATGTAAAAGTACTCATGGCAACGGTTAAAGACGTTGCGTGGAGAGTCGATGATGCTGAAAATAGGGCACGCAGGAACAACCTCCGTTTTATTGGTTTTCCTGAAAATGTGGAACGCTCCGATCCGGGACAATTCTTACTCCAATTCCTCAAGGACACTCTGCCAGAGACCACCTTCTTGCCCTGTTTTGTTATAGAGAGAGCACACAGGATGCCGGGAATCCAGCCGCCGCCGGGGGCCCCACCTAGACCGCTGATCGCCCGGTTCTTGAACTTCCAGGACAGAGATATAATACTTAGGGAGATTAGGAGGAAGGGCGAGATCAGATTTGGCAGCGCCAGGGTGATGGTGTTCCCAGACTATTCGAGGATGTTCAGAAATTGAGACGAACTTTTGATTCAGTTAAAGTGAAGCTCCGTGCGATGGGAATCCAGTATATGTTGCTGTTTCCGGCAAAACTAAAAGTTATCTATCAAGATACAACACACTTTTTCCAGTCACCGGAAGAGGCCTGGTCTTGGCTGGAAGAGCGGCCCAGACTAAGGCGCGGTTCACCACCTGCAGTCCCAATTACGCTCAGCGGGAGATCGGAAACCATGGGAGGACACCCCAGGGATCGGCGGCCTCCCAGAGCATGAAAACGGAGGATCACCAGGGGAGCCACGCCGGCGAAAAAGCCAGGGGGCAGCGGACGCTCAGTACGTGCCTTGGAGGCGGATGAAGACACAGCGCAGGACTGCATATCTCAAACTTCCCAGAAGTCAGACGATAATTTGGCCTCTGATCACTCAGATGGGCCAGATGTGGAGGAGACCGAGGTTGCGCATCCTCTGCTGGACAGCATTCAGCGAATGGAAGCCGCCGGGATGGACCCTACCGGGTGCGACCCCCAGTCGCGACAACTTTACTGCAGTGGCGAAGAGGAAAATCGATGCGGGGCCGGGCGACCACGGAGAGACCCAGTCGAACCCCCGTGATCTGGCGGACATTTTGGACTCTAGCCAATATAAAGGGAAGTACACAGTGGGTCTGTTTCTTTGATTTAAGTTGGTTCTAGTTGTGTGAATAAAGGGCGGCGGGTGGGCTACATACCTCTGATTGGTCTCCTACACCAGCATTGTCCTGTTGATGATTTGGGGGTGGTGGGGATGCCTGCGGAGTGTGGGGAGGCGGGTATGATGGGTTTTGTAATCCGTTTTTTGATATGTTTGCTGTGGGGGGTGGGTGGGCGGTTGGGTCGGTATGTTGGCATGAATGCAGACACACTTAGCGATGTGGTAGACTGGGCACTGTTTTGGTCTTATATGGGGACACAATGTTTGGACAATGACGGGTACACTGGGCAGGAACACACGTATAGCTTGGACAGGATTGACGGCCCCCTTCCTCAGGGTTGGACCTGGGCGACGCCTTCCTCATTTTTGATAACACTACGGACACGGAAGGGTACACATTACTGACGTGGAACGTCAATGGCCTATGAAATAAAATTAAACGGGGGCTGGTGTCCAACTATCTTAAAAGAATAAAACCAGCCTTTGTATTCCTGCAGGAAACACATCTCATGGGACCACACTGCGCGTTTCTGGGCAGGGGTCAATACACCACACTGGCGCTTGCGGGTTTTACCCGAGGTTCTAGGGGCGTAGCGATTCTGGCACGTAAGTCGCCCCCTTTTAGGGTCACCCAAAAGTGGGAAGACCCAGAGGGTACATATGTAGCAGTCCACGGGGTGTGGAAGCATGCCCCCTGGCTACTGATTAGTGTATATGCCCCACCGCGCCTACAGCAACGCACGCTGGATAGGGTAACTGACATCCTTTTACAAACAGGACCTGCCACACTTCTTATTGGAGGCGACTTCAATCACATATGCACTCCCACTATAGATCGCACGTTAGTGCGGGCAGGGACACAGGAGGCCACTGTGCTAGCAAGGTTCCAGGAGGCTCTGGGGTTAACTGACCTGTGGAGAAGTCAGCAACCGTCTAGGCGCGCGTATTCATATTTCTCCGGAGCACATAGAGTGTTCTCAAGGTTAGACTACCTTTTCGCCCCAGCGGGGGAGGTTGGTCATATTGAAGAGGTAGAATATCTGGCCAGAGGTATTTCCGATCACTCGCCACTATACCTGAAAGTGGGGAAATGGAAGGGCACACATACTACCTCTTGGAAGTTGAATGCATGGGCCCTGAAGGACCCCCAAGTAGCCGAAGAAATTAGGGTGGAAGTAGAACTCTACTTTAAAGAAAATTGTGGCTCAGTGCAATCGGCAATTACGCTCTGGGAAGCCTTTAAAGCCGTGCTATGGGACAGGGTGCAAAACATCATTGCATATCGGAAAAAACGCGACCTTCAGGAGCTGTTGGCCCTGGAGAAAAAGCTGTTAGACTTGGAAAATAGCGGCACCCCCACACTAGATGCATGTACACTCCGTCAGATTGACATAACTCGGAGAGAATACCAAGCGCTGGCCACAAAAGAAGTGCGGGCGCATCAATTAGCGGTGCACCATCGATTATATGAAACCGGACATAGAACGGGTAAATTACTCGCATGGCTGGGCAGGAAAGAGCAGGCTTCCAGATGGGTTGCGTCCATTGGGGGAACTGATGGGTGCTCTACCACGCCGCAGGAAATCTCTGAGGCTTTCGCCCGATACTATACGGCACTCTATGCCTCCCAGCCAGGCAGTAATGAAGACCAAATAATTGAATATCTGGCGGGTATGGAACTCCCCTGTCTTCCCCCCTGAAGAGAGTGAGGCTCTAGACGCAGACCTCACACTGGACGAAATAACGGACGCCATTGGTGCCTTAAAACTGGGAAAGGCCCCGGGCCCTAATGGCCTTCCGGGAGAGTTTTTTAAAAGACACAGTGCGCTGTTGGCACCACATCTCCTTCAGCTGTTCCTGGAGTCCAAAGAGGGCGGGCTTCTCCCCGCAGATCTCAGAGCGGCCATAGTAGTGGTGATTCATAAGGCTGGGAAACCCCTGAGGATTGTGGGTCTTACCGCCCTATTTCTCTGTTAAACATTGAAACTAAAATACTAGCCACGGTTCTCGCCACGCGCCTCATAAAAGTAATTATTGCATTAATTCATGATGACCAATCCGGTTTTATGCCATGGCGCGCGACACGGTACAATCTGCGACGAGTGGCTAATTGGATGGACACGGTTCGGGCCGGGAGGAGGAGCATCTGCTCCTCTCCCTCGACGCCGAGAAGGCGTTTGATACAGTGCACTGGCCTTTCTTGACCCACGTTCTGGCGAAATTCGGATTTGGGCCGGGCTTTCGAGCCTGGGTCGCATTGCTGTATGCAAAACCCGAAGCTAAGGTCAGAGTTAATGGGGCCCTATCCTACTCCTGGCCAATACGAAGGGGTACTAGGCAGGGGTGTCCCCTCTCCCCGCTCCTTTTTGCCCTTGTCTTGGAGCCTCTTGCCTGCGCCCTCAGGGCTACTCCTGGGTTGGGAGGGTTTGTGGATGACACTAGACACCTTGAGGAAGAGCGCATATCCTTATACGCGGATGACATTCTGCTGTACGTCACCGACCCAAGTGTGACTCTCCCCCAAATTTTACAGATTCTTAAAATATATGGGCGCCATACTGGCTATAAGATTAATTGGAATAAATCAACTCTATACCCACTCAGCGGGGAACCCGAACCCCGGCTATATCCCGAGTGCCTCTCCTGGTCTCCGGAGGGATTTATGTATCTTGGCCTTTATATCACCACCAGTGTCACTGAGAACTTGAAACGCAACGCCCACAGAGTCTTTCTTAACTTCCAGGGAGACGCCAAGAGATGGCGTAAATTGCTTTACGTGTTGCAAAATACTTATTGTAAAATCCCGGAGGCATTGTTCAACCAAATAGATGCTGAACTGCGCTTGCTTCTATGGGATGGAGCCCACCCGCGGGTGGCGCTCCACACTCTACAGAGGGGACCCTATAACGGGGGTTTGGCCCTTCCCGATATTAGGGCATATTACAGGGCTTCCCATCTTCTCGTCATTAACGAATGGATTCATATAGACGGAGATCACTCTGCCTACAGGCTGGAGAGACTACAATTCAGATCACGCACCTTTCTCCACTACCTGTACGGGGGAACGGGTAGCAGTCGACTGCTGCCAGCAACCCAGAGATCGATAGAGGCATGGAAAGCTGCGGAAAGGCAGATGAAATGGGATAAGAAGCGCACCAGGGAAACTCCGCTATGGGAGGGAAATAGGTTGCCGGAGATTGGGAAGCTCCATGGCTTCCAAAAATGGGACTTAATTGGTATTTCCAGGATAGGGGACCTCCTGGAGAGGGAGGACTGGCCTCCTTTGATGTACTGAAGAATAGATATCAACTTCATGGTACCCAAGCTTATGCCTACCTTCGTCTGAAACACGCGTGGACGGCAGAGGGATTAGAAGAGGAGGAGCTACCAGACTACGCCCTCTAGAGGGTCGCTTGTTACAGGAAGAGATACCGGCTAAGGCTGTCGCGTACACTTACAAAACACTGCTTAACAACATGCCGGACAAGCTGGGTCCACTGCGAGCGAAATGGGAAGGGACCACAGGAATCTTAGAGGATATAGACTGGGAGGCCGCTCTCATGCACCCACGCGAGGTGGCGATAAAACTCCGGCTACGGTTTATCCAATACAAAATTCTGCATCGCACTTATTTTGATAGGGTCCGGCTTCATAAAATGGGGAGGGCAGAGAACCCGAATTGCCTTAGATGTCATGGGGAGGAAGGTACCTTCATCCATACTCTATGGCATGGGTACTCACAAACTTTCTCTCGGGGGCCAAATTTACAGTGTGGTTTGTGGCCGAGGGCCGCACCGGTGGGGGCGGGGTCAGTGGAGGAGGGGGGCGGGGCTAGAGCAAAAAAAACCTGTGACCATGAGGTTGAACACAGGCCCCTGCAGCGGACGCCTTCGTCCACTGAGCCACCAGACCCGGCATACACACATCTTTCTCTCTCTATCTCCTTCCCTCTCTCTATCTCTCCCTCCCTCTCATTGTCTTCCTCCCTCTCTCCTTCTCTCTCTCTGTCTCCCTCCCTCTCTCTATCTCTCCCTCCCTCTCTCTCTCTCTCTCCCTCTCTCTCTCCCTCTGTCTCACTCACTCTGTCTGTCTCCCTCTCTCTGTCTCCCTCCCTCTCTCTCCCTCTGTCTCCCTCCCTCTCTCTCCCTCTATCTCCCTCCCTCTGTCTCCCTCTGTCTCTCTACCTCCCTCTATCTCCCTCTGTCTCTCTACCTCCCTCTGTCTCGCTTCCTCTGTCTCCCTCCCTCTCTCTATCTCTCTCTCCCTCTCTCTCTCTCCCTCCCTCTCTCCCTCTCTCTCTCCCTCTGTCTCACTCACTCTCTGTCTCCCTCTCTCTGTCTCCCTCCCTCTGTCTTCCTCTGTCTCCCTGCCTCTCTCTCCCTCTATCTCCCTTCCTCTCTCTCCCTCTGTCTCCCTCCCTCTGTCTCCCTCTGTCTCTCTACCTCCCTCTGTCTCCCTCTCTCTCGCTTCCTCTGTCTCCCTCCCTCTGTCGCCCTCCTCCCTCTGTCTGTCTCCCTCTGTCTCCCTCTGTCTGTCTCCCTCTGTCTCCCTCTCTCTGTCTCCCTCTCTCTGTCTCCCTCTCTCTGTCTCCCTCTCTCTGTCTCCCTCCCTCCCTCTGTCTCCCTCTCTCCCTCTGTCTCCCTCCGTCTGTCTCCCTCTGTCTGTCTCCCTCTGTCTGTCTCCCTCCCTCTGTCTGTCTCCCTCTCTCTGTCTGTCTGTCTCCCTCTGTCTGTCTCCCTCTGTCTGTCTCCCTCCCTCTGTCTGTCTCCCTCTCTCTGTCTGTCTGTCTCCCTCCATCTGTCTGTCTCCCTCTCTCTCTCTGTCTCCCTCTCTCTCTCTGTCTCCCTCCCTCTGTCTCCCTCCCTCTGTCTCCCTCCGTCTTCCTCTCTCTGTCTCCCTCTTCCTCCCTCTGTCTCCCCCTGACTCCCTCCCTCTGTCTCCCTCTCCCTCCCTCTGTCTCCCTCTGTCTCCCTCCCTCTGTCTCTGTCTGTCTCCCTCCATCTGTCTCCCTCCGTCTGTCTCCCTCCCTCTGTCTCCCTCCCTCTGTCTCCCTCTATCTGTCTCCCTCTATCTGTCTCCCTCCCTCTGTTGCCCTCCTCCCTCTGTCTGTCTCCCTCTGTCTGTTGCCCTCTGTCTCCCTGTCTCCCTCTGTCTCCGTCCCTCTGTCTCCGTCCCTCTGTCTCCCTCCTTCTGTCTCCCTCTCTCTCTGTCTCCCTCTCTCTCTGTCTCCCTCTCTCTCTGTCTCCCTCCCTCTGTCTCCCTCCCTCTGTCTCCCTCCCTCTGTCTCCCTCCCTCTATCTTCCTCTGTCTGTCTCCCTCTGTCTGTCTGTCTCCCTCTCTCTCTGTCTCCCTCTCCCTCCCTCTGTCTCCCCCTGACTCCCTCCCTCTGTCTCCCTCCCTCTGTCTCCCTCCCTCTGTCTCCCTCTCTCTCTCGGTCTCCCTCTCTCTCTGTCTCCCTCTCTCTGTCTCCCTCTCTCTCTGTCTCCCTCTCTGGCTCCCTCTCTCTCTGGCTCCCTCTCTCTCCGTCTCCCTCCCTCTGTCTCCCTCCCTCTGTCTCCCTCCCTCTGTCTCCCTCCCTCTG
Source organism: Calotriton arnoldi (assembly GCA_963921515.1). NCBI lineage: Eukaryota > Metazoa > Chordata > Amphibia > Caudata > Salamandridae > Calotriton > Calotriton arnoldi. The sequence continues at coordinate 690,289 of CAWUFW010007607.1, read as the reverse complement.
TCTCCCTCCCTCTGTCTCCCTCCCTCTGTCTCCCTCCCTCTGTCTCCCTCTGTCGCCCTCTGTCTCCCTCTCTGTCTCCGTCCCTCTGTCTCCCTCTCTCTCTGTCTCCCTCTCTCTCTGTCTCCCTCTCTCTGTCTCCCTCTCTCTCTGTCTCCCTCTCTCTCTGTCTCCCTCTCTCTCCGTCTCCCTCCCTCTGTCTCCCTCCCTCTGTCTCCCTCCCTCTGTCTCCCTCTGTCTGTCGCCCTCTGTCTGTCGCCCTCTGTCTCCCTCTCTGTCTCCGTCCCTCTGTCTCCCTCCCTCTCCCTCCCTCTCTCTCTCTCTCTCTCTCTCTCTCTCCCCTCTGTCTCCCTCTGTCTGTCTCCCTCTGACTCCCTCCCTCTTTCTCCCACCCTCTGTCTCCCGCTCTCTCTGTCTCCCTGTCTCTCTGTCTCCCTCCCTGTCTCTCTGTCTCCCTCCCTCTTTCTCCCACCCTCTGTCTCCCGCTCTCCCTGTCTCTCTGTCTCCCTCCCTCCCTCTGTCTCCCTCCCTCTGTCTCCCTCTTTCTGTCACCCTCTGTCACCTCACCCCGCGTGTGTGGCAGCCTGGGCTGAGACAGCTTCCTGGGCACACACACAGCTGCACCCCAGTACTTCACAGGTCTTTAAAAGACCATTTATTTGTTAACGAGGCTTTGTTGTATTTCACCCCTTCTTAGCGCCCCTGCATCTCCACTGTGACTATCGCTAGAATCGCCCGACCCCCATAGAGCAGAGTCTCTCGGAGTCCGCGCTGCTGCGGCGGTGTTTGCTGACACTCTTAAAAAAAAAACACAAAAAAAAACCACAGGTACAATGTCTGCAAGGTCCGCGGGCCGCCAAGGAAGGCTTGCCGGGCCGCTGGCGGCCCGCGGGCCGTACTATGAGTACCCGTGCTCTATGGGAATGTGTAGCAATTCAGGCCTACTGGGGGAAGATTGTGAACGAGCTCAACAATATTCTTGGCATCCATCTCGACTTGGAGCCCAAATATCTTCTTCTTGGTATTGCAACGGACGCGGATATCACAAGACGGCAGTTGCTCTTAGTTAACCTGGGGCTGGTGGTGGCCAAGTGCGATATAGCGAAACACTGGGGGGCACAGCAAATTCCCACACTCGCAGAATGGAGGACTAGCCTAGATCTCTACATGGTGGCAGAACAAGTGACGTATCAGGCTAGGGGCTGTCCTCGGAAATTTAGGAAAATATGGGCACCATGGTTGAAGTATTATGGTTTGGAATTGGAGGGGGAGGCGAGAGGAAGGGAAACGTCACCTGGAAAGACACGAGACGACCCTTGTCAGGGAAGTGGCTAGGTGTTGTTTATGCGGTACGAAAGTCCACAAGTTTACCGTGTGTGCCTTATTATTTTAGTCCTTCATTGTCTTTTCTTGGATGCTTTGGAATTGATAATTTTTGTATGAACGTGCCAGGAGATTCTACGATAGTTTCTTTAGCCTTGTGTGTCAAATGCCCATGCCTTGTTTTTCATGTTTTCTTCTTTTTCTTTGTCAAAATAAAACGAAATAAAAATATTTTAAAAAAAAAGAATACTAGGAAACTGACACAGTTTGAATAGAAGTAAATCCACTTCGCATTGACCTTTGGAAGGTAATAGGAAGAGTTAAGACATTGTAGAACATGTCAGCTGCCTTGCCAGAAGATCTGAGCACCCCAAAGTAACAGATGAGATCCCTAACTGAGAAGGAGGGAAAGTTAGAATTAAAGGCTTAAGATGTATTATCAGGGTGGTTGGAATGCCAGAGGAAGTTCAAACATATAATTGGTTTCATGGAGGCCTGTATTAATAATTTACTGAAGCCTAAGGGCAGTAAAATATCGCGTGATGAGTGTTGTTGGCGTGGAATAATTAGAAGCACTGGAGTAGAACAAGGGTGGACTCTGGAAGACAAATGAGAATCTTGTGGTCAACCTTGTCAAAAGTGGTAGATTTCCGTGTGGGAGCCCACATTGCCAGAATGAGGCAGTTTTCAAGGCGAAATCTTGATGTTTCCTTGTTGTGTTTTGGGGCTTTGCCTATCATGGGCCACAAGCCCAGCCACACAATTAGGGTAACGTTTTTATTGGGAGTAGTGTGGGATCGTGAAATTATGCTGGTTAACTGAAATTTCACCTGGCCCTAGACTTTAATGTTGCAATATGTGACTTATAATATATTTGGTTAAACACTATACTCTGTTTTCCATTTGACGTCAACATTTTTAGTATCCGGAGTAGTCTACTTGTGATTTAAAAATAAATGACCAAGCCTGGCATGCAATGGATTGGTGCTTTTATGTTTAGATTAATTAAAAAGGATTTAAAATCTAGATGTGAATCACCTGACAAGAAGGCATAAATATATTTTATTTTATTTTATTTTAAGAGTTTTATATAGCGCTGGCTAGACCCAGAGGTATCAGAGCGCTTTACATTAGGTTATACAATGTTACAGACAATGATAACAGATGACACTTTACATCAAAAATAAGCAACAGATTGAGAGAGGAAGGAAAGGTGAGACAGATAGAGCGGAGGGGGGAAGGGGGAAATGTGAAGGGGGAGGATGGGGGAAGAGACGGCAGGAGAGACGAAAGGAAGTTTGCCCAAAGACCGACTGGGTAGGTGACATCCGAGGATGGAATCCACAGCCCGTCTCCCCTATAGCTAAGCAAGGTAGCTCCATCGGGCATAAGTCAAAATCACTAGGTCTCAACTGACGAAGGAAAGGTTCACAAAAGAGAGTCAGGTGGATAAAAGAGGGTGGGAACTATGAGCAAGGACGGGTGAGGGCAAAGGTCAATGGCTACAAAGAGGAGAAGAGTAGAGCGGAGAGGGGTAGGGTGAAGGGAGGAGGGAGATTAGGTCCAGAGAGACATAGGAGAGTTTGCCCAAAGATCGGGCTGGGTAGGTGATGGTCAAGGAGGGAATCCATGGCCCATCTCCCCTATAGCTAGCGAGGTAGCTCCACCGGGCAACAGACAAAGTGCCTATGTCTCAGCTGTCGGGGGAAAGTTCTCATAGTAAATGTCCTAGTAGGTGAGCAGGAACAGGGTCGGGTGAGGGCTGATCAACATCGGGACGATGAACAAAGATTTTAGACCAGGAGAGATAGAGCATCGAGGAGGGTCCCACGGAGGCGGCCATCTTGAAGTCAGGCAAGGGGGATGGGTCATTGAAGTTCGAATTCAGTCGGTCTCCATTATTCTCTGGTAAAGCAGTGCAGTCCATTTAGTCCTGCGATGTATACAGCTAGCGCTAACCGTCCTGGTGACCCACCGATGTTCTTGTGGCCCTACAATTCCTCAAGCGTCGACGTTTCTTTGCGAACTCCCTGTGACCGGTCTCTTCACTCCCATACAGTCAACAGTGCACTGGATCCACGAGTATTACTCCCACTGTGAGGCCCCTCCAAGCAGTTATTACAATAGTTAATGATAGTTGAGGTAGTTCTATTGTCGAATGCAAGATGGCATGGGTGTTAGTACAGATAAACAACAGGCTTTGAGGGGTGTAGTGCCTTTTAAGTTCTGCCCAGACTCTCCAGTGGTGTCGCTGTCTCCCAATGGACACGCAGCTTTCACCACTCTTTCTTCCCTGCAGGAGCCCCTGGCATATAACTGACTCGAGGTCTCAAATTTGATTAAGCAAGGCTGGAATCCGGACTTCCCATTGCCACAGGTGCCACCCCTCTCGACCCGCGGCGTCCCAGGTATGCCGCCGGGGGTCGCAGCCAGACAGAGACGCGCTAATCTGGGAGGTCGGGTGCGCTCCACGCCCGCCTCAGCCTCAATGGTGTGTATCGGGCAGGCTGTGTATATTCAACGCAGCGTCATCGGCCACAGAAGTGCCATTTCCGTTTCAGGCACTCACCGGAGTTAAAGAGGGGGTTGTTCCAGGTCTCGCTGCTCCTCCGACATTGCCTCCTGGAGCCCGCTCCTGACTACGCGGCCCCCACTCTGATATCCGTTGAGGCAAGACCGCTCCACTCCAGGCGCCATTTTGTAGTGCGATCGCCGGGTGAGATTTCGGCCGATTACTCAGCAATGATGCAGTTTGGGGGATCGGCGCCCACGGCAGCAGACGCTCCAGATGCTCCGATGCCGGGAGCGCGTTCTTTCTGTTGACTTTGGTGCGGTAAAGCACCGCGATCGGTTGTCTGCGTAATAGGAAAGCCGGAAGCCTCAAGATTGCATTCAGATTAATTTCCTACCATGACTACTTTTTGTTGTATGAGCACTGCCTACCCTTCTCCTAAGATGCATCTTAGAGCAATGCAACTGAAAGTTTTGTTCTTTGTTTAGGCTGTTAAGGCTCCTCGTGTGGCTCATTTAGTCATATATAAGACCTTATATGAGAGGTGGGGATTGGGTTTCTAAGATCTAGGGATATATGGTGAGGGTGTGGCGTAAAGGCCTGAGCTGCCAACTTCGTAGCCGGTGGGAACCAGGTTTGAGTCTCAGCGTCTGTGTCAACATCCTTTGATTCTGGGCAAATCACTTAATCTCCCGTGCCCACAATTCAGCACCTTGAGACCCTCACGGGTGATTTGTCACACTTTACAAATCCTGGATTTATTTATTTATTTATTTATGTAACATCACTTCATGGTAACCTTTGGCTCTCCCTAGAACAAGTGCACTCGAAGATCCTAATTCTGTGTTGGCTTTGGATGTCCCTGACAAACCATACTCATGTGGGACCACTTCTTACTTCATCTAAGATAACCTTCCTCTATAAGCTGAAGGCTTCTTAAAGCAGCGGCTATACCTACTGTTCCAATGCCTTTGATGGTCAGAGTAACGCTCCTTATTGTGGAGGCCTTAATGAAAATTAAGCATTTAAAGATGGAAAAGGTTTATAGAGGAATTTCAGCGAAGGGACTCCGGTAAGTATCACCTTAGGGAGCTTCTTCATTGGGCATGGCATGTTAAGACGCCGAATGATGGAAGAGAGACCTCACTGTGATTGAATCCCTCTTTAAGGAGGGATAAATGGCAAAAGAATTATCAAACCTTTATAAAGCACTGGCTGCGAGTGATCCCTGGTTGAAGTCTTGATGTATGTTGAGATAGGAACAAGCAAGAGGCAGGGATTAAAGCTATATAAAGCACTGGTGACGTGTAGCCCTGGTGAAATTGTGATGCATGTTGAAATGAGGAAAAAAAGGCAGGGTTTACCTAAGTTATATGAAGCAAAGATGGTGGATAAACTCTGGTTGAATTCGTGATGCATGTTGAAATGAGAACAAGTAAAAGGCAAGGAAATCCCAGAAGAATCTTGGTCTTAACAACGATGACTAAATCTTCTGCGGGTCTTTGTCTGTCTCAGTATAAAGTAAACGCTTATAAAATGACATAAAGTTGGTATCTGAGGCCAGTTAGTCTTAAATCCCTGTTTTGGAGTCATACATCCATGTTTTGGGAGCCATGAGTCTTGTTAGATGGCATGTGATCAGCAAGGTGATATGTTCAGTATTTGGAAGACTTGTTGACTGTTCAACGTTTTGAATGCATAATAGGATAGAGGATGCTACTAGATTACAAATTCCTGCCGATTTCATGTGGTAATACAGGTTCATGCTGTAGATAATACTCTCTAACCTCTTACCTCTGTCATAGGCAAATTAATATCCCGGGATGTGAAAGCAATTTACCCAATTCTGTTTCATATTGGTGATCCTAGGTGCGGAACATATGTGACATGGACAAATGTACTGCAGTTGTCAGAGATAATGTTGACAACTTTGATAGAAATTGGACCCCATTTGTTACTTATGTGGAATGTGCAGTGACCTCCGGATTGTGCTCACCACTGAAAAAAGTAAATGTACATTCCGTTATTTTGTCTCCAGCTCCATAATGAGCTTGTGGTAATAGTCAATGTAAAATCCATCAATGGATCGCACATATTTTATTCGATGGACCCTGTGTTTTGACGTTTTGAATCTTGTTTTGTTCCTCTGATGTTCGCTACCAACCTTCAGATAAATATTTAGAATAGTGCAGATCTTGCATGGCTCAATTTGATATTATGAAAACTCACTCTCTTTCTCATAGAGGCTGAATTCAGCATGGTTTGTACGGATCATAGCCAAAGGAATTCCAGCCTGACCCATCACAGGCCAGTGTTCTGTTGAGCATTTCTTCAAACGTCGGTTGAGTGTCACCTCACCCCAGCATGTCCAACAGAGATCTGATTCTGCATGGTATCTCAATTAACAGACTAAAAAGCAGGGTTGAATATGCCTTTTATCTCTGTAGAAGAGACCCTTTGTTGTGGTTGCTTTGGATTCAATGTCTAGCATTGGCTTGGCAATATAGAATCCTTTTGCAGGGGGGCTAATGCACTGTAGGCTGCTGACTACTGAATTGTTGATTTGTCTTTCTAGATAATATACCAGTTATACATGTCTCCATGGAGTCTATTGAAGTATGTTTTTTATGAAATGTCTGACACATATCATTTGCTAACTTCTATGACAGTTGTCAGAGGATTTAGAGCATGTAACAGTCGAGCTACCTCTGACCCTGTGAGGGCAGCCACACCAAAAAGAGGATCTCACTCCAGTGTCATTGTTTTAATATTTTTAGACGTACTACTATGGCCCCTATTGGCTGACATGAGTGGACCCTTGTGAGGATAGCGGTCATAATTCCCTGTTTTTAACTTTGACTGGGGACGCACTGAGAAGGACAAATAATAATAGGAACAACACCTTAGTGCCTGAATCCATTTTAGCTAATAATTGCCACTGTGTCTCTTGGCCGAATGTGTTGTCTAACCAGAAACTTGTTTGTGGCCTACCTGTCTGATTACATAGGCTCTCCTAGTTCAGCTATCCCTATATTAAAAATTCATAAACAGTTTTTCCACAAGCTACAGAATATATTTTATAAGGAAACTGATCAAAAGAAAATTTATAGGGGCAAGGTGGCTGATTGGTGTAATGATGAATGTAGCAATGCCAAACTGACACTCAGGCTGGCTGTTAAGGACTTTAAGCGATTAAGGATTATAGATGCGAGACGTAATTATAACCTTGCTATGAGCAAAGCCAGAAGGACCTGGGATGACAAGATCTGGTGAGACATGCTCGCAGCTTCCAAAATGAACGACAATTGATCCTTCTGGCGTAAAGCAGCACAGGCCCATACAGACAAGATGAAAACATTTCATCATCATATTCAACCCGAAGAGTGGGTGTCCAATTTTTCCTCATATTATGATGGAACAAAAAATAGTGATTCTACTCCAAGTTCTGACCAGGTAGTATCTTGTGCGGATATGCCTCAGCTAACTTAGAAGTAGATGAATGTTTAGTTTTCTCCCTCGAGGACACCGAAAGAGCTATTGCTTTGCTAAAATCAGCCAAGGCCCCAGGGCCAGATAAAATTCCAGGAGACATCTATAAAACAGAGCCCCAGATTTGGACCGGTTACTTAAATCTATTATCCAACACCATTGCAGCTGGTGGGGAAATCCCTGACTCATGGAGGGGGGTGGAGATAATTCCGATCCATAAGAAGGGCGATGCTTGTGTCCCCTCCAATTACCGGCCAATAAGTCTAATTGACAACCTGCAAAAGATCTTTGCAAGGCAGGCTTTAGGTAGACTATTAGAATAGGAGGAGGAAGAGCACATTTTATCTCCTTTTCAGGCAGGACAAGCCCCTCAGACCAAATTTTTAGATTTGCCACTCTTTATTGGAAATATGCTCTACTTTTACGACACAAGCTCTTTGTAGCATTTGTCGATCTTAGAGCTGCATTTGATCTTATCCCAAGAGATATCCTTTGGGGAGTACTGGCAAACATCGGGGTCCCTAGAAACCTGCTCCAACTTATTATAAAGTTCCACACTAACAACTGCGCCCAAGTGCGAAGGTGTATTAAAGGAGAGCTAACAGATCGCATCCCCATCAATCGTGGAGTGCGCCAAGGGTGCATACAGGCACCGAAATTATTTACTCTCTACATGAACAATGTAGTGAAAGCACTCCTGGATTGCAGGAACGATTCACCCACATTGAACAATCAGAAGGTTCCTATTCCCCTTTTTGCGGACGATTCTCTTATCTCAAAAACACAAATGGGGCTCCAATGCCTTATCAATAAATTCCTGGACTTCTGTAAGAGCAGGGGCTTTGAGCTCAGTGCCAATAAAACCAAGTTCATGGTGTATGGGACGGGCACTCCCAAGACTTTAGCCATTAGAGCTGACACCGAAGTACTCGAGAGAGTACATAGCTTTGACTATTTAGGTGCCACTCTGACAGACAAACTCAAATGGCTAGCCCAAACCACCAAGAGCAGGCTATTAATCTAGCATAGATCCAATGCCATTCTGAGGTTGTACAAATGACAAATTCTCATTCGCTATCACCCGCTCTGGAGGTTTATCGGGCCAAGGCGCAAAGTGCTGCACTCTTTGGTGCTGAGGTATGGGGCTACGCAGATACACAGAGAATAGTTTTGCTCAGTGTTAGAAATGGGGGTCTCTAGTTGGCAGAGGTAGGTACCTTTGTCCAAATAGGGACCCTTGCTTCTAGTCAGGGTAAGGGGGATACACTCCTAAAATAACCCCTGCTCACCCCCTTGGTAGCTTGGCATGAGCAGACAGGCTTATCTCAGAGGCAGTGTGTAAAGCATTTGTGAACACATACAGTAATACAGTGAAAACACTACAAATGGACACCACACCAGTTTAGAAAAAATAAGTAATATTTATCTAAACCAAAACAAGACCAAACGACAAAAATCCACAATACAGTAATAAAAATATGACTTTCAGATGGTAGAAATAGTTCAGTTCAAAGCAAATTGCAGATGCAACACTTTTCTCACAAAGTACCTGGGATGCGTAACGCAAACAAACAAAACGGGCCGCAGGGAAGGTGATGCGTCTGTTCCTTACACTCACGGAAGGTGATGCGTCCGTGTTTTGCTCTGGGGGAGGTGATGCGTCGGTTCCCTACTGCAGGGGAGGTGATGCGTCGGTTCCTTACCGGAGAGGAGGTGATGCGTCGGTTTATTACTGCGTGGGGAGGTGATGTGTCAGTTTCTGACTGCGTCCCCCAACGATGCGACAATCTTGGCACCTCGATGCGATGCGACGATCCGGAATGATGCGTGAACTCTTCCAGCCGCACAGCAGGCCTTGCGTCGAAATCAGTGCGGTGATCTCGGACTTGACTTCTTCGGCGATGCGTCGGAAACGGGTGTGGATGCGTCTCGCTTCTTGAAGTTGCGTTACATTTCCCAGCTCCCAGCGGCAAACAGCCTCCAAAGGTCCAAAACAACAGCAGGCACCTCTGAGCAAGTCAGAACTCCCAGCAAGGAAGTTCAGGGGAGCTGGTGGTGAAGTCTTTGTGTCACTGAGACTTCAGAACAGGAGGCAAGCTCAGTTTGAAGCCCTTGGAGATCTTCTTCAAGCAGGGGACACAGCAAACAGCAAAGTCCTTTGCTCCTTTCCTTGGCAGCAAGTAGCCACTGCAGGCCAACCCCCAGTCAGCAAACAGCACAGGGGGAGTATTCCTCCTCAGCTTCTCCAGCTCTTCTCCTTGGCAAAGGTCCCTCTTGATTCCCAGAAATGATCTAAAGTTCTGGGGTCTGGGCCCCAATATTTATATCACAAAATCCTTTGTTCTCTGGTGGCAGAGAAGCCCTGTGCTCAGCCAAAACCAGTTCTGTCCTCTCTGGTGCAGCTTCCTGGCAGGGGGTGGAGACCGCATTGTCCTTGGCAGACCAGGCCCATTTAGGTTAAAGGAAATCTCCTCCCCCTACTCAAAATGCAGCCCAGGTCTATTCAACCCAGCCCTGACTCATCAGGCTCTCTGGAGCCAAGATCCTCCCCAGCCCCTGTCATCCAAAAGCCAGACATGCAATACACAAACCTAGCAGAGGCACACTGAATGGCTCAGCAAGAAAATACCTACTTTCTAAAAGTGGTATTTTCAAACACAGAATGTAAAAATCACCCTCACTAAAAGATGCATCTTAACATTCTGAGTTCAGGCATACTAAACTTTATTTTCCTACATTGTTCCCAGGGGTAGTTATGTTTATAAGATGTTATAAGCAAACTCCCCATTCTGTCCTGTGTGTCCAGGTAGCCTTGCAATGGTGAAAAACGAAATTGGCAGTAATTCACTATCGGGGCATGCCACACACCTCAGGGCATGTCCTACCTCTCACATACACTGCACCCTGCCCACAGGGGTACCTTGGATCTACCTTAGGGGTGACTGACATGTAAGAAAAGGGAAGGTTAGGGCCTGGCAAGTGGGTGCATTGGCCAGGTCGACATGGCAGTACCAGACTGCACACAGGATCTGCAAGGGCAGGCCAGAGTTACATTTACAGGCTGCTTTGGACTCCTCTGATCCAGTTAGCGGAGGAGCTAGGAGCCAAGATCGTGGCGTACGCCGATGATACCCAACTACTGTTTACCTGGGACAAATCGGAGTTTGACACTCTGAGGGTTAAGAACTGTCTGACAGCTGTCTTTCAGTGGCTCTCAGCGGCACAGCTCAAATGTAATGAAGAAAAGTCGGAGATTCTTCTTTACGGCAACTTTCCCACAAGGTTCAGAGATACTCTCTGGCCGGCCGGCTTTCCGCTACCTTCTTCTTCTGGTCAACCTGTCAAGAATCTGGGTGTTTGGTTTGACGAGAATTTGTCTTTCTCGTATCATATTAAAAAATTGGCCGGGAGCTGCTTTGGGATATTGAAGTCCTCAGGAAATTTCTCCCCCTGCTCCCCAGGGCTGCAAGGGAAACAGTGACCAGGGCGTTGATTTTGTCCCGCCTTGATTACGCCAATGCTTTGTACATTGGCCTACCGGACTATTCCCTCAATAAGTTGCAGGTCGTCCAGAATGCAGCAGCCAGGCTTTTGTTTAACATCCCCATCAGAAGCAGCGTTAGACAACACCTGCGCACTCTGCACTGGCTGCCGGTCATTAAGCGCGTTAAGTTCAAGGCCCTTGTGGTTGCCCATCGTGCTCTGCACCGATCAGGGCCAGCTTACTTAAGGAAGCGCTTTGGGTTCTATACCCCTACCAGAGATCTGAGGTCAGCATCTCAGCACCTTGCCCAGTTACCTCGTGTCCGCCGTCAAAGAGTGGGGGGCAGATCTCTTGCATTTCGGGCGGCCACAGCCTGGAATTTGCTACCCTACTCGTTGCGTAACACTCATGATCTTAGTCTTTTTAAAAAACAACTCAAAACACTTCTGTTTTAATCTGCGATTTTTTTTTTGCTGCACCTCAAGGTTCGCGCCGGGACACTCCTAGGAGTATCTGTGCGCGTTATAAACTTCAGTAACATAACATTACATATGGGTGGCACAATCAGTGCTGAAAGCCCACTAGCAGCATTTGATTTACAGGCCCTGGGCACACACGATGCACGGTACTAGGAACTGCCTAGTAAATCAAATCAGCCAATCATGGAAACACCAATCCATAACAACAATTTACAAAGGGAGCACTTGCACTTTGGCACTGAACAGCAGTGGCAAAGTGCCCAAAGCATCTAGACCAGCAAAACGGAGTCCAACATACAGCAAAAACACAGGAGGCAAAGGCAAAAAATGCAGGGGAGACCCACGCCAATGGTGCCAGGTCTAACACTCAGCATCCTGTATCTCTGCCGTCTAGCGCCCCCATGATCGTGCTTTACCTTGATTTGGGCCTGAAAAGAATAGCTGATCTGGCATTATACAAGCCCTTAGCATATTGGGTCTGCCTCTGGTTTACATCTGAGCTTAGTGATTATGGAGACTCTATTATGGACGTATTTAAAAATACTAATGCCAGGCGGGTATCTTGGTTAAAATTCGTTCATAATTGGTTTTATAAGCTTGGTTTGGCGAGATCGTGGGACAATCTGGAATCCATATCTAAAGATGATTTGGCCAGTGTTAAGAACTGCTTTTGGGCGTATATCTATAATTGATATGCAGGCAGTAGGGATAAGGGCCCTCTGACAAATAAATACCTGGAATTTAAGATTACACCCTGTTTTGAACCATTCCTGGACGCTATAACCTCGTTTTAACAAAGAGTTTGTACATGCACTTCCGGATGGGTATTCTCCCACTGAGAGATTTCACAAGCAAATGGAGCAAAGATCTAGCCCCTAGATTGTGCCCAGCCTGTGGACTGGATTCTGAAACGAAGGCGCATGTTTTGTTTTTCTGCTCGGGGTATCTAGGCTCGCGCAGAAAATGGATACACCCGATCTGTTTGAAGCTGGGGATAACCAGATATCTGGTTACCCAGAGAATATTGAAAAGTGATACCTCTCACCTAATTGTGTTGCGGTCAGTCATTTTATAGCAAATGTCTGGTACAAGCGTAGTAAGATTCTTTCCCAAATTACCATCTGAGCCAAAGTACGTATGAATACTTCTAGGATATATTTTTATGCATTTTATTAACTCAAAATTCCATGAAGCTCTCTCATTGTAACAGGCATTAAGCACTTTTGAATACTTTTAATTATCGCATGCAAAATTATACTCCCTTGTTTAGAGCACTTTTAACTGTTGACCATTAAGATTATACCAATGTACTATGATGATTTTATCTTCGGTACATTTTAAAGCATTTTATCTACTTAAAACACCATGGAGCACCAAATGTAATATGCATTATGCACCTTAGAATACAATTAATTATTGCAAGTAAAACTACACTCTTTTGACCAGAGTATTTTTATCTGTTGTATATTATGTTAATATTAATACATCATGATGTTTTTATTTTTTGGAAGTCTGCTGCAATTAATATGGGTGATCCAATTCTACAACTATAATATGACTTGTTTTTATGGGGTGCTATTGTTTTTATACAAGTTCATCACATTTTAACTGATTTTTCTCTATGTATACTTTGATGGTTTCTGGAGAACCGAATAAAGTATTTTCTATCTATCTCTATAATTTGCACTCTAGCATGCAATACTTTCCCACAAATTATACATTGTTACAAACTGCTTCAGTGGATCCTATTGCAGAATGTGATGTGGCAAATATGTCTAAATCATATAACATTTACAGTCTACCAGGCTTTAACTATCTGTGGGTAATGTACACAGATTTTTAAGATTCCAAATGTTAATTGTATCTTTTCCTTAACAGTAGTGTGGAACCACTTTCACTTTTTAAACATTGCTTTATATATTTAACGCATTGTGGGACTTCGTCTTGGAAGCTGCCCCTAGTGTTCCAAACTTGCGGATGCCATTTTGGATGCACACCTTTCCCTAATCTTGTCCCGCAAGTGGCGCAAATCTGTCCTATAATCAGACCTACCATGCTTCCGATTTTGGTGAGCCTTTGCCTTTCTGCGTACATTTTCTGAACAGTTTAGAACTTTTTCCCACTAACAAATTGCTACTTTGTATTTTTTTTAATAAATCAAATGTATCGATCTTATTGAAACAAAGAACAACAAAGTATCAAATACAACAGTATTGTTGCTACTTGGGTACTCCCCAGGACATTTTACCAACACACATCACATCACTCCACGGCTAGACAGTAATATTCCCACCATAGTCCCCAGAGTTTGTGAGGGCAACCTGTAGCTTCATAAATGGCTTCCTCTTGCTTCGCACAGCATTCCATTGCTGCACTCAATTCCAGTATCGTAAAGGGGTCAGGGGACTTCATTTCCGTGCAGTATCCCTTTTCGAAATGATTGTGGCCATTCCAAGCAGAGCTCGTTCTCCTATACTGGCCCCCCCCCCCCCCCAAAAAAGGTTGTCCAAGATACCCAAAAGGGCTATTCTAGGTGATAATTCTACTGATCTCTCTAGTACCCGGATTAATACCTATGCTATTGCTAGAATATTTGGACACCTCCAGACCACATGGAAAAAAATCAGCATTTTGATCTGTGTAATGGAAACATCGGGGTGTTAAATATGTAAAATATAAATATTTCACTTGAACCAGTCTTAGTCAGGTTGAAATCACAATTTTTATTGGGGGCAACATCTTGGCTTCTTTCCACTCTCATCAAGGAGACCAATGCTCGGCTTTCAGTTCTCTGTTAGTGCTGCAAATCTGACAGAGGCAATAATTAATAAGAAGTAGTAAACCTGCAATATCACCCCTTCCCCAGTGGCCCCATTAAGGTTTTATTGGGCTGTTCTCTGGACGATCAGATGATGCAAAAAACACACAATTGATGGACGGAATGCAGAACAAATCAAAACATTCACCCCCAGTCAAGAGATATGGGTTAAATCCATCATTCTTTTGCTCACCATGCCACCCCAGTTTAGACCTGGCCATACGCAAATCAGTCTTGACCCTGTGCCTCATGGGAACAGTCCAGCCCGAACCGCCAAGCCAGGTCCTCCCTGGACCGGAAACAAGCATCCTAGGACTGATTTCGGGGTTTCACCCCTCATCAGCCAGGATAGCCTGATGGCTAGTGAGTGCATGGCGGAAGGATAATTATTATGGAATTGGGGTTTCATGTAAGTCAAACTGTGTTTGAAGTTCCTGGAATGACCTTATGAATGATCCCTGCCAGACATCTCGCAGCATTGTGATACCAACCAAGTCCCATTTACTAAATCCCTGCTGTTGGGTGGTAAGCCCCAGACGTCTTCCTTGTCACAGAGGAGTCTCCAGTGTCCATCTCCAATCCCACCCAGTCAAGCACAATGCCAAGCGCCAATTCAGGAACAGTACTCGTCACCTTTGGGAGGTGTTGAGATATAAGGTTACCTTACAGCATGCCCATGAAATTGTCAATGCCCATCAGTGACAGTGCTGTCTGGAAGGCTGGGCCATTCTACCCCCCTCCCCCGCCACACACATCCTGTCGTGGATTTCCAAAATTCGCACTGCCCCGTAATACAGGCGTAGATCTGCCATACTCTTGCCCCATCATTAGTCATCTGTCTACATTTATAAAACGCTGTACATGCGTGGAGGTCCACCCACAGCAAGGAACGGATTATGGCTGCAAGGTTTTTAAACCATTGGTTTAGGATTATCAGAGGGAAACCCTGCAGGACATCGAATAATCGCCGCAGGATTATCATTTTGAAAAGCACCACTTTATCTAGGATATCAAGTGAGAGTTTGGCCCATTTCAGGAGATCTCTCTTCGCCTTAACCACGGGGAGAGGTTAAGGCTTCATGTCAGGCTAGATTGCAGGGCAATATGTATAACTAAGGGGCTTATTTAGATCTCGGTGGATGGAATACTCCGTCACAAATGTGACGGATATCCCATCCACCATATTACGATCTCCATAGAATATAATGAGATCGTAATACAGCGGACGGGATATCCATCACGTTTGTGACTGAGTATTCCCCTCTGCCAAGATCTAAATCAGGCCCTAAATATTGGAATCTCAAGCGTCTTATTGGGGGACCAATTTATGGTCTCATTGTCACCCTTAAGCAAGACCAGAAGAGACTTGGTCCAGTTAACTTTGAGCCCGAGGCCTCTTCATAGAAATCCAAGATTTGGGGTTGGGACAGGATAAGCAAGACCTCATCCACGTAAAGTGCTATCATATCCTCCATAGACTCCTCCAACCATAGAGCCCATACCTGTGCATCACATCAAATCCACCGTGCTAGGGACTGTAATGCAAGGGCGAACAGGAGTGGTAATAGTGGGTAGCCCTCCCTGTTCCCCCTTTTGATCGTGATTGGGGTTGACACAATTCCATGCACCCGCACCTGTGCAGACTGAGTAAAGGATCTTGACATATCGTCTAAAGAGGGGTCCAAACCCCATATACACAAGAACTCTCTCCAAGAAGGACCAGTCGAGAGAGTCAAGCGCTTTTTCGAAGTCAATGAGAAATAGAACACAGGTTCCTTGATTTGATGCTGTTCGTCTATTGCCACATGCTCCCGGGAAACACAGTGGCAGATACTGTGATTGGGAACGAAAGCTGCACTGGTCCAGGTGAACCAGTGATGTTAAAACTTGCAGGAGTCTGTTTGCCAGGGCTTTAGCAAAAATCTTGTTCTCCGTGGATAGTACGAGGCATATTAGTCTGGGGGCCGACCACGCTTGTGGATGACCACGATTATGACCAGATCTAACTTCAGGGGAAAGGAGTCTCTCTCCACTGTCTTTTATATAGGTTTAGAAACCAGGAGTGTAGACTCTTACAAATTTGCGATGGGCTCAAGAGGTAAAGCGCCCGGTCCAGGTGTCTTACCAGAGTTAATTTCCTGCAGAGCCCCCTCCTTTTCCTCTATTGTGAGGGACTGGTCCAGCTCCTCCCTATCGCTAACTGTAAGGAATGTCAGTGGTATGTCTGCAAGCAGTAGCCTAGCCTGCTCTTGTAGTGTTCCTGTCAGGCAGAGAGTGTCTGGTAATAGTCTGCAAATGTATCTACGCTCTCCACCGCTTTATATAGTCGTTGGCCAGTTCGGGCTAGAATCTCCGGGATCACTGTGGAAGCCGCCTCCATCGTGGCTAGCAAGTAGAGGAACTTTCTGGTTTTATCGCCCCATTTGTAGACCCTCCTGGCTAAGACCATCCAGTATTGTTGAGCCTCTTCCAAATAGATCTCTCATAGGGAGGCCTTATCAAGCTCAACTCGGTTGCGGAGCTAAGTTGACGCTCCCTCCCAGTAGCGGCGTTCCAATGACAGAATTTTAGCCTTGAGCACAACCAGTTGACTTTGCTTGTCTCTCTCTTTACGCCTAAGGTTGGCCTTGCCCACAACTGTGATAGCAACCTTTCCCGGTGCCCATATGCCAGCTGAGTCCTGATTTCTAAAATAAAAAATGTGTAGCAACTTCATCGATAGGAACTGTGAGCATTGCTCATATACCAGGTAAAATGCACCGAGATACCAGATTGGGCATCGGTCCCCTGAGAGCACTCAGGGGACCGATCTGAATGATCCGAAATCCCAAGCAGAAAAATATTTGTCTCTGTTGTGTATAGAATATCAGTTGCTGGAAGGAGCACAAGGTCTAAGCGTGACAAGATTTTATGTGCAGCTGAGCTATGTGTGTATTGCTAGCTGTGGGGAGAACAGACTCTTCAGGCATCACACAACCTTAGTGAGGCCATCCAATCCTCCAGTAGTTTAGCTCTTCCTGTCCTCCCATTGGTGGAAGCCCTAGTGGAGTCCAGAGCTGGATTCGGGGAGGCATTAAAGTTGCCTTCTATAATAGTGATGCCTTGTGGGAAGTTTAGTATCACTGTCTCAGCCCCTTCGAGTGCGAGCTTGGGGAGTTGGGGTGGCACATACACACACATCTCTAGTGTTCCCTTCAAGGTGGCCTTTCACTCCACTGGGAGTCCACAGCTGTCGCTGAAAACACCAGAGGGAAGCTCCTATGGAGCAGTTTCGTAACCCCTCTAGATCCTCTTGTTTAGGGTTCTTTAGCCAGGGTAGACCATTGGTAGTATTTGTATAGGAATAATAGTGATCTTGTTGGAGACATCATTTATGAGGTCAGTAAGGGAGAACATTTCTCTACTCTCCCTACTGGGAGCCACTGAAATGACGCCGTCATGAAGGGCCCTCATCATCCGAGCCGCTCATCCGGGAATCGGTTGATTCTATGCAAGCAGATGCAACTGATTCTCCACGACCAAGGTGGTGTGGGGGAGAGCTTATATCTGTTTCAGATTAATCTTCTGAGTTCCTGGACCACCGCCTGCCTCTGTAATACCTCATTCTTCTTCCGAGTTTGGGACTCACTCACAGCCCGAAGGCAGCCAATCACCCTGGCCTCATGGATTCTAACTCTGAGGGATGTAGCATCTGAGTGCTTTCTTTTCTGCTGCCCAGTACCATGTGGCTTCCGAGGTTTCAAAGAATTAGGAATGGGAATTATGAATCACTTTGAATTTAACTGGGAAAATCAGCATATATTGTAGATTCATTGTCTGGAGTTTTTGCTTTATTGCGTCAAAAGAACTTCTCTGTTTTTGCACTAATCTAGTATATTCTGAAAAGACCATAATACGGGTGGATTGGAAATTTCAGCTGTCAGTTTTTAGGTCTCGCCTAGCGTCGCAGCGCATGCGCTGCTCGCTCTGCGAGATCTATTGTCGTCGAGTTGAAGTTGGAAGTGGGGTGGAAGCTCTGCCTATGCTTTTCATTGGCGTGCGTCACACATTATGTTAAATGCTCACTTTTGATTTGGAGTGAGGCTTTTTTGTTCCCTCCCTTTCTCCGTTCCGGGTCGCCCACTCGGACTGGATATTGTGCTCGCGCACGGCGTCTCTTTTGCTCGCGCACGGCGTCTCTTCCGCCTTGTTTTTATTTTAAAACTGAGCGCGGCGCCGCTTCACGGACACCGCGCTCGGTTTATTTGTATATTTCTTGACTTTAGCACTGAGCGCAGCGCCCGCTTCAAGGACACCGCGCTCAGTGTTAAAGTAAGAAAAACAAAAAACGAGCACGGTGTTCTTCAAGCGGCGCCGTGCTCAGTTTTAAACTTAAGCATTTGCAATGCAATCCGACCTATTGCATTGCAAATGCTTGTTCCATTCACCTTCAGCGCTTCAGGCATTTCACTGCCGAATACCACCTGTTTATTGTTATTCAGCTGAATGATGCCTGTTTTTTCGACCTTGGAAGAATGAAAAGCTGAGGGAGTCTGCACCCGTGTTCGTGAAGTCAAACACAGTTTTTGGGAGTTGATAAATTAAGTCCACTAAGCCACCAGACATATCTCAGCACAAAAATGTGTCTCCTGATCTGCAAGGTAAAAAAAGACAGCGCACTTTGGAATGTTGTGGGAAACACCTTGCTGGCTGCAAACGCAGCCGCCATTTGGGGAAGCGCCGGGACTTGTTGCAGAGTGTTTGCATACATGCCAATATTTTAAAAGAGGAAAGTGGGACATTTATCATTTAAAAAAACTTAATGGAGAGAATGTATTTCTCCATTGAGGCGATTTCAGGCGTGAGACAGCCAAAATAGTAAAATAATTTTGGGCTTAAAAAAATCCGGAGCCTCCCGCCTGAACTGGGTCTATTGGCGTGTATGCGTTTGCCAACGCCCTAAGACTCCCTGCGCAGGAATGCCGGGGCTCGGAACCAGGTTTTGAGGGCTCACTGCCAGTACCCCCACAGCCACCAATTTAACACTGCTAAGGAAGGGTTTGAGGCCTTGCCAACATCCGATAGCTACCTATTACCAGACTGCCCGGGCGGTTTCATAAGTCGTGACCGTATCCTGTGACCAGCGGCTCGGGATGCTAGCTGCATTGTAAGGGCACGCCATCACATCTCAGCTTCCCGGGCCGGCCGGCTCATGATTTTATCATAATACGTGATAAAAAACAGCATACTCATGCCTCTAAATCAAATTCGTGTTTTTATACCTCTGTTACAGAGATCTGGGCACAAAAGCGTGTGACTAGTAATGCTGCTGACTCAGGCGTTCATCTTTCCAAAGTCAACATAATGTGTAAAGTCACAGAGAGGCAGCCAGCTTGGGAAATGGATTGTTAACTCTAACAAAAGGCGTAAGCATAATTTATGGGCTGCAGATTAATCATAACCGCCAGCTTCCCACAATCCTAACTGGCGTGTGTACCTGTCACACTTCCTCCTCCATCACACTTCTAGGCGCTGCGATCCAGGACAAGAGCACCTCTGGTCACTCAGGCACGAACTCAAAACGCTTTTCACAAAGGTCCACAAAGATCGACACCATCACAGCACATTTCAAACTACACGCTCCTGCACCTGCCCTGTTACAATTTTCCGTCCCACAACGGTGAACAAGGTGAGCTAGAAATCGCTACAATACCATGCATTGGTAACATCTGGTATTTCCATTGCTACAACGCTGCACACCTGTGACAGACAGAAAGCGCTATGCAACAATATGATTGATTTTCACAGACTGAATCTCTTGATTCTTTTAAACAGCGTAAGACACATTGGTTGCTCATTACTGCATTTTAGATTCGCTCCCGAGGTACTCGATATATTATATAATATTGTTTCATTATTAAATAGCATCAGTAAAAACGTGTTATGGTATGCGCCTTATTTTTTGCAATGAGCAACAAAGAGCTGAGAAATTAGCGTAATTTGAATGTTGAAATCCAATAATTATACAAATGGATCGTTTTGCTGTGTCTGACTACTTTTTATTTTAAAAAATGTCTAGGAAATTTAGAAAACACGCGTTTTGATTGTGCACAGATGCTCATGCATACACGAGTACAATAAATATTTGTTTGCCAGTATTCTATTTTCCTAAGTGCTTTTATAACAGTCAATGCAATAGGTCTCTCATTTGCAACATTTTAAGCTATTGGCATTGTAAATGACAATGCCTTTATTTATCTGTTTTCAAAACCAACACATAGATAAAAGGTTTGTCATTTACAATGCCAGTAGCTCAAAGTCTCGCAAATGCGAGACCTATTGCATTGCAAATGCTTGTTCTTACTACTCGGAGGATTATGTCTCTGGACGTAGAGGTGCAGCTGGCAGAGATTTCTGAGCCAACGACCTCTAGGTTCTTTCAATGATAAACGATGGTGAGAGCTTCCCTTCTGGAAGCCAGTAATTAGTACAGTTTTCAAGAACTTTTTCTGGGAAGGGAAGCTCTAGCTCTTCTGGAAATTCTACGAATCAAAGGTTGTTGCATTCGCTCTATTTTCAGCATCTTCTGGACCCTGGACATGGAGAGTAGCCGGGACACATTCGTTTAATGATCTGCTGCCTCATCTTACAAGGTCGAGACCTGACTGTCCACTACTGAGACTACTCTGACCGCATCATTTTAACGGTCCTGGCAGAGGAGAGTCACATGTGTGCTTACCTCACCAGTTTTAGTCTCAAAGTCCGTCCTGGAGGTCTGGATTGCCTGTAGCATGGCACCAGTATTGGTGGCATTGGTCAGTGGCTGGCCTGAGGAGTTTTCGGAGGAGCGTCCGGTGCTTCAGTTGGAGGAGCAGTGAATTTGTTGATCTCGGCTGGGGCAAAACAGTATTATCAGAGAGGAGATCCTTCGGTGTTTCTTGAATCTCCTCTGTCTGTGTCCGACTTTTTCTTTTTCAAGTCTCTGTCTCTGTCTAAAGCATCTCTGAGTCCCATACATGGTGAGTTCCAATAGGTAAGACATCAAGGCACATTCAGGAAACCACCGAATCCCCCGTCGTCAGTTCCTCTCCAACATTCACGTAGAGCCTCCCAGTGGGGCAGGGTAGTGGCCAGTTTTAAATTCAAGTAATTGCTGTATTGCTGTATGTGACTTGACCAGCCCGCTTGTTGAGGGATATCGAGCTCGACCAGCACAAGCAGTTACGGTCACGGCAGGGCCCCCACACTTGTATAGTATCTTCGACAGGTGGACTCCTGATGTATGACCGCTCCAGCCTACGCTGGTGTTTTCTGGAAGCCTCGTTTAGGGGTATCTAGCCACTCCAGGATGCCTCCTCTCTCACACGACACCAGGGAGAGGGGCCGCACTTGCCTCAAAGGTAAATCCTGCCGGGGACAGAGCCCGATTCCTCTTGTCACGGTCCCTTCTAGTTTATTTAGCATTAAGATCGGTGAAAGCCCTTAATCTCAGGAGCTCCATCAGCACCTTTTACCTTCTGGGTGCTTAACGTTTGTGGGAGTCAACAGGGCAGTCCCACCGGGTCACCCCGCACTTCGAGGCCTCCTCCCAAATGCAGCAGTGGACCAGTCCAATTCCCGGTCTCTCAGATCTACTTCCCTGCTTTATACTGCCATGTATGGAACCCATGGGGCCGCCAGCCAGTCGAGGCATTGTCAGACGGGCCCCCCTCCAGGCCACATCCGAGGCCTCAGGCTCCAGGGCTGGAGGGGGGGTGGACTGCCGCCAACTCTCGACCCGTCTCGTCCGATCGTGAGTGTGTAGTATTGCCTTCAGGCCATCCCTCCTTCCTTGCCACCTTCACTGAGGTAGGCTCAGGGTGGAGGATCAGGTGATGCACGCTATGTTCACCAGCCACCATTGTCCCGAGAGATTCCTCAGCTTCCAGGAAGGCCTATAGGTCTTCAGCCAGTCATTTTTTATCCGAGCAGACCCTTCGCGTTGGTCAACGTCTTGCTGTTGGGCCTGGATGGTGGTTCATGAGCTGTATGTTGTGTTTGGGCGTGCTACACATGGAGCCTAGAGTGACCTTCAGTGCAGGTGCGATACTATCAGGAGCGCACCATGTAGGCCGCGAAGCAGCTGCCATTGTCTGTTGGCCATCAACGGAGTCTGTGGGTGCTAAGATTTTCTCTGCCAATGTCACAGGGGCACAGGCAGTTAGAAAGTTATTTCTGGGGGTTTGGGCAGGGTGACTAGCAACAGGATGGGAAAAGCTGGAGGTGGAGGTCCGTCATCATAGCCAGTTAAGCCACGCCCCCTCTGCTACTTTTTATTTTATGTATAATTTAAGACCATGCCTGACAGAGACATGTTTCCACATCACATTAGATAGGAAGAATCTGTCTATAATATTAGAAAGATTTTACTGATGCCCCTTATAAGTTTTCTCACACTAAAATAAATTTTGAATGAAAGCTATGTTTATCTGCACATCTTGGTCTTGATTACTGTTATTATTATCCCCTATTTCCAAACTGAGCTTAATGAGATCCTTAGTTTTGGTTTTAAAAGCATTGGAATCTACTCCTAGTTTTGCTAATAGGTTTTTGTTCCTGTTGGTAAGCCTCTTCTTTTGCACCTGGGTTAACCTCACTATTGGTGACATGTTCACTTTGTAAATAGCACTGCTGGATTTTCTTCGCATTATAAAAGCATGAATAACGTACTGTGGCTTCCTTACACTCAAAGGTATGACCATCAAAGTGCCCCTTTTCTGTGACAAATCCTTTTCACATCTTACCACGGTGTGTGATTTTTATAAACCACTGTACTGTCTCTACTTCTGTACTCTCTAGTTTGGACAATATGTATTGCACTTATGGTACGTTCTCTGTTATACCTATTATAATGGTATCTTACAGTGATAAATCTTTTCAGTGTATGACTTCACATTTAACTGCGTATTGGGCTCTATGCGCCATAGTGTTTAGCCACTGTTGATTGAGTTTGGTGTGTACTCTTACACAGGATGCTTTTCATTTAGAGGATATATTATATACCACTTGGCCTGTGCTTATATTCCTTGTAGAACCGGGATTAAAGGAAGTAGCCTCGCCTATTCGTCCTGATGATGACCAGGTCATAAATCAGACTTTGTGTTGAAACATCAATGCTTCTTCTGATCGACAGACATTATGACACAACTGCATATTTGAACCCACATAACTGTTGATGTAGAACAACATTTAGGGGCGCTTTAGTGTAGCCTATATCATTTTCAGCTGTCACTGCGCTGTTTTATTACACTGTTTATGTTTTATAGATAGTAATCATCACCATTCTGATTTTCACAAACATCATATGTATCATAGGAGTGCTATGAGCTAACAAAATTACCTTTCCTATACATTATTGTCCAGGCCTTCACCTGTTAAACTAAATGATATGTTTACTGATGTTCCTTCACTGTAAATAACCCACCTGAATACACAAATTAGGGCCTGATTACGATGCCGGTTGGAAAGCCTTCAACTGCTGGTCGGAGGCTTTCTGACCGACATGGTAGGTTTAAAGTCCAACCGGCGTAGTATGATGACGGCGGTCGGAGTTTAAACCAGCGAGGGAATTCGACGCAGTTCTGACTGGCTCAAGGAGGCCATCGGCAAGTCGGTTTCCGACAGCCAATCCATGTTGTGCTTTCTGATATAGATTGCATGTCGGAAACTGACTTTGGGGGCCCCTAGCAGGGCCCCCTTCCCCTCCCGGCTCTCTGCATTTGGGCCTGGGGGGCACCTATGGTGTCCCCCTTAACATCCCTGCACCGTGTGTCAGGCACCTCATGGTGCCTGACACACGGTGCAGGGATGTTTACAAACTTCCATTTTTCAATGGGAGCTTGTGCTACAGGCGGTTTCTGCCCGCCACACAAGCTCCCATTGAAAAATGGAAGTTTGTGACTGCACCATGTGCGGTCGCATTCTTTTTTTAAAATTTTTATTTAGACATCATACAGAAAAGAGATAAATCATACTGAGACCAAATATAATCGATGTCCATATTTACATTTACACCCGGACCATTCCTCAGCCCCCCCCTCTCCCTCTTAATCCAAAAGACACTAAATTAAATATATTTAACTGCATATTCTTTTGCTTAACCTTTAAATTTAAATTTACATTGCCACGGGGCTAAGTACCTAGTTTATCTGGTCGGAATTCATTAAATCCACATCGGCATTAATCCATCTAGTTATAGGCTCCCAAATTCCAAGACCTTTTATCCTTACTCTGTTTCCTCTTCTTTTGTATACCGCAGTCTCCCACCTATATATTGATAATAGTTTCCCTAACCAACCATGTATTGAGGGAGGATCATGATCAAGCCAGGCACTAGCCAGGCAAAGCCTTAACACCGCCATCGCTATAAATGCCAAACTCCGATTTAGTTAATCCATTTCCTGGTTACTAATCCCCAATAGTATAACCTGGGGGGTAAGCTCGACCGAGTGTCCCAGCATAATGCTGAGATGTTGCCCAATTTCAGTTATCAGTTGGGCAAGCCTTGGGCAAGTGGCAAACATATGAACGCTATCAGCGACTAACATTCCACACCGAGAGTAGTGTATCCCTGAAGTCCCACCCCATCTGTAAATCCGTGCCGGGGTGATATATAGATTACACCAGGTCTTGAAACATTGCACTTGAAGGCTAGGCGAGATAAATGCTGTCTGGCTCAGCTGAAGCGAATCTTCACAATCTCCTGGCCCAGCTTGTACCATCTCTTGCCATCTGTTTATGTGTTTGGCAAAGTCATCCCCCATTTCCTTATTGATTATTTTATATATTGTGGACATTGATGTACGTGCCCCCCATACCAAATCTAGTAAAGGGATTTTACTTCAGCAAGTTATCTTTTTGGACAAAAAGTCCCTTAGCTGAAGATATTTGAAAAAGTGGTTATTCCCTATCCCGTATTTTTCCTTAATTATATCAAATGAAAGAATTTCCTTGTCTACCATTAAATCCCCCTAGTGCAATACCCCTTTCTCAATTCAAATTTTCGAATAACCATCCTGGAATATGTCTGGGAGTAACCTATTGTTAGCTAGAGGAGAATATCTGTGAATTCTGCCAATCTTCAATTTTTTCCGAACTGCCGTCCATACCTTAAACGCACCCTGCAAAACCTTAAATTTGACCCTCTTGAAATAAGCAAAGTCAATATGACGCATGAGACATCCCTTGGCTTCTGCCACATAAATTAACTCATAAATAGATACTTCTCTTAAATCCCCGCAGTCACTTTTCAACAGGTCGGCCCATCTGTTTCAGAGCTGCTGCCAAATAATAAACTTGAAAATTAGGGACTGACCAACCCCCCGGTCTCTGGGTAAAGTCATATATTTTAAAGCTCTGCGAGGACGCTATCCGGCCCACAGAAACCACGAGGTCAGTTGATTCAACTTTAAAAACCAAGATTTACTTATTTCCAGTGAGATAGCTCTTAAAAAGTATAGGATTTTGGGAGAAATAACATTTTAATTTCATTACTTCTACCGACCAGTGTAAGATATAGATTATTCGTCCAATTAGAATCCATCTTCAATTTCTGCATCAGTGGCTCCAGATTGAGATCAACAATTTCTTCCACATTTGCACTAATCTCTACCCCTAAATATCTAGCACTCCGAACTATTTGGGAATCATCTAGGTTAGTTTTATCATTCATAACAATTTGAGTTTTACTTTCATTAAGATGATAACCTTAGAGCTTGCCGAATTGACTAGTCAGATTATTTATCTCCAAGAGGGCATCTCGAGGGATGGGCGTGACTATTGCTAGGTCGTCCGCATAGGCTAAGATTTTGGTTTTTCCTCCACTGGCACAGATAGCTTGAATCCTTTGGCTCTCCTCGATTTTCCTGATTAAGGGATCGATGTAAATGGCAAACAGTAAAGGAGAGCAAGGACACCCTTGTCTCGTGCCCCTTGTGATCCTAACTACATCAGAAGAGACACCCATCAGGGCTATCCTGGCAGTCGGTTCCCGATACATACTTTTAATAGCCTTTATAAACCCCTTTCCTAAGCCGCTTTTTGCCATAGTCGCCCATAGAAAGGGCCAGGAGACCCTATCGAATGCCTTTTCTGCATCTAAAAGTATTAAGGCCATAGGGTCTCTCGTTACCTTAGTATAATCAAATAGGGCAATAGTCCGGCGAATATGGTCTATAGTCTCCCGTCCAGGGACGAATCCGTGCTAATGAGGAGAGACTAACTTCTTAATCACTGATGCCAGTCTGTTTGCGAGAATTTTTGCATAAATTTTCGTGTCACTATTAATCAACGTAATAGGTCTGTATGACCCAGGCTCATTTACAGGTTTACCTTTTTCCGAGAATACCACAATATTAGCTGAAGGTTTCGGGCGGTACCTCACCAGCTTGGACTCTGCAAAAGATCTCTAACATCATAGCCATTAGTTGAGCCCTGAATTTTTATATAATTCCCCTGGTTTAAAGTCCGTCCCTACAGCTTTACCGCATGGCAGGGACACAATCGCCACTCTCACTTCCTCAATTTTGATTGGTGACTCCAACATTTCTTTCTCCCCGGGGGAGAGCTGTTCCGGCTTTATTTCGTTAAGGTTTTCCTCAATCTCGTTCTCTACCCCCCGAATATCCTCTGTATATAATTTTTGATAAAATTTCTGAAATGTCGATAAAATAGCTTCAGGGTCATTAACCAGGCCGGCATCAGGATCAATAATTTCTGTGATACGGGTTTGGACCTCTTTTTCTCTGGACCGGACTGTGAGCATATGACCCACCCTTTCATTGCTCTCATAGACCTTGCTCCGGGAGGCCATATATCTGCCGGCTGATTTCTTAAGTGAAATTTCTGTGATTGCGGACCTGGCAATTATTATCCTTGCTTGAGCAATCTCTGGGTCGCCACCCTCGGAGAGAACCTTTATCAGGTGGGCTTCGGCCTTTTCTAATACGTCATACAGTGTATTTAACGTATTCCTCTCCTCCTTTTGTGTCTCCCATCCATACTTATAGGTCTCTCCCCTAATGCCCGCCTTTAGGGTATCCCAAACTATTTGTATATTAGTACTACCCAAATTTTCGTCAATAAACCTGGGGATCCACTTCTCCATATGCTGTATATAGCCGCAATCACTTAACAAAGCCCTGTTGAATGTCCAGCGAGCTACTTGTGGTTTTTTCTGGATATTAATTTCGAGAACCAAAGGATTGTGATCTGACGAAACTCTGGGATACTTAGTTATTTTACTACCATGTGCCAGTTCCTGTGACACAAAAAAATAATCTAATCTGACATGAGTTTTATGAGGGGCGGAGAAATACGTATATCCCGGATCATTCTTATCTTGTTTTGCCCAGATATCTAACAACCCATGCAATACTCTTAATTGAAGCAGAGATTTATATACTTTAGGTTTCCGCCCTTGATATATTATCCCAGGATAACTGGAGACCGAACAGCTCATATTTATATTAAAGTCCCCGCAGACAATAATAGGAAGGGGCCACCCAACTAATTCGATATTCAGCCAATCGAACAGTGCTGGATCATCTAATACTGATCCATAGACCGAACAGAGTGTAAACAAACTATTGCCTACACAACATTGTGTAATTACCCATCTTCCCATTTTATCCGCAGTGCACCGTGAAAAACTAGCCAGGCCCCTCCGGGCGAATATTGCCACCCCTTTAGTCCTTACATCCTGCGTAGTACAAGAGATCAGTTGATACCCATCCAATTCCATGACCTTCCTTCTGCAAGCCTCAATATGTGTCTCTTGAAGGCAAATGATATCGGCCTTCAAGAAGCGAATATCCTGGTTAATTCTGCATCTTTTTACAGGATCATTTAGCCCACAAATGTTAATTGAGGCAATTCTAAGCTTCCCCATTGATAGTTGAATGCAATCCTAACCACCCTGTGGCAAATCCATAACAGATCTAAAAAACAACCGACGAAAAACATGCAACCTTCCCTTTGAATTCTTTTGGATCCCTCCCCTCTCCCCCACCCTCTCAATAAGGCAAAAAAGGTCTACAGACCTTTGCGATGCCTCCTGCATTCCGCTGTGCTCCCCTGTTGCTCCCCCACCCCTACTTAAAATGTAAAGGATGCCAGAAGGACCCCACAAAACAACACAAAGCATACCCCTAGAGAAGAAAAGAGAAAGCTTCTAGCGGACTTAAACCGGAAATATTAGATACCTAAAACACCAATAGAAAAAGCATTATTAGCCCATATATTGCTCTCTTATCCCCTTGTAAGTTCCTGTAAGTGTTCCTTGCCCTGAATCTCTGAGGTGAATACTCTGGTATTCCCTTTGTGAATAACCTTAAGTCGAGCCGGGTTCATTAAAACACTTCACAGCCAAGTTTCTGAAACGGATTGATCAGCTGACGAAGCCTCCATCTTCTTTCCACCGTTGTATGACAAAAATCTGGTCGTATAAAAAAAGAATGTCCCTCAGCTGATCTCTTGGCTTCCGGTTGCGCTTTCTCGAATATTGCCTGCCGTAAGAGGAAGTTTCCGAAAAAGATGAGGATAGCTCTAGGTTTTTCACTTGAACCTGTTCTATTCTTTTTCAACATCAATGGGAACCTGTGTACCCTCTGCACCTCGGTTTCCCAATCCCACTGCACCAACTCAGGAAAGGCACCTTTGAGAAGTTTTAACACAAAACCACGTATGTCATTGCCTTCGGCGTTTTCCTCTATACCAAGCAGACTTAGGTTGTTCCTCCGCTGCCTATTTTCAAAATCCTCTAACTTCCAGAGTACGTCGCCCATTCTGGCTTAATTTGCTTCAATTTTTCACTCGGCGCCCTCTACCCCGGTCTCTAATCCCACCACACGCTCCTCTAGTGCAGTGGTCCGATCCGAGATTTCTGAACAGACTTTAGTCACTTTACGGATCGCCCCCTGGAGCTTTTTATTTGCTAACTGTGCCCTCTTATGATCTTGACGGGCCTCAGCCTGCATCTGTTTAAGAGTAGAGTATATTAGTTCCATAGAGGGAGGAGTTTCTATCTTGCCAGCGCTAGCATTAGAATCTCTGGGGAGGAGTTTAGATGTATTTTCCTCATCAGATTCTATCCCAAGCTGGATAGCGGAATAATCCCATTGTAATTGGCCTGCTTGGCTGTTATCCATATTTGATCCACTGCCTTTGATTATTCCCTTTGTGCTCCTTCTCTTGGATCTGATTGGCACCCTCCTCTGAGTATCTACTTTAGAAGGGGAACTACTACTATCCTCTCCCGTAGCTGTGGGCTCAGTGCCCTCAAGTTCACTCACATTAGTATGCTCAGACTAATCCGTCAGGGAAAAAAATCTATCTCCATCTGGAGTTCCTACATTATGGCTATTGGGATTTGTAGACGCGATACCAATACCATCATTACAGGCCCGCTCTTCATGTACAACAAACATACTGTCTTGCGGGTTATTAATAATCATCGAGTCTTCATTTCCCAGCATTCCATTAGGCTCTGTGTTAGTAGTGCCAGTAATGTTTTTGTTGATAACATCTGAGACGGAAGAATCTGACACACCTTTCTCCCGTGATATTTTAAGGGCTGTTTTTACCTTGTCTGAGGAGCCTCCAGTTGGTATCTCTATACCTAAACCGCCTGCCAAGACCTTGTTGGACGTCTTGCCTCTCGTTGAGGGTTTTGCCTGCATGCCGCTATTCCCCCGTCCGGAGAACATCCCAGGCACCATCTGTTGTTTGGGCCTTGTTGCCGGATCGGCAGGACGCTGATCACCGCTGGGCGTCCTGCCGTCAATCGCCACCCCCTCCTGGGAGAGCGTGAGAGCAGCATCTCCGCCTCTCAGATCAGCCGTCTTCCTAGCTGCCGGGATCACCTTCGTTCCTGCCATGGTGCCGTCCTTTACGGACGGTTTTGTCTTCGGGGGGCATCTCGAGCTCGCCTGGTCCACCCGGGTTCCTTCGCACAGCGACGAGGATCAGCAGAGCCCTTTCACGCCAGAGGTATGTGCCACGCTTGATTCGCTGTACGCCGATACAGAACACTTTCTCTGTCCGTATTAACAGGTCACCAATCCTTTGAACTGTACTCATCCGGAGGCATTAAATATCTTGCCCGAGTGCTTGTAGTGTGCCCTGGTACACTTCAGGTTCTGATGCTTAGTTTCATGGGGTTCTTCTGTAACCGGGTTGCTGCATGGCAGGGGAGCAACTCTCGCAGCGGTCAAGCAGCCGCCATCTTGCCCCCGTAAACATCATGTGCGGTCGCAATCTAATGGGGTTGTTGGAACCGACGACATATGGTCGGGTGGTTTCTTCCCTGAAATGGTGTCGGTCGGAGGCAACTCCGACCAACATCGTAATTAGGCCCTTACTGTTTTGGAAACTGTCTTATTATTTGTGCCACAGCATCAAATGTATATTCACGCAAAGTACAGATATCTTGGAGCCATAATCTTGCATTAAAATATATTTTCAAGTTTTATGAAGGCACATTTTTTAATTGAATACTCATGCCATGCTAATTGGTATATTTTTTTAATGTTTGATACTATTCAGGCTATTTACTCTATGTAGTTCCTATATTTTCCCTTTTTTCTCTCCGTTTTTGTAAAAACAATTATGTTGGGAGCATTAACATATTGATCAGTCTAATGAGCAGTACTTGTTTTATAAGAACTACTCCCAGTTTTAGGGTATTTAATTTTTTTGACATTTCTGACTGTATTCATCCATATTCATTTGTTATCTGCATTTATTCATATTTAGTTTGGGATTTGTGAAACATTGAAGCTGTAGCTGGTATATATTTTTGTATATATTGAGCCAATACATGTATGTTCATGTTGTATGCTATATATATATCCATATATGATATAAGTACACTCAGATCAAAACATGAACATTGTAGCTCACACACATTCACATCTGCAGCTCTTTAATGTTAATTAGAAAACATTATGCTTTTTTAAACTTCCTGGGCTGTCAGAATGTACATCTATTGATTGGCTTTGCAGTTTTGGCGAGCAGCACTAAGAACCATTCAAAAAGTATCTTCTTTCTGTTTTTATCCATATTCAAAAATACATGTCAAAGGCCTTGCGCTGCTGCGCAGAGAGAAAAACCGCACTCCAGGATTCCAGGAATAGAAAGTTAAAAAATACATCTAGACAGGGAAATATATGGTTTTCTGTCTGTATTTATCTGTAAAAATGTATAAAAATGGGAAACTGAGAGCCTTAATTGTAAGCTGTGGCTTTTTAATGTTGATGCTTTATGTATGATTTGATAAAATACTGCTGAAAGTTTAGAGAGGTACAAAGCACGATTAAGTCTCCTAGTCAATAATAGTTCTCTTCTACTTTTCAGTCATCGAGCCCAGTACAGCCATACACCAAGACAACCCATCATCCTCCACCTCACATTTTCAGACTCTGACGTTCAAAACCGGCAACTTACTTGAGATTGCAGACGGCAAGAAACTTGGACGCTGCCACTCAACCCCAGGCAGCTTCGGACAAGGTAATAAAACGGAGAGGAGGGCGCTCTTTTCAAGCGGCACCAAAAGTACCAGAAGTCGAAGCCTCTGTCCGGACAGCAGTATAGAGAGAGGAGCGGGAACCAAATCCACGGACGCCGCCTGCAGTTTCACCAGTCAAGACTTCCAAATGAACTGAGGCTCATTTCTCTGTTTGTGACGTATTTTTTATTTTGCCGTTTTATCTAGCGCAAACTTGTCCCAAGGGTATTCGAGCACTTTACATGAGCACCAGATTACATTACAAGGTCAGATTCGTTTTTAGGTCTCGCCTAGCGATGCAGCGCAAAGCGCTGCTCGCTATGCGAGATCTATTGTTGCCGACTTTTGCTCCGATGCGGGACAGGAGATGTGCACGCGCATGGTGCGAGCAGGAGTTGTAATAGCGCCGCAAGCCGTACGCGTGCACATCAACTGTCTGTGCCGAAAGCTTAACAGACAGGAGATGTGCACGCGTACGGCTCGCAGCGTTATCACAACGCCTGCTCGCACCATACGCGTGCACATCTCCTGTCCAGGCGCGGCAGGGCAGCGCCCTCCCGGTGTGTCGGGCGTCTTGGCACACGCCGGCCGGCTCTGGAGTGCTCGAGTCGGGCGCTGTTCCGGTCGGAGGAGCCCACAGAAAGGTAACATGGCGTCTCCATGACCACAGCAAGCTCTATGTAGCGGCGCAGCCCTCAGGCCTTCAGCGTAGCGTCTGCGGCCCTGGGCTCCGAGCGCGCGCTCTTTTCTTGTTAGGTGCATGGGATGCTCACTGTTTCCTGTTACTGCGTTCAGAGCACATTTTCTTTCTTTAATCCGAACCACGTCCTCCCTTGCGTCATCATGTGCCAGTTCAGCTGCAGCAAAGTGAAAGACGCAAATTATAATACAATACTTTAATCTTAGACCGTTTGCTGTGACATTTCAAACGTGCACCACACGCCTAAGAATAAGTGCCCATTGCAGAAGCGTTGATGTGCCTTTCCCCCCTTCCGCCATAGGCTGATTTTGTGCGCGCTTTGCCTGTTTTCAAACACATCCTTTACTTGCTTCGTTGCTGCTTTCCCCGGACCAAACGAGAAGAGAAAAGCATCCATAGCTCTTCCGTTTTCGAGAGTAAAATCTCTGATCAGTCGTGCATGAGCATTTCAACAGTCAGAGCATCAGATGTTGTGCTGAATTGGAGACTGCTAACCCAGCCAGCAAGGCAGCGCAACCGCGTGCTATCTGTGAAACACTGTGTGCTTTAGGGACTGGCTTGTTAAGCATTTCAAAGCAGCAGGACTCCGTTGGGGTCAAAAATGTGTTGTCGGTAATATTATGTGCAGCCATTGGGGCCTGAAAGGAAGCCTGTTTGAGTCTTTTAAAGGGGAGATGGTTGACCTTCCCTGAAAGGCAAACTTTAGTATTAACCTACTTAGCTTTGCAGGCGAGATAGAAGGCCATAATTGGACATCAGCCTCGATCGTCTTGGCTTAATATGAGGAGGCTCAGGGTGAGAAGTGGGCTCACGAGAAAAGTGTGAATTTTACTGAACAGTGCATCAGTCTTCAGGTTCTTACCTCTCCACGTATCACTTAATTACGAGCTAGTAGTACATCGGTCTGCAGGAATGTGTAGTAACAGATCCATCAGACTGGAAGAGCCTGTCCGGGGATGCTAACTTGCTGAGGAAGCATTGGTTTCTTGTGCTGATAATGACGCCTCATTCAGTACATAGGCAGATTAGTCTATTCCCCAGATCTAGCTTGGTGCCATGATTCTGGGTAGAAGGAGACTAAACCACCACCGATCCATTCCTTTTCACTGCATCGGCCCACATGTAGCCTTCTGCGTGATTGTTTAGGTCTGGCTTGTTGGTGCAACAGTCTGCTTTACCTCTTATTACTAATTCTTTTAAAAATTACTACTTCATGCTACCAGTTCTTCAAAGAATACATAATGGACTTCTCCTCCACCTAGAAAAGTATTTTTCTCTTCCCTCATGTTGGGCTTTTGGTATACCAGTCTCCCTTCCAGACAGTGCTTTAGTTGGAAAGTTAATTGACCTACTTTTAGTGTGTTAAATTTCATTTATGCATGCAACACATGCGAACCGCATTGTGAATGCCTTTCTATGCATGTATATGCACATTAATGCAAGGCCTGCTGGCTTTTCCAGTTCTTGTTTTGTTTTCCAGGCAACCAGACTGTGTCTCTGCAGCCATCCCTTTAGCTGCAATCTGTTTAGCTAATTAGACTGCCATTTGGGGCTTCTCCTTCCCTCTGCCAGCGAAGGTGATGTCTGTCAGTGAGTTGCTTGTTTTTATTATGTAATCTGTGTGGCCATTTTTTGTTAACCAGATATTCTTATAAACCAGACACCAAAGCGCGTGTTTAAGGTGTTGTTTTCTGCTCTCACACAGGCAGTCTGTTTTTTTGTTTTTTTTTAAGCTACAGTGGCAAAATGCATGTTATTGTCCCCGTGCTACTACTGATCACTTTCCAAAAGTACACAAGTTATCGCATTAACTTAGGCCTTCTTCCCCTCTCCTTCCCTCCCTTTTGCCATGTGTTTTAATACTAGCTCACGCAGTTTCCCAAGCACATATACAGGTGCACCAATACTTTGATGTGTTTTCTTGTCGACAACATACTTTTAGTGTTACGCATATTTTTTTTATCAGTTGTGCAATCTAGTGCTATAAAAGCTGTTTCCCAAATATACTTCGTTCCTTTTGAAATAGCTCGCCTTGTTTTTTAATATCGCATGATTGTGTTAATTTAAAACGTGTACATATTAATATTCAGTTCATCACGGGGAGGACAGGGGTATTCCGGCAGACTGTGGGGCTGTGCATCGGTGGATTTTTGCCATAAATGATTATTTCAACTTTAGCGGCCCTGCTTAATGACTGGCTGTACTTCAGGAATATGCCCAACACGTTTAAAAACGCTCAAATAAGAGTATAACCGTATCAGCTCCGAGGCCCAAAAGCTTTGTGGGCTGGAAATCAAAAGAAACAGCAACTGTAACACAGAATCGCCTCAGCCTGGAGCAGTTAGCACACAAAAACCGTTGGAGAAATAAAACAGCCAGCTCCTGTCCTGTATGGCAGGGGACATAAACCCAGGCGTGCTTGTGCACAGGGGCTTTCTAAAAACGTGTTGTGTGGCTCATATTTCGTTTTTAAATAAAAGGACCCCCACCCCGCGGTTGTGGCGTAATGGCTACAGCTGCCAAATTTGGAGCTAAAGAAGCAGGTTTCGGTCTTAGCGTGGGCTTCATATCCTGTATTTCTGGGCAAATCACTTAATCCTCTGTGCCTACCAAAAATTAAATAAAGTTTCTGGGCAAATCACTTAATCCTCCGTGCCTACCAAAAATGTAATGAAGTTTCTGGGCAAATACACTGGCATGCCTTATTATACACACTTGGCTAAATACTAGAAGCCTGATTTAAACATAAAAATAGCAAAGGGGCATAATTGACACATTGCACAGTAGTGATGGGTGTCATCTACAGTCTAATGGTGCATAATTGATAATATATACTGTATACTTTTTAGAAAAAAACCAATATAATAAACAATATCATTTACAATGCTAAAAGCTTTAAACAATGTCACTGCGAGACCTATTGCATTGTAAATGCTTGTTTTTTCTTGCAGATGGAGAATACGTGATTTGCCCCAATCATAGGATGTTGAGCCGACGCCAGGAACCGAACCTGGTTACCTAGTTCCAATGTTGGGCCCAGGGCCGTTTCTGCCATTAGGCAGAACTAGGCGGCCGCCTAGGGCGGCAAAAGGGAGAGGGCGGCAAAAACAGGAGTTTGGGAAATTCCCCTTGAACGGCTCGAAAGCGCATTGGGAAGCGCCTTCACGTTACGTTCTGCGCCACGGGCGGGGGCTTAGCGCGCCATATGCGACTTCTGATTTCGCTCTCCACCGGATCGGAGTCGGACCTCTGAGTGAGGTAAGAGACCCACGCAGGGGCGTAACACAGGCCCCCGCAGCCCTCGCGTTGCGGGGGGCCCCCTCTGCGAAGCAAGAAAGCACTGCACACATCACTGTGCCTGGGATGTGATTATATGTTGGTTAGGTTACGTAACTTACGTTACGCTTGTCTCGCCGTCGTTGCACCCCGCGTGAGCTGGTCATTGTCATGCGCATTCGCATTGCGCAATTAACAGTGAGCACAAGGATGAGGAAGGCATGCCATCAATCCGAGATGGGTGAGAGTGTTTGGCGGCTGCGGCCATAATTTAATTATTGCTAGGCCCTGGCTAGCTTTGCCCGATCTTCTGGCACCCGCTCGCGCCTTTCACTGAAGCTGCAGGCCAGGCCTCAGGTGAGTCTCAGAGGTTGGGGTGGGCTCTGGGCTGGGCAGCATACTGGACATCACATGCTTCATGGGGAAGGCCATAAAACGTAATGTAGGCCCCGCAGCCCCCTTGTTCCAGCCTCTCTGTAATGTGAGGGGCCCCAATGAGATCTCCAGGCACACAGACGTGCACCTCTTTGAAAAGGCTCTGAAGCGCGCTAGGCACTATGCAGTCCCAAACTCGGCGCTGCACATGTTCAATATGTTGAGGGTCACGGCCACCAGTGACCTCAACAAAGCAAACTTCTCTCTGACCCGGACCTTGAGAAGTGCATGTCTTTATCTGAGCAATAGGGTATCACCTACCTTGTCTTGGGGACCCCCATCTTGCAGGGCCACGCGGGTTCCTAGATTCGGGGGTTTCTGGGATGGTAAAAGAGCGCTGCTGATGCTGTGGTCTCTCTTCCTCATGCCACACATGCTGCTCTCCTGGGGCTGCCTGTCTGCTGGTGTCTCTCCTACGGCGTCTCCTGAGGCTGACGCACTGTGTTCTCTCTTGCTTTAGACTAGTTATTGCTCAAGGCTTTGCTGCCCCGCGTGTCTCGGAGTGCATGTCTCTTTCAGACTTTCTATGTTTCGTTGTCCTTGTCTCTTTGTCCCTTTCCCCCCGAGGTGTCTTCCGCCAGTGGTTGTACTCGCGGTGACCTCTCTGTCACGATGTATGTCTCACTCCACTCTGGTGCCTCTGTGCCTCTCTCTTGTCTGTCTCTCTCCACCCCGGTGTGACACCGTGCCTTCTCGCCCTCCGTCTTTTCTTTATCTCTACTGTCAGACTGTCTTTTTAACTATTCCTTTTCTTCTGTGTCCGTCTCTTCTCCATGTTACTCTCGGCTTCGGCTACCTCTCTGCTGCTCTCTTCTGTGGCTCACCCCCCTTATCTATTCTCCTCTGTGCCTCTTTCTCATGTGTGCTTCTCGCTCTGCCCCACCTCTCCCCCACTGTATCTGTCACTCCTGTCTGTATATCCTCGGCCCCTGTCTCTCCTCCCCCCTGCTGTCTCTCCTATCCCTCTGTTTCTCCTCTCTCCGTGCAGCCGCTCCTCTGTGCCTGTCTCTCTTCTGTGCCTGTCTGTCTCTCCTCTGTGCCTGTCTCTCCTCAGTTCTGCTCCTCACACTGTTACCTCCTGTTACCCTGCATGTTTCAAGTGCAGCACGCCGCTCGCTTCCGTCATTCCTCCGACATAGCTTACCTGAAAGGTGCGGAGGAGAGGGTGTCTCAAGAACTTGTACGACATCAGCGTTCTCTCTATTTCTCACACTTCCATCTTCCTGCCTTTCCACTTTTCCCTCCCTCTTCACCTCTCCTTTCTTTTTTCTTCCTTTCCCCCTCCTTCTGTTTCTTTATTTTTCTGGTTATTTAATTCTTTTTTGTTGTTTCCTACTCCTATTTCTTTTGCTTGTGTTTTTGTCTTCATCCCCCTGTTTCTTTCTTCCTTCTTCTCTATTTCTTCCTATCACATCTATCTTCCTTTCCCCTTCCCTTCCCTTCTTTTGTGTAGCACACTTTTACAATTTCTTTCTTTTTTCCTTGTTCTGTGCCGGGGCTCCCTTTGTGTAGCGGTCGCACTCTATAAGCAGCATTCCATTCATTTGATTAAAGTGAGGTGCACTATGAGTGCAGTTTTAAAGAGGAGAGGGAGGTGGCTACTTAAAACACGCTAGAGTGTGTACAAACGCAGCCGAGCAAAGAGGCTGACAGATTCAAACCTGGATGTGGTGCCACGCAGCTTGGGAGTGGATAGTATGTGGCGGGCAGCAAAGTGTATCTTGCATGCGGGTATAGAGCGAGAGCGTGTGATCAGGTAAATAGGCCACACTTGCATCAGTAGTTGTTTGCAGATGTTGTGTATGAAAGAGGAGGCGAAACATTGTTTGGGGTGGTCAAAGAGGGTTTGATTGGCAAAGCTGAGGTCCTTGTCCAGTAAGGCAAGAGCATATCATGGAAGGTTGGAAAGGAGCTTTTACAGTTGTCTATTTTGCTCATTAATAAGGCATTGATTAGGCTTCTGCAGAGAGGAAGGGAAGGCTTTGGACGATTTCATGTATATTCCCTTGTATGCTGTTGCTGGGCAGTGGTGAGAGGAAAGCTTAGAAGCTTCCAGTGCTGAGTTTAACATAACTCCTTTATTACTTACCAGTTACTTTCATTATATACTCTTCCTTTTCCCAGTCCTAAGAGTTGAGGAAGGACTGGCATCTGACCCTCCTCCAAGGGAGGTACTAGACAGAGCTCTACCCTAAACACTTCCTGAAATTGTAAGCATAACAAAATACATCTAAGCCTCCCACAACTTCAAGAGAGGGAGGGAGGGAGGGAGTAGGACTGGGGCAAGGAAAAGTATACTCAGGATAATGAAAATTGCCAGTACGTAATCAGGGCATTACTGCTTTGTTACACTTCTTTCTCTCAGTTATAGGATTTGAGGATATAACAAACAAAAGAGGCATGGTTGAACAAACAAAAAAGAAATTGATGCTGCACCCATACATTTACCCTGGAAAATAAAAAAATATATTAATGTATTCAATGCTTCAAAGACTGAAGGAACCAACATAGCCACAATATTTAACACATGCAGTCTGTAAAGTGGCTGCTCAGTGCACCCTAGACACAGAAATTCTCAGGGCCACTGCCGAACAAGTAGCCATATGCCTTATGGAGCAGCCCAAAATAGAAGGAGAGAAAGGAATACGTGACAACTCATAAGAGGTTAAAATTGCATTTCATACTCAATGACTAAAGGTTGCCACTGAAGGTTTATATCATTTTCTTACTGAATCAAGTCATAAAAAATGATCTGATGAGCGAAGTGCAGAAGTTCTCTGAAGGTAAATGCATCCAGCTCTGTCCACATCTAGAGAGTGCAGAGGAATCTCCCCAGGTAAAGAAGTGGAAGGATATAGATAAGGACGAATCATTTCTTTTGGAATGATAGCAGGAGAGAGACGTAGGACAAGGACCACAGGAAAGAAAAGAAGAAAAATGTAGGGCACCAATTTGCTCTATTCTCCTTGCCAAAGCGATGGCCTCCAGAAAAACTACCTTAGCAGAAAGGATATTAAAAGGGGCCTCTTTTAAGGGCTCAAACGGGCCAGCTGGAATGACTTTGCAACTAATGGAAGATCTCTGGGAGGAACCAAAAAATCATATCTTAGGTCTTTGAAAGAAAACACTTTTTTAAAAATATAACACCATTTTGCTCCACTGTAAGGATTTCATCATGATTTATCAAAGAGACAAAATCTTCATCATTCCCACCCAGATGATAACCAGGTTGAGAAGGCCGTTCATTTGGAATAAGACCAGGACCATGCAGATGCAACTGAGGTTGGAAATGCAGATCAGTGACAGCATTCAGTCTTTTCAATCATCAGCCTCAAACTATTTGTTAACAGGACTAGAGTAGCAGGAGATGTAGGGAAAACAGACCAATGCTATTGCTCTCTCCTGTTATGCCTGTGTCATCTGTGTGAGTAAGACAGGCTTTCTTTCTTGATTCGCATGTTTCTGTTATGAGAAACGCTTTCTAATGGAAGGGAGAGCGATTTCATAGCGCACAAAGAGATACTTTTAGCACAAAATATGCTTAGTGAAACTACTAACCATGTAAAACTGAGCTTCTTCTTAAATAAAGAAAGCTCCTATGGAAAGTTTGTGCAAACACTACTGGGATACAGCACTAAACTGGCCCAGAAGCATCAGTTACAACCCTCTGCATCTAGAGATCCACTCCACGAGATCAGCCAAGCAAGGCTCCATAACAATTTTCCACATTTTACACAGATAGGGAAAAATAACGTTTTTTTTTTTAAAACTCTCCCAACCATGCTGCTTGCTGTGCATTGTGGAGTACATAAACAGGTTCATGGCATCATCCCAGGGCAAAGAGGAGAAGTGGCATGCAGGAATCCATTGGCTGCTCACCTAACAAGACTTATGCCTTAATCATAAAGAGGATGGAAGCAGAGCAGCCTCCTTTTTAATTCATTCTCTTTGAATAAGTCCTCCAAACCTCACTGAACTAAATAAGACAAACATCATCTTACCTGTCTACCACAGCTGTGCCATGCTACAGCTCTGTCTTATCCCTCCCCTGGAGGCGTGGCGCAAAAATCTTTCAGATTTCTAGTTAAAGATTTTAGAAGTCAGTCCTTGGAGATTAGCACCCTTCAAATCTTAGGACTGGGAAGAAGAAGTCTTATGAAGTGATAATTCTAAGATTCCTAGCAAAGGGGTATGCGTAGAACCAAGTGAACCCAGTGGCGTAACAAAAGCCCTCGCAGCCCCTGCGGTGCGGGGGGCCGGAGCTGCGGGGGCCCCCTTTAGCATTGGCACAGGCCAGGGGCCTGAGAGCTCCGGACTGGGTCCGGAGCCTGGGGGGCCCCCTGCATGTACTTTGCAGGGGGGCCCCCTTAAGTTTTGTTACGCCACTGGCACTTCCGCCCGGGACTACTCCCCCCCACACCCCCCAAATCTCTTATAGTCAGAGGAGATGCCAGTCCAGCTCCGGGGGCCAGGGCGCAGCTCTCCGTGAAGAATGCAGGCCTGGAAGGATGACGAGGTTGATGAGGCGCCGCGCTGCTGCAGTAGCTGAGCTCACAGGTACTTCTTGGCTTAGAGGCTATCATTTTCCATCTCCTCCTGTTGAGTTTTGGGGTTCCGTTCATGATCTATAAACTGACTCTTTCGAAGACTAGAAGTAGATTCCGTAGAGTTCTGTGTGAAATAATGCCTTCGCTCTCGGGCCTGTGGCACCCTTGCTGTGCCACTGCACGTGACACATGTTGCACTTCCCATTGCTGTTCCCTTTGATTCTTCCCCCTAAGCAGTGCTTAATTTGAGCCGTGGTTTCCGGTGCTCCCTAAGCTTTTACCTCAGCTTTTCGCAGTACATAGAACGAGGAATGCGCACTGATTATGGATAGTAAACCTTATGAGTAAAACAGCCGAGGGCCTGCCGACCATTCCGCGGAAATAAACATACATTGTAGGGCAAACATTAAAGGGGCTCAGAGAAGCGTAACCCATTATACTCTACCAGTGCCATAAGAACCCCTTTCAGTAGCACTCCTGTATGGATGGGTGGAGTTAGTGGTAATCTAAATCTGGAGAGAAAACTGGCATTTCCTAGCACATTTGTTATTATATATTTGAGAGGCATAAAATGTTTAGTGTAAATCCATAAATACTCCATCTCAATGTATCCCGAGGAAAAGTGAGGCTGTGAGGAGACCTCCCAGGCTTCGGTTATCCCCTCATCAGGTGCCCATTAGGCATTCAGCTGCCCCGGCCGCATCCTGTGGGGAATGTCGGGCTCTTGAATATTTAATGAGGGGCCGGTAGGCAGGGGAGAGAGGATGCTGCTGCAATGGCGGGAGAATACTGGATGAAATGACTGGTAGGGGGCTACAAGATCGGATCACTCATCAAATATTCAGCAGCGGCCCAGTGCGCGAGACGCAGAGGTTAGTGACTGGGAGGGGAGGTGGGTTAGGTGAAGAGAAAGGACAGGGAAGAACAGCACCGCCCCAACTGATTTGGCCCAGACTTGGCAGACAGTCCCTTCCTTCTCTTCAACTCCGAGATCCCATTGTGCCAAACATCTGTGGAAATCCCAGTCTTGCGCATGTCCCGTGAAGAGGGGTGGAGCGAGAGCTAACAATGGTGCAGCACGTGCGCTGGCATCTGGGCCCAGTAGTCCGAGGGGGGGGGGGGGTCTGTACTCTGATTATTGCTCTATTTTTCTATCCAATCAGTGGTCAGGGGCCCATTTTCCCTGCTTGCACTGGGGGCCCCTGTCAGTCTTCTCTGTGATTTATTGACTAATATTTTTTTTTAAATGGACTCTTCACATGCTCAACCTCAACCTGAGTTGGAGTTTTCTTTGACAGCAGATGAAGAGGGATGGGGAGGGAAGGCGAAAAGAATGGGGGCAGGACGAAGAGGGGAAAGGTCACAGTGGGGATGTAACGATGTGTGTTATGTTTTTTGCCTCAACCATTTTATTGTGTTCCAGCACATTCCGTAACTTGGCGCTGTTTCCTGCGGGTGTTGGAATGCCCCTGAAC
The DNA here is from genome assembly GCA_963921515.1 of Calotriton arnoldi. Taxonomy (NCBI): domain Eukaryota; kingdom Metazoa; phylum Chordata; class Amphibia; order Caudata; family Salamandridae; genus Calotriton; species Calotriton arnoldi. The sequence continues at coordinate 648,233 of CAWUFW010007607.1, read as the reverse complement.
TTGACAAACCATTGTTTGAAACTGTATGTCTTTTGCTAGTGTTAAAGTAACATGAGTGCAGCCTTGGAAGTTCTGTGTGGTGTTTTTCTGTTAATGGGTGGGTGTGCTGAATGACTTCTCTGCAGTTGTCCAAGTGCATTAAAAAAGTATGGGAACTGTGATGCTGCGCAATGGAGGTGGGGGTAAGTGAGAGTAGTAAAAGGGAGGTGGCGGCATTTTTCAATTCTCGCCTAGGGCAGCAAATCACCTAGAAACGGCCCTGGTTGGGCCACATCTCGTCCTTTGTTTGGCTTTTGCGCCAGTGTCAAAGTGATTAAATTGTATTGCAATTTTGTGTGTGTGGTGGCGTGTGACAGAGAGAGAAATAAAATGGGTGTTGGGTGAGAGGGACCGTATCTAATTTTAGGATTTTGTAATAATTTCTTTTAGATCTACTTACAATTTTGTATTTTATGACATTGGGTCATGAAAGAGTGGCACAGGCAGGGAACAGTCCAGTCTTAGAGTGATGTAATGCTTATAGCAGGAAAAGGGCATATTCAACAAGAAGTCTTAAAAAACGCTCTGGATTAGGGGGTCTTGTGATTTTTTTTGTTTTTGCTACAACTAAATGTTCCTATGACATTTGAAGGAAGAGCTGAAAGTGGCTTTCTGGCAGTAAGGAATAGCTTCACTTGAAACTAGGGGCCTGATTTATAAACTGCATTTTGTAGTAGGTTTTATACCACATACCATACATACTTCAACGTGCTACTCATAAACTACATGCGAAGTTTACACCTCTGCATTACCTATACTTATGTGTGTGGAATTCTCCGCCCCGACTGGAGAGTCTCCACACATATAAGTATGCATTTTAGTAGTAAATGTGGGAGGGACACAGGGGTGGTTTAAAAAGGGGCAGACTTTATACAAAAAGGGATGGGATTAGGGAGGAGTATGAGGGGTTTAGGAAGGTCCAGGGAGGGGTTTAAGGAAGGACGTTTCCTACCTACACAACAGTAACCAGTTGCTATACACAGTTGAGAAGACAAGCAGCTTACACTTTTGTAGTAAATTTACACCCACGTTTGTGAATACTGAAAAATAGTAAACTTACTTAAAAGTGTAAATTATCAAACCCTAATTGATTTAAACCCCTTTTGTTGCACCAGAACTAAATTCTATTTAAATCGGCACCTGTTGCATTTACAGTAACAAACCAGTGATGGATGAATGCTTAAATTAATCCCAGCCACTGTTCATTGATCTAGGCTTCTTTCCAGTCCATTTTTATGCTCTCTTTGTCACTCCAAGTGGGTAGCAACCAAATAAAAATCAGCCTTAGTCCTGTCCAATACGACCAAACCAGCCCAAACTGTAGGGCCATGTCCCCTTTGAATGAGAACAGAAGCAACTCCAGACCGTTTTCAGCCTTGTTGAACCTCCTCACTGAGGTGCAGAATGGCGCAGCAGTGAGCTGCGGGGCTTACATCTGGCAATACCCATCACACTTTGAGCATCATACTGAGTCAAATAAAAAAGTGATTGTTGAAACGCTTAAACGTATCTCAGCGACTGTTAATTACTCAAGGTCAAATTTCAGTTCATCTTTTTTCTCACTGTGCCGCTACAGGAACAACCCCTAGGCAAATTAGCTCTGGCCCTGCTCCACTAGCAGAAGCCCAGTCTGACCTATGCCAGAGGACTCAAGTTGCACCTCACTTAGAGACCCAACAGGGCTGAAACAGTCTAGGGTTTCTTATTTTACTGTTCAATGGGGACATGCCCTGGAAGTTCAGGCGGAACTGTTCATGTAGGAGCAAGACCATGGCTGATGGGTCAAATGTTTATCCAGGGCCTGCTAATGTATTTTGACCCACTGACATTTGTTTTTGCACCTCTCCCTTCTTTTAAAGTGTATACCACTGTACAATTAATAAATATTCTTATTTTAGATGGGGCAGCATCGTAGTCCATTGAAGAATTTATGGTTGTTTTTGAGCTGCATATTCGAAGTAATCAATCGCCTCTGCTTCGTTTCAACTGGTTATAGAAGATAAAGCACAGAGAGGTTAATGGGTGTTTCCAGGACCAGTCAGTATGGTCATGTGGAAGAAGCAGGGATGTGGGCCAAAGTTTTCTGGTTCCAGTGTCTCCCATTAAGACACGGGACAAGCTCAACTGCTGTCTTTGCCAATACATATAGGTACAGTATTTTGAGCACTTCTGTCGTTTAAAACTGAAGTGGGAATTTTTGGAAGGCGGATTCACCAAAGTATTCTATTTCGTTTCCATTTTTATAAAATAATTTATTTGAAAGATGCATACCTTGATGTTTTAGAGGTTTGTTTGTAAGAAATTTAGACATGAGTGCCAAGGTCAGTAATGACTATATCTAGTTTTTGTGAAGTTGTAATCATGGTATTTGTATTTAAATAATATGAATGAATACGTTTATTTTTATGTAACTGGAGTATTGCAAGTTAAAGATTTCACCAATAATACATTTATTTGCAAAGAACACACACCATTCTATAAATCAATCTTGCACACTATTAAGATGAGTAAAACTTTCAGTGATATGACATCAGGTGACCAATAAAAATAAAATGATGAATCTGAAGTTCACTACTGAAACTGTATTTGAAATATCTGAAATGTTCCTCTGTTCATTAGTGCTTGTGCTGATGGCTGGATAAACTGATTTTCCAGTCAGCAGGGACTGTGCGAATCTTCAGTCGAAGCCCATGTAGACCTCACTGACACAGCAGAGCAGTGATTCCACCCCCACTCAGCAAGCAACCCCACAGATGATAGCCTGTGTGGCCAATACGTGAGTGAGCCGCTGTTATAAGATATGATAAGACCGTACTCAAAGGTAGATGGGTTAAAGGCTCTAATTTCTGGGTTACCCCAAAAAGAATGCAGTCCAATCCTTCCTTTATCATGCTGCTTCTGTGGGTCCTGCTTCTTTAGGAATTCTCTAGAGGGTGTCATTCAGCTGCGATGAATTGTACTTACTGGCAGAATGCTTGCCTTGGTCCATCTGTGAGACTTTCTCGATGTGTCGAAAATTAAAGACTTTTCAAGATTCTGATTAATAACATTTCAGCGGTGTGGACATTGACCAAATATCTACTTGTCCAAGCTTCAGAAATTATTTGTCCTTTATAAAGCATCCTCTTGTCCCATACTTTGCCATGTAATGAGGTGACAAATTATGTCAGCTTTCTCATATCGGAGCTATGATAATAGCTCTCTGATTATGCCAGAGCTAATATTAGATCAAGGTTGCAGATCAATATCCCTGTGATTGTGACCAGTTGGAGTAAGTCGCAGTTTAAGTAGGGTCTGCGATCCACTGTGGTTTCTTAGTTTGCTAAGGGACCTATTAGTACATAGGCCGGTTCACAAAATAAGTATTGGTTACAAAAAAAAGAGTTGCAAATTGCAACCGCTTTTTTTTTTTTTTTTTTTTTTAAACAAACTTTATTGCCTTTTACATGCATCTTAGTCACTTCTCCATCGTCCTTACAGGTGGACACCTTACATTCTCAATCTCAATATATCTCGTTGTATGTATCGCATATACATAATCATTACAAATGTATTAGTATTGTTCCCAATTCTATCATGCCCATTCGGTTTATAGTTATAGGCTCTTCTATTCAGTGCCTAGGTTCCCTCCCTCCCCAGTACCCCCCAACAAGACAACTGGGACTCAACCATCCCCCCTCTACCCCCTTGCACTGCTTTCTCCTATTGTCGCCTGATGAGCTCTAGTGATCGCTTCCACTGTTACTTGCGTTGTGTGTCTGCGTTACTCTGTCGCCTCCTTTCCGGGTCTATTCCCTCACAGTTTTAAGGTTGCTAAGTGTCCTCGCCCCCCGGCACCTGCGCTATTACCCCCTCCTGGTTCTTCCTCCGGGGGCACCCCTGCCGTGATGGTCTCTCAGGGGTGGTGGCCCCAAACTCGGGGTCATCGCTCCTCATTTCTTCCAGCAATACCTCCCATGCCTGAGCTCTTTCCAGCTTGCCCACGCCCCTTCTCGCATTTCTGAGCAAGATTCTGCTCTCGCACCCCGCCCATTTCACCAACTCTCGCTTCCATCTATGGACGCTAGGGCCGTTCGGCGCCTTCCATCTGCTAGTGATTTCCCGCTTTGCTAGTATGAAGGCGAGATCCTGAAACTTGTCCGTGGTCTTAGTCTTGGCTGTGTGTGGGAACAGGTTGAGCAGGACGTGCGCTGGTGTACATGGGACTACTCGCTCTGTTATCCTAGCTGTCGCCCTTGTTACTTCCTGCCAATATTGAGTCAGGGACTGACAGTTCCATATCATATAAATAAAAGTCGCCCCCGTTCTTTACACCTCGGGCATGCGGCATCCTCTCTATGAAAGAACCGGTTAATACGTTCCGGTGTTATGTACGCTCGGTGAAGCATGTAGAAGCTAATTAGGCTAAAGCGTGCATTTCTGGATACTTTATTTGTCCGTACTAGTATACTCTCCCAGTCCTTATCTTCCAGTGGCCTGCCTATGTCCTCTACCCACTCATGTCTCAACCTGTCCAGTGGCTGAACAGAGTCACGCCCCATGGCCCTGTACAGGCATGCGACAGCTTTTATGGTCCCCCCTGCTAGGCCTATGTATTCGCAGGTGGCATGTCGTGGCGGTTCAGTCGTACCCGTACCCCAGTGTCGCCGTAGTGCCCCCGTGACTGCCCTGTGAAGCAGAAAGTGCCCCTGTGGGATGTCCCAGTCTGTACTGAACTTGTCAAAGGGGAGTAGCTCCCCATCCCGGTATAGATCTCCCACTTTCGTGGCTCCTGCCTGTGCCCAGTCATCTATCCCCCTCCATTGCCCCCCGTGTGGGAGTGCCCCCAGAAGCGTCATTGGCCATTCCGGTGAGTATGGACATCTTGTCCTAGTCTTCTGTAGGCACCTGCCCCAACATCGGCGTATCGCTTTGTGTTCGTTGCTTTGGACATGCTGTGGTTTCGCAGTCCCCAGCAGGGTGCGGAGCACATTCAGCCTATCTGGGGTAAAGGGGGGCGCTCCCCTGTCCGGTGTCAGGCTCCCTGCCACCCACTGCGTGAATCTCTGCAATTGCTCTGCCAGGTAATATGCCTCCATATCAGGCACGGCGAGGCCCCCTTCTGACTGTGTCCTTTTCAGCGTGGTTAGGGCTACCCTCCTGCCCGTCCCCCATATAAACGCGGAGATGCAGGAGTCCAGCTCACGGAACCATGCCCCCGTTATCCACACTGGCAGCGTGGTGAAAAAGTATAGTAACCTGGGGGGAGCCACCATTTTTAGTAGAGAAATACGGCCCATCACCGAGAGGGGGAGTCGTCCCCAGAATGTCATGTTGTCCTTGAGCGATCGCAATGCACCCCCTATATTCCCTTCTTCCACATCTGCCATAGAGTGGAACACCTTCACTCCCAGGTATCTAAAGCATCGGGGTTCCCAGCGCAGTTCACCCAAGCCCTCTGGCGGTGCTGTGCCCTCTTCTAGTGGGAACAGTCGGGACTTCTGCCAATTAACCCGCAGTCCCGACAGTGCTCCAAACTCTTCCATCATATTCTTGCCCCCCGCAGCTCCCCCTCCGCGTGTTTTAGGAAGAGCAGAAGATCATCAGCGTACAACGCTATGTGGTGCACCTGCCCCCCCCAACTGGAGTCCTCTATATTCTCCCCCGGATCGTGCCCTGCACGCTAGTGGCTCCACGGCCAGTGCGAACAGCAATGGGGAGAGGGGACACCCTTGGCGTGTGCCCCTCTCCACCCGATACTGCTCCGATATTGTGTGTCCCGTGCGGACCCTCGCTACCGGGTCGGCATATAACAGTTGCACCCATCGTAGGAACCCCTGCTCAATCCCCATTTTTGATAGGACGGCGTATAGAAATACCCATTCAAGGCTATCAAATGCCTTTTCTATGTCTATTGCGAATATCGCCCCTTCCCGCTCTTCCGTCGTACCTACTCTATGATGGATAGTAGGCGGCGTATGTTCAGAGTCGTGTTCCTGCTTGGGATGAAGCCCGCCTGATCCTGGTTTACCAGGGATGTCATATGTGGGAGTAATCTCGTTGCCAATAGTTTGCTTAAAATTTTGAAGTCAAGGTTCAGCATCGACAGGGGCATATACGCCGTGCACTCAAGGGTAGACTTGTCGGGCTTAAGCAGCGGAATGACCATTGCCTCTCAAGTGGTGTTCGGTAAGTGGCCCCTCTCCCCCGCCTCCGCATACATCTCTGCTAACCTAGGGGCTAACTCCTCCACATACGCTGCGTAAAACTCCTTAGGGAGCCCGTCTGTGCCCGGGGTTCCCTCTCGCCAGCTCCTTAATAGCCACTCTGATTTCGCGTTCCGATATTTCTGCCCCTAACTGGTCTGCGTACTCCTCTGACACGGTATGGAGAGGGAGCTCCGATAGGTACTCTTCTATTTCTCCTTCCCTCCTAGGCCCAGAGCTCTTGTAGAGCTGCTCATAGTAACTGCGGAATCTGTTGTTGATGGCATCCTGTCTATATAGGGGATGTCCTGCTGGGTCTGCTATCCCACCCTCCGAGTGGGGTTGGCAAGCCACACCAACAGTCTACCCGGCTTATCCCTCTCAGCGTATGTCCTGTCTGTGTATGCCTTAAAGTCAAAACACCTCAACCTTTCTTCCTGCACGGCAACCTCTTCCTTCGCCTCCAGCAACTCCTGACGGAGTTCGGGGTGGTTCGGGCGTCTGAGTTCAATCTCCCTCAGCACTCGATCCGCCCTTTCAACATCTGTGAGTAACGTTCTCTGTACTACGATGGATACTGCCATGCACCGTCCCCTAATTATTGCCTTAAGGGCCTCCCATTCTGTTATCCTGGAGTCCGTGGAGTGAGCATTATCCTCAAAATACGTGACAATATGGCCCCTAATCTCGTGTAGAAACACTTGGTCCTCCAGGGCCTCAGGCTTGAGGCACCATGTGGGGATGGGTTGCTGCTGTGTACCCCAGTGCAACCTAGTCAATATCAGGTTGTGATCTGACACAGTATGCGCTAGGTATTCCGTGCCCTGAAGCCGTGCGTGCATGTCTGGTGAACGTAAGAAGGTGTCCAGTCGCACATGTAAGTCGTGTACATAGGAGAGGTGGGAGTATTCCCTGTCTAGTGGGTGCGTGTGTCTCCACGTGTCCACCAACCCCCATTGAGTTTGCCAGTTCCTAAAAGTCCTGGCTGTCCTAAGGACCGGGGAATCGCGGAGTGGTGGGTGAGACCCGCCCAGTTCCGGGTCCGCAATGCAGTTGAAGTCCCCCCCCATTATAATCGAACCCGTCATGTGTGGTGCCAGGATCCCAGACATCTGTTCTAGAAAGGCCCCCTGGTCTGCATTCGGTCCATATATGTTTATTAGCGTTACATCCTGCCCATACAATCTCCCTGATACTATTACATAGCGGCCCTCTGGATCCACTTTGTGTACCGTGTGTTAAAAGGGGACCCCTGCCTGCTCCCAAATCAAAACCCCCCCTTGCAAATGCCGAGAATGAGGTATAGTATGCCTGCCCTCTCCATCTCCGATGTAATGCCGCCCCCTCAGAGGCCAAAGTGTGCGTTTCCTGCAACATTGCTATGTGAATCCCTCGCCTATTCAGGTGGGAGAAAATTTTGTAGCGCTTGTGCATAGAGTGCATCCCCCGGACATTCCAGGAGAGGAGGTTATATATCGTCTGTTTTGGCATTATAATTTATCTTTCCCTCCTTCGTCTGACCTCTGCTCGCGCGGTCTGCTGCTGGCGACGTGCTCCGAGTGAAGTTATCCTTACTACTATAGCTCATGTCCCCTTTTTGTAGACAGCAGTGCCCCCAACTTAAAACTACGTAAACACCCCAACTCCCCCTCCCCAGGACAAGTGGTCCCCCTCCAAACTTTGCTCTTGCATGCAATCAGAACAAGTGTCCAAAGTTCGGGTAATGACGAGTCTAGTGCTCACCTGGAGGAAAGCCTTCCCCCCCACCCGCCCGGGTCCCCCCCATCCAGTGGTTGAACAGCATGTTGTTCGTCCCGGGCCCCTCATTCGCTCGTGTCAACCCCTAGTCGGGTCACCTCGCCCCCTCCTGCTCAATAGACCTGCGGGTACTTGCCTGTCGTGTCACCATCAGATGATGTCGTCTGCCGTCTTGGGAGTCACTTCGGGGAGGGTTTGGCTGGCTTCCCCCACCGTACTCGAGCTGGTGTCAGAGTCTGAGTCTCTTGGGTCCTCCCCGGACAACGAGGAGGTGCCCCGTGTTTCGTGGGCGCTCAAGGATGCTATCGCCGCTACTGCTCTCTTCCTGTCCCGCCGAGACTCCTCCTCCGTCGGGAGACACTTGGGTTTGCCCCCTTTTCCTGGGGGTCTCGAGGAATCCCTCTCTGGCTTTTCCTGTCCTTCGCCTCTCCGTTCTTGTGGCCCCCGTTCCTCAATTCAGTCCCACACCTCCTGTGGTGTATTAAAGAACTTGGTCCCCTCGGTGGACATCATCCGGAGCTTAGCCGGGAACACCATGGAGTATGATATCCCCATTTGTCACAATTTTCGTTTGGCTGAAACGAAGGAGGCTCTCTGTCTCTGCACTTCCCGAGAGAAGTCTGGGAAAATCTGAACGGTGCTGTTATCTATTTTGAGGTGACCTTTGATTCGTGCTTGGACGTGATCCCTGTCCTTGTAGAAGAGGAGCCGCACCACCACTGGCCTCGGTGGCCTCCCAGGTGGGAGCGCCCTGGCTGGAACCCTGTGCGCCCGTTCCAAGGCAAAGTAAGGTGACAGGCGCTCCTCCGCCACCTCAGTTCGGATCCAGTTCTCAAGGTAGGCAACCATATTGTTCCCTTCAACTTTTTCTGACAGGCCTATAACTCGTATGTTGTTGCATCTCGCCCTATTTTCGGCGTCCTCCGCTCTCAGCTCCAGCACATTCACCCTTTTTTCAATGTCCGTGAGTTTGTGGGCAGCCGTGGACACCTGTGGTTTCAGATCTCTGACGTCCCCTTCGACTGTTGTGACGCGATCTGCTAGCTTCCTATGATCTGCCCTCATCTGGCCCAAGTCTTCCCGGAGCGTATCAATTTTGGATTCAACGGCTGTTCTTGACGTTTCTATGGCCTGCAGGATATCATAGAGAGATGGGTCTTCGTGAGCTTCATTCCTTTAGCTGCGGGCCCCCGTTCACAGTCGGGACGCACCAGGATCTTCTCCCGTCGGCTGCTGCTGCTCTGTATCCCGCCTTTTGGAGACTTTCCCCATGGTGAGGGTGATCCTCTGGGAAGGGCTTCCTCTCCTCCAACTCTCCCGGTCGGGTCTCGCTCAGAGGTTTATGCGTCTCCGGTGCCTTCAATCCGGTCCCTGCTGAAGCTTGTGTCCCCAATTTGGGCCCCCTCCTGGTACTTTCTGTGTCCTGCTAGGCTGGGCAGCCCCGTCACTCCACTTGCCCTCCTGTGGCAGTCTCGCTGAACCTCCCTCAGTCGCCGCTGCAGCTGTCTGTTCGTTGCCGGGGCGCAGTGCTATCCCGTGGCCCTCAACTTGCCGCATCGGGGCTCCCCTCAGCGCTGTTTCCGCTAAGTAGGCTTCTTGGCTCCAAATATTTCCCTCCACCTACCAGAGCCGGCGTTCTGTCCCATCTGCCGCCCCTCTCTGGCCAATCTGCCGCCCCTCTCTGGCCATTAGCCTTTTCCTCCGTAAGTGCAGATCTCTTATGTGCATTGCTCGGTGCGGGCCACCCTGCTGCCACGTGGTAGCTCCCAAATGGGCCGTCTCGGCTGCTCTCTTCCCTCAGATGTCGCCACAAGCAATTATATTGATCCTGTAGTATGCCCCTGTCTCCCCGGGCAGACAGCGCTTTCTTTTTCTTTCCCTCTATGGCCCACAACTTTCAAACGTGTCCCGTTGCGGTGCTGGTCTGTTCGCTCGCACCCTTATGCCGCCGATTTGGCCGGTTCCCATCTACTCAGGGCGGCGGCAGCGGCTGCACCCTGTCTGCGGGCTCTCCGTTTGTCTCAGTGCATCTCCTGTCGTTCTGTAGCGCCTGCTGCCCTGCGGGTCCGCCACACTAACTCCACAGAGCTGTTATCGCTCCCGCACCTCACCCGCTGGGGCCTCTCCTCCGTTTGCCTCTCCACGCTGCAATCTAGCTTTTTGCCCCCTAGCGTGTGCCAAAGTCCCACCCGTCGCTCCTCAGGGTCCTAAGTACGGGGCTGCTGCTTACCGCAAGACCGTGCTGCTTCAGAGGCTCGTCCCTATCAGGGCTGTGCCTACGGGTGCCATTTCAGGCGCGCGCTCCGCTTCCCGATCAGCCCGATAGTCCCCACTCCTTACTGTGCTTTTAGGGGTGCGGTCCAAAGTGGTCGCCTTCTACGCCCGGTGCTGATAAAGGAACTCTCTTACTGCGTTCCCGTCTTCTGCCACGTCAGAGGCCCGTCTCCGCTTAGGCCAGCACCACGGGCGCCATCTTCATTGCCCTCACGGTCTCCTAGACGAGTCTGATTTCCCCGGGATTCCGCTTGTTTCGGCGCGTTTCCTCTCGTTCCCTCAGTTCCCCCGTCCTTCTATCGTTGAGGGGTATGCATCATGTACTGTGGGGCCCCCTGTATCGGGCAGGATATCACTGGATGGGGGATCACCAGCGGGAGCTCAAGCCTCGGCTCCATCGGCGTCCAGCCATGCCCCCTTGCAACCGCTTTTTGTGACCCTTAAACTTAGCACATCTGAAATGGGAACTCGACTTATGCATGGACTTGGGAAGACAACCATCTCTTTTTTTCCCTTCCCATAACCAGACTGATAAACAAGCAACACTAGGAACAGAGTATTTCACTGCCCCAGGGCTAACACCATTCCAGAAGAAAAAACAATAATTCTATCAGAAACAAACTCTTAAGTAAATCATTTGTGACAGAAAAAAGGACATCCAACGTTCTACCCTTCTCTCCAAAGGATTGCTGAGTGGAGAAAAAGGGGAAAGCCCTGAAAAACTGCTTAGGATCTTGAAAAGACAACACAGGATTCTATAGTGCCCACGTTCGAGGGAATACTGTCCTGGAACGCTAGTCAGCAAGCCGGCTAAGGCAACCCTAACACACGAAAAGTTAAGTTGGAGCATGATTGTGAACAGCCAGAGAGCATGATCTAGCATTGATGTCCCAAAGAAAAGTAATAATGCAGTAGCAACATATCAAAGAGGTGTGGCTCCAGCCCCACCAAATCAAATGGATAAATTAGTTAAGAATGCAAAATTGAACAGAACATTTGGATAACTGACCTGCAAAACAAAGACCGATATGCGAGGACTGGGTAGACTGAGAAAATAAAATAAAGGTGCAATTTAGTCAAACACTTTAATGAGAAGAGAACTTTTCAAAATGAACCAGAAGGCAGTGATACTACAATTACAAAAAGGAGAGCATGGCAAAACTACAGACTTCACTAAACTTGGCAAAACAATAGACATTAACAATCCGTTTCCAAGTTCAACAGATGTTCCTACAACCCAAACATCAGACCACTGTTACGACTCAGTGAAGAACAACGGTTCAGGAAAGGAACAACATTTCAATCAAAACATAATTGGCATCACAAGAGCACTTTACAAGAAGTTAAGGATAAGGGAGATGTACCACTGAATCTAGATGTGGTTGGGGTAACAGAATGGGAGCCAAACGATGCCAGAACTGGAATAGTAAACTGATTTCCACTTCTAACCAAAAAGGTGATGCTCTAGCTGCAAAATAATTATCTGTGTTCTTTTATAGCAGATCAAAGGCATTTTTTTGTGTTGAAAAGGCTTTATTCAGTATGCATAATATAATTTGTAAGTTACAGGACTACAAAGATAGTAAAATAATTGAACCAGTACTATGATGACAAAATGGCAAAATAAACAATATATAGGATAACACATAACGAAAGTGAAAACAATCAGAGAAAGATCAAAACAGAACTCAGTGTAATGGAAATTAGTAACTGAATAAGCCTGTAAGTGGAGAAATGAAATAAAGAGATGAAAGGGAAAAAGAAAAGAGGAAAAAAGGTGGGTGGAGAAGGGGGAATATATGACTAACAGAAGCAAAAATTGAAGAAAAAAACAATAGACCTTAAGTAATATAAGAGAAGGCAGTGAAAATACAGAAATAAATAAAAAGAACAGTGTGTGTATAACATTATGGAGGTTTATAATACTATTGTAACCACTTGACTGTAGAAATACTAGAAGTATCTAAAAAGTCTGTAACGGGTAACCAAAACAACTTTCTACAATGACGTGAAGCCGGACGCATATACGTAGTGTCTAATCTGATTATTTTATACCAAATACCACAGAACTTTAAAAGATACATTGAACGAATTCTTCCAATTGGTAGTTATAATGTGAAATGCAATATCTAAGAGCGAGTTAGTTATCTTAATATTAAAGGCAGAGTGCAACCATTTTTTTTAACATATCTTTATTGGCATTTGAATATATATTCATCAAGGCACATCAATGTTCAATCAGCAAGTACAGTATTCTTCTTACAAGTAGGCGTTACAGAGCATAGTATTAATGTCGGGCACCTCGTCCCTCAAGGAGGTGCATATAGGGGCGGCATGGTACATTTGGCATGTAATCACTAACATAATTCATACTGACTATTACACAGTTGAGAAATTGGATACATATTCCCATATTTGTTCCTGACCTACTCTAATATATTTTCCCCCGCAGCACAAGATACCTGAGGCTAGGCAGGTAGCATCACCACTGTTCAGGGATCTGGTATAATATAAAGTTACCAAACAGGGATGTAAAAAACAACAACAAAAAACAAGAACCTTTAACTACTTGGCTTAAACTAGTGTAGTAATGACTGTGACTGTAGATCTCACTTAATTTAACATTGTGTACTGGGTGGGGGCGGGAAAGGAAAGCCTCGTTGGGGGGGGACTCCTTTCCCTCCCTTTTTAATCTGGGCTAGTCTAGTCCAGGGAGTGTTCGCTTTCGCTACGCGTTCTGCTAGGGGAGGTCGGTATTCCCAGATATGTAGTTTGTCCTTCCATTGGTCCGCTATTGGGCGTTGTCGCAACCCCATCAACTCTTCTCTACGCAGCGCCCTTTCCTCAGCACTTGCCCAAAGAAGCACCTCCTTCTCCCAGACACTCAGCTGTGGTCCCCCTGGTGCCTCCACATTATTGCTATGCGCCGTTTGGCAAGTGCGAGCGCCAAGTCTATGAATCTGTTTCCAACCTTACTTTTAAGTGGTCTGGGAAAGAGCCCTAATAGACAGACTTCTGCAGCACGCTCAAGCATACCCCAGGGTGTTGCTCATTCTAGAGAGTACTTCATGCCAGAAGGACTGTATGGTCCCACAGTCCCAAGTCATGTGCAGGAAGTCTGCATCTTCCTGACTGCATCTCGGGCAGCTCCTCAGCCCTCCCCCAAAGATGACAAATATCCTATGTGGTGTCAGGTATGTCATATGCATATAGTTGAATTGAACATGTTTCAATCTAGTATTCTGTGATACTTTCTTAGGGGACTCCAGGACTCTGCTCCACTCCTTGTCAGTTAGCTCTCTTTTCAGATTCCTCTCCCATTTCCCCTGTAATTTCAGCAGCGGTGTCAGAGAAGCCTTGCGCAGGGACGCATAGAACCATTTAATTTGGTGTCTCGCTGTACCCAGGGTGATCAGTGAGTGCAGCACCCCGTGTGTCTCCGGTTCCTCTCTATTTCGTCCCCATAACTGTGCAAACGCTCGTTGCAAGGTCTCATATATAAGGAACGGCCCAGGGGGCAGGCCACATCCCTCTACTAGCTCCGCAAACTGGAGCAACGTTCCTTCTTGGTAACAATCCTCCACATTCTCAAGTCCCACCGCCGCCCACGGTGCCATCTGCTCCGTGGTTATGACTCTCTGCGGCTCCCCATATGGCAGTCCCACCAGGGATAAGTCTGGAGAGTATTTTGGGGCATCGGGTATCCTCTTGATGCAACGTTTCCAGCACTGTAGTGCTGTGGTCTGTAATATCGAGGTATAGAGAACTTTTATTGTATGGTCCAAGAGTTTTGCCAGCAGCAGCCTGGAATTTTGGCCGGGCTCCATCAAGAAGGTTCCTTCCGTATTTACTCCTTCCAGCCATTGGGCCAGCCACTGCAGCTGGGCTGACAGTTGATAAAGCTCAAAGTCTGGCACTCCCAAGCCCCCTGCCTCTACAGGGCTCCTCAGAGTCTGGAGGGATACTCTACGTCTGCTGCTTCCCTAAACTAAATCTCGTGTTAAGGAGTCTAAAGTGCGAAACCATTCCGTAGGCATCATTACTGGCAAGTTGGCGAAATAGTATAGTAAGCGTGGTAACATGACCATTTTTGCTAGGGAAATCCTGGCCATTATGGGGAGGTGTAACGTGCCCCAGAACTGAACATTGTACCGGAGCGATCTAAGTGCTTTATCAAAGTTACCACCCCTTAGGTCTTCCAACGAATGAAAGACCTGGATACCTAGGTATCTGAACGTAACTGATGCCCAGTTAACGTCTGCAGGTAGACCAGGGGGGCGCTCTAATGGTCCGGCCACGGGGAACAGATACGTTTTATATTTATTAACCCGCAGACCCGATTGCTCCCCAAATGTCTCCAAGCAGTGTGGGGCTGTCTCCACACCCCTGGTGGCATCGCAGAGGTAGACCAGTAGGTCATCCGTGTAAAGGGAGATGATATGTGTCTTCCCTCCTATCGCCAAGCCCATACCCTCTCCCCCTTGTCGAAGTAACTCAGCCAGGGGCTCTATCGCCAAGGCGAACAGAAGCGGTGACAGAGGGCATCCCTGTCGGGTGCCTTGTTCTATTTGATATTGTGGTGAGATGTTTTTACTTTATGTTATGTTAATAAAATATATTGAGCACACAAATACCTGGAGGTGTCTTGGCGCTAAGACTGTGGTAAGCCCAGGGCGAAAGCACTAATTCTGAAAAAGCCATGTTTTGAGACCCTTTCTGAAGGAGGCAAGTGAGCAGGCATTTCTGATGTCACATGGAAGCGTATTCCATAGTTTTGCTGTACCAATCGAGATGCTTCGGCCTCCCCAACATGAGGTTCGAATCCTTGGAACCTTCATAAGTCTGGCGCCTGAGGAACATAGCTGTCTGACTAGGTGGTACCAGGAAAAGAGATTTTTGAGAAACATTGGTCCGGTGTTGTTCAGGGCCTAGTAAGCAAGGCATAGCACCTTGAACTTAATACGTTTCACCACAGGAAGCCAGTGAAGTCTTCTAATTTCCTTAGCTACTGACTCGTGTTTAGGGATATTTAGTAGTAGTCTTGCGGCTGTGTTTTGAATCATCTGAAGCTTTTCAAGATATTGTTTCTGCATATTCAGGTAGAGTCCGTTGCAGTAGTCTAACTTAGACTGCACGAGTGCGGTCACTACCGTCCTTTTGGAGACGACGGGAATAAAAGGTAAAATCTTCTTCAATTTCTTGATCAGAAAATTCGAGGTGGACACAATGGCATTGGTCTGCTGAGATAAGGTAAGTTTGTTATCAATCAGCACCCCCAGGTTTTTCACCTTCTGAACTGGTTTTGGCAGTTCCCCCATTTCCGCCGGCCACCAACGGTCATCCCATCTGGGTTGCAGATTCCCAAAGATCACCACTTCGGTTTTCTCTGAGTTAAGCTTGAGACAGTGCTTTCCCATCCACCTGTTCATTTCCATCATACAGTTTTGAAACTGCGATGATGGGTAGGCTTGATCTTTATAAGCTGCAACCATAATCTGGGTGTCGTCGGCGTATGAGGTAAGATTAAAGCCGAAGTCTTGGATCAGAGGGGGAGTTCTGATACATAAACGTTAAAAAGTGTTGGCCTGAATGACGAGCCCTGAGGGACTCCACATGGAAGCACATAAGGTGTTGATTTAAACTGGCCCAGTGTCACTGTTTGTCTCCTTTCCTTCAGAAAAGGGCCAGTGCCATACCCTTAACCCCTAACATTTCCAGCCGCAGTAGGTTATGATCCACAATGTCAAAAGCCGCCGAGAGATCGAGGAGGATGAGGGCGGCAGCGCCCCCTCTATCCATCACATTCCTGATCTCTTCGGTGGCCTTGATTAGTGCTGTTTCTGTACTGTGTTCAGGTCAAAAACCGAATTGGGAGGAATCGAGTAAGTCATTCTCTTGTATGAACTGAGTTAACTGTTTGTTCATAATTTTCTCCACTATCTTGGCAGGGAGAGGTAGCCTGGATGACGGGCGATAGTTGTTAGGGTTAGAATCGTCCAGATTGTTTTTTTTTATCAGTGGCAATATTGACGCATCCTTCCACAGAGCTGGAAAGGTGCCAGATGTGAACATGTTATTAAAGATTTCTGTGAGCGAGGGGCACACCTCCTTCGCTATATCTTTCAGGAATGCGGGAGGACAAGGATCTAATGGGGATCCAGATTTAATTTCTTTGATGTGTTTTTCCACTAGTTCAGTATTGAGCTGTGAGAAGCTGTGAAAGATCTTTCCACTGAGATCTGAGCATGGGAGTATTTCAGTAGGAACACGAGTGGGGATGGCTTCCAAGGAGTCATAGATGTATTTAACTTTATTTCTAAAGGCCTCTGCAATGACCTCACAAAAGCTGTGGTTGTTCTTGGTGCATTTCTTCTTAGGTAGAGAGGAAAGCTTCTCTACTACCCCAAATAATTCTTTGGGCGTGTTCTTGGCTTTTTCAATTTGCCTAGTAAAGCAGGCCTTTTTTTCTGCGATCAGCAGAGCTTTGTATTGAATTAATGCATATTTATAGATGCCTTTGTCTGTTATATCATATTTTGTTCTCCAGCGTCTTTCGAGTTTGCGACATTTTAGTTTTTCCTGTCGTAGAGCAACGGTAAACCAGGGGGCCGATGATAGGTAACGGTTCCCTGAAATTTTACCGGTGGGTACCGTGGCCCCTATTGCCTCATTTAGCCAATCCATATATTTGCTGACTGCTAGATCTGGGGACACGTTTAAAAGTGGTCGAGTCCTATCCAATTTGGAGCGAAGCATGACTCTATCAACCTTGTTCCAGGCCTTATATGTTAATGAGTGGGATTTAACTACCCCTCCTTTCTGGGCTTTAGGGATAGTGTAGTCGAATGTGATTAAAGAGTGGTCTGACCACGTGAGAGGGTGAACGTCTTTTACTGTTAGGCCCGATACTGATGTGAAAATGCAGTCAAGTGTGTGTCCTGCCTCGTGTGTAGGCTTGTGCACCACCTGAGATAGACCTAGTGTCCCTAGGGTCTCTAGGAGAGAGCTTGTATCTTTGTCCCCCCTATCTTCCAGGTACACATTAAAATCGCCAAGGATAGTGAACTCATTAGTGGAGATGATGGGCTCCATGAGAACATCAAAGTTGTTAGTAAAAGTACTTCTGGTGCCTGGGGGACGATAGAGCAGTATGCCCCTAAAAGGTTTTTTAGCATTTGCTTCTAAAGTGAAGTAAAGTGCTTCATAGTAAGGGGTGGGAGCTGGTGAAAAAGTAGCTTCAAACTTTTCCCTGTATATTACAGCCACTCCACCTCCCCTCTTAATGGGCCTGTCTACCCTAAATGATCGAAAAACCAGTCTTGGCTCTGGCTGTGGGGCGCGTGTATAATAGTCGCACCCATGCCACCCACTCGTCTCCAATACCCAATCGCCTCATAACCGCTAATAGGTAGTCCCACCCCACGGTATCAAAGGCCTTTTCCAGGTCGATAGATAGAATAGCGGCCTGCCGAAGGGATCGCACCTCCGGGTGGTACAGCACCGAGTACAGGCGTTGAAGGTTATATGAGGTATTGCGGGAAGGGATAAATCCATTCTGGTCGGAATGGATTAGGTTCTGCATGTATAGGAGTAGTCTAAGCGCCAACACCTTACTTAATATTTTAAAGTCAGTGTTGAGCATGGAGAGGGGTCTGTAATCTTTTACCCCAGCGTCAGGGGCTGCAGTCTTGGGGAGTGGAATCACCAGTGCATCACGCGTGCTCCCCGGCAAGTGCCCCACCTGGAGTGATTCCACATACAAGGCCACCAATCTTGGGGCCAGTTCGGTCCCAAACTTCCTATAAAACTCCGCCGGTAGGCCATCCGGGCCAGGAGTTTTCCCATTGGCCATAGTGGCGATGGCTCCCTGCACCTCCTGCAGGGTCACCGGTCCTCCCAATTCCTCCCTTTGTTCCGCATCCAGAGTGCGGAGATTTAACAGGTCAAGGAAAGCTCCGATAAGCGCGCTGGGGGCCCCAGGGGGAGCAGCATAGACAGTCTTATAGTAGCTCCTAAACTGACCATTAATCTCCCCCGGGTCATGTACCGTCAAGCCAGCAGCAGTATGGACACGTAAAATCGGGGACCCATGTATTTCCGGCCTAATTAGCCAGGCTAACAGCCTACCAGCTTTTCCCTCCTCCCTTTGCACTCTGTCCATATACGTGTTGTAATCGTAAGACCTGAGCCTTTCTAGGGTGTCAGCGTATCGCTTGCGTTTATCCAGCAGTCGTGTATGAGCCTGGTCATCCTGTCCCTGGAGGTTGTACAGTGTCCGGATTTCTTCCTCCCTAGCCAATAAGTCCCTATGGAGGACCTTACGCACTCCCATAGTTTTCCCACACTATGTCCACGCACCACCACCTTAAATGCCTCCCACTCTATTAATGCAGTGGAAGTGGAGTGTTCGTTTTCAGTGAAGTACTCATCTAGGAGGGAGTGCAGGGCGCTGGTGAACGGCGCGTCTTCTAGGGACATAGGATTGAGACGCCATGTAGGTATGGGGGTCTAACTGCATGCGGCTGGTATGTCAGTAGCAATGGACTGTGATCCGACAGGGTCCGTCCTAGATATTCCGTACCCATGATAAAACCGCTGAGGGAGGGGGAGCACCAAAAGGCGTCTAGCCGTGTGTGCAGTTGGTGCATCGGAGAGTAAAATGAGTATTCTCGGGTCTCTCCATGTTGCACTCTCCAAATATCTTTCAATCCCCAATGTGACATCCACTCCCCCCAATCCAGCCGCCACCCGGCGGGTTTGAGCCCTGTGCAAAGGAGGGTGGGAGCGGTCCAGGTCTACATCTATCACTCCATTGAAATCCCCACCTATTATAACCTGCCCTACCATCATGTCCGCTATTCGAGTGCAAAGGTCGGCCTTAAAGGACAGTTGGTCCTGATTGGGTGCATGCACGCAGCCCAGTGTGGTTTCTCGCCCATATAGCCTCCCCGTGAGAAAGATTTATCTGCCCTCCTTATCTATTACGGACCGTGTCAGCTCAAAGGGTACTCCAGATCTAACCCAAACTAATACTCCCCGTGCATACGCCGAGAAGAATGTAGCATAGACCTGTCCTCTTCAACGCCTACGCAGTCTGTCTACCTCTGCTCTGAGCAGGTGTGTCTCCTGCAGGAGAGCTATCTGCACTCCTCGTCTCTTTAAGTAGTTATGTATGTTTTGGCGTTTGGACATGGACCCCATTCCCTTAATGTTCCACGTAAGGAACTTCAGTGTTTGGCAGTGTGTTGACATCGCAGGTGAGGTAGTCCATCCCCTCCCACCACCTTCCAACCCTCCCCCCCCCCAATCCTGCAAAAAGGAAAAGCAGTCAGTTATCCCCACCATAAACATGCCAAGCCGTGTACAACAACAAAAAACAGCAGAAAAAAAGGATCCCAACATGGACCAACTCCCCATTCCCCGAGCAGTGAGGCAACGGCCGTCCGCCCAAACTCTCCATCTGACTACAAAAAAAGATCAATCAAGGCCCAAACCAGCTACGGTAAGATCCTTCAGGGGGTTGTGGCTTCGTTCGGTATTTCCCAAGAATGTGTCAAGTATCAGGGCCTATGCCATGCACCGATCTCAATAATGGTCCAACCGGGGCCATGTCTTCTCCTTAGGCCCAGTGTGAGTCCGCTGCCACCTCAGTGGCAAGGCACCGATGTAGTTCCATTTCTCAGCACAGGATCGACTATATGATCTCATCTGCGGTCTTTGGGGTTACTTGCGGCATTTTGAGGTTGTCCCCATTAGAGGAGTCCGACTCAGAACCCGAACCCCCTGTGCCCCTCTGGGAACATGACATGATCTCGGCCACCGCCTGTAGTGCCGCAGCCCTTTCTCGCTCTGTCTGTGAGGGACTTGGCTTCTTTGAGATGTCTCCTGCCGAGCGTCTCCTAGAACGCTTTCCAGTCCGTCTATTCTAGTTGGTCGGCGCCTGCTCCTGCGCAGCTCGGGGGTCTCAGTTTTATACGCTTCCAGCCAGTCCCATGCAGACGAGGCATATTCGCAGAAATGTGTCTTTCCATCCACTACTATGCGAAGTTGGGCAGGGAAAATGAGAGAGTACTGAAGGCCCTCCGATCTCAGCGCCTTCTTGACTTCCAAAAAGGAGGTGCGATTTCGCTGCACTTCAAGGGTATAGTCTGGGAATATGGAAACTTTACTGTTATTTACTTCAAATGGGCCATCTGTTCGTGCCTTGTGCAGTAGTATGTCTCTGTCCCTATGGTGTAATAATCGAGCCACTACTGGTCTCGGGGGTTGGCCCGGTGCCGGTGGGCGCGCCGGGACCGGATGTGCCCTCTCCAGGGTGTAGAACTGCGTTAGCCCCTCCGGTGCAACCACTGTGTGGAGCCAAGGTTCCAAATAGGCCATCATGCTGCCGTTCTCAACCCCCTCAGGCAGGCCCAAAATACAGATGTTGTTTCTTTGGCTACGCCCTTCACTATCTTCTGCCCTGCGTGCCAGAGTTTTAACTCTGTCCTGTAGCTCTGTCACCTGGTGGCCAACGCCTGATGGGCCGGGGATAGCTCCTCAAGGCTCGATTCCACCACCTTCACCCTTTCGTTGAGCTTCTGGCGCTCCACACGGACTAGGCCCAATCCCACCGAGACTGTGCTTATATCTTGATGCAGTGTCTCCTTTGTGTCTGAGATTGCCTCCAGAATCTTGGCCAGTTGTTGAACCAGTTCAGGCCCCCAGCGGGTACTTGCTCACCTGTCGGGAGTCACAATCCAGCGCTGTAGCTTGTTTATTGTTCTCGACAGCGGCAGGCTCCAGGATCGGCTCGGCCCAGCCCCCAGACCAGCATCTGACGCCGCACGCTCAACTCAGCAGGGCCCGGCCTCGCTCCTGCGCAGCAGCGGGGGCATTCGTCAAAACTCGGTCTCCGGGCTACCGTGAGTCTCCTCCGTTGGCGGCAGGTCTCCACGGTGGCAGCGCTCACGTTTCAGGGAGCGTCAGTCCACCGGTTGCAGCGTTTTCAGCCTATAATTTTCAGGTCGGCACGGAGCCTCTCGCTCACGCGTCCGCCATTGCTGGCTGCTAAGCCACGCCCCCTCAGGCAGAGTGCAACCATATGCAGGAAAGTAGGATCTGCTTTTATGATTACCCCTACTTTTTGCCAAATGCTATGCTGTTTCTGACTAGTCTGACTGGGATCCTGCTAATTAGGATCCCAGTCTCTGTGCTTCTCCCCTAAATTGGTTATGGTAAGTACTTAGGTGCCTCCTAGATTGGATACTGATGTACCCTTATAAGTCCCTAGTATATGCTACTGAGGTACCCAGGGCATAGGTACCCCAGGGGTCCCCCATGGGCTGAAGCATGTATTATGCCACCCATGGGAGACCACTCAAACTGTAACTACAGGCCTGTCATTGCAGCCTGTGTAAGCTGGTGCCAGCACCACTTACAAAAGATCTAGGTTTCCCAATACTAAGGTCACTGCACTTGAAACCTATGTCACCCCTAAAGCAGGCCTTTGAATCCTGAAGGCAGGGTGCTCGGTTTTAAGTGTGAAGGTGCCCCTGCATGAGCAGGACACTCCTACAACCTTCAGAGTCTATTCTCCTGGGTTGTAAGTGCATCAGCCATTACGATACATAGTGGCCATGCGTCATTACGGTGATGAGACACAATGTCGAGTTTTAAATATCGACTGGCAGAAATATCGAGTCACAAATATCGTGAGTGAGAAATATCGACAGCAAGAACATTGTGGTCAAGAATATCGATGTAAGGTAAGTAATACCGATTTGAAAAATATGTGTTTAATATCGTTTGCAAAAATATAGTTAAAAATATTGATTTTTTTAAATTAATGTTATGTATTTTAGTATATATTTTAAATGTATGTGATGTATTTATTTTGTATAAGAATTGTTTATATTTTTTAATATGTGTTAAATTTTTAGTAGGTATTAAAAAAAATGTATTTGAATTTTGCATTTTTTAGTTCCCTAGCGGGTTGTGGGTTTATAGGGGAATAGGGTGGGAAGTAATTTAATTATATTAAATTAATGATTATTTTTATTTATCAATATTTATTTAATTGAGATGTTAGTGTTAAATGTGTAAATTAATGTATTATTAATTATTTAATAATTGGTTGTTAATTAATATTAATTAGTTAATTGGTAATTATTTGTGGTAATTGTGTAATTAATTTTAGGTGTGTTTTGGGGTTTATAGGGGTAAAGGGTGGCAAGTAATTTATTTATTTTTTATTCATAATTATTTGTTAATTGTTTAATTTAATTAAAAATAATTATGGTAATTGTGTAATTAATTTTAGGTGTGTGTTGTGGTGTTTATAGGGGTAAAGGGTGGGAAGTAATTTGTGTTTAATTAATTAATATATAGTTGTTAATTAATGTTAATTATTGGATATTTATTTTGGTTAAATGTTTATTTTTGTGTGTGTTTTTACTTTTAAAGGGGTGAACGTTGGGTATTAAATACATTTTACTTACTTTATAATTAGTTGTTTAATAGTAATAGTTTGTAATTTTAAAATAAGTTTTAATTGTGTAATTTATCTTTTTACAGTTATATTAGTTGTGTGTTGTGGGGATTATGGGGTTAAAGTGTGGGTCATTTTTATTAATTATTTTTTTATTAATAATATTTGTATTGATAATTAATTATGTTAATTATCGAAGAACATTTTTTTTCAAACTTTAGAAGTGTGTTGTGATTTGTGTGGTGTTATAGGGTAGGAAATAAAATAAATACATTTATGTAATTAATGTTTTTGTTTGTAAATATTTTCTAGTTTAAAATATTAATTTTTTTTACATTTTTTTAAATAATATTTGTAGGTATTTGTTATGTCATTAATATTATAATATGTTTTCTTTTTATATATTAAATATATTGGTATTTAATTTTTAACATATTTATCTATTAATTTTTATATATTTTTTTATTTTTAAATATTTATTTGGTTTTTATTTTTTAACTGACTGGAGTGTGAATAGTAATTTTATCCCTTCGCTATCCAACACTTTCCCTACTGTTGCATTCCAGGAGTTGGAATAGTAAATTTAATCCCTCCGCTATCCAACATTAACCCTATTGTTGCACTCATTGGAGTTGGAATAGTAATTTCTACCCTTTCGCTATCCAACACTTTCCCTACTGTTGTAGTTATTGGAGTGGGAATAATAATTTTTACCTTTCCGCTATCCAACACTTTCCCAACTATTTCACTGACTGTATTGGGAAATTTAAATATTTTTTAATAGTTTAATGTTTTAGTTTATTATAGAATGTTTTTTTCTTATATTTTAAATTATTGATATATATATATATTTTTTATATAATTTTAAAGTTTTAAAATGAATTAAAAATAATCGTTATAATAATTGTGTTAAAGTAAATAAATATATATATGTATAAATTATTGTTATTGGGCCTGATTCACAGAACTAACTTACGTCAAAAACGTAAAGTTAGTACTTTTTAGTATTCACAGAATACACTTACTCATTTTGGTATTCACAGAATGAACTTACTCATTTCGGTATTCACAGAAGTTAGTAGTCCTAACTTTAGGACTCCTAAATGCCTTCTGTGAATACCGAAAGTCTTAAAGTTAGGATTTTTCTCAGTTTAGGAGTAGTAAAGTTAGGACTTTACTACTCCTAAACTGAGAAAAATCCTAACTTAAGATTCTTCGTATTCACAGAAGGCATTTAGGAGTCCTAAAGTTAGGACTACTAACTTCTGTGAATACCGAAATGAGTAAGTTCATTCTGTGAATACCAAAATGAGTAAGTGTATTCTGTGAATACTAAAAGTACTAACTTTACGTTTTTGACGTAAGTTAGTTCTGTGAATCAGGCCCTGTGTGTTTATCTTTTTTTAATGAAGTTTATTTGTTATATTTAAAAAAAAAAATTATTAAATATAAAAGAATTGTTAAAATTAATTAATTTTAATATAAATATATATCTA
This sequence comes from Calotriton arnoldi, assembly GCA_963921515.1. Classification (NCBI taxonomy): domain Eukaryota; kingdom Metazoa; phylum Chordata; class Amphibia; order Caudata; family Salamandridae; genus Calotriton; species Calotriton arnoldi. The sequence continues at coordinate 624,012 of CAWUFW010007607.1, read as the reverse complement.
TATAAATCTATATTTTTTACATCGATGTTTGTGACACCGATGTTGTGTCAGTGAACCAGTCATTACGCGATGACCATCTCTAAACTGGCTGTAACGATCCATGTCATGTTTGTTATCAATTTAAAGTTCCTCCGGGAGGCCCTCAGTGCTCCCGGTACCAGTCTTCCAGGCCCGGACAGCACAACATGGCTGCTGCCGACCAGAGACACAATTCTGCCCTCCTGCTGCTGCGCCAAGCTCGAGCTGGGGAAGGCAGAACAATAGGTATCCTGTCACAGGGAGGTGTGACCACCTCCCAGACAGGGTTTAGTGTATTGGGGCAGGGTGGGAGCGCTTGCCAGCGCCACTCAGTCTGCTTGAGGGACACATTTGGTGCCCTCCTTGCATAGTCCAGTTCAAACCAGCTCAGGGAGCCTTTAGCTCCCGCTCTGGTGCAAAACTGGATAAAGCACATGGAAGTATCCTCCCCACTGTCCGACCCCTCCCCTGGGAGGGAACCACCCTGAATTGTCCCAACCCTTTCCTTAGGCTACTTAAGGGCTTACCTAAGGGTTGGTTCCTAGATTTGTTTTGGGACAAGATTCATTTCAAGACACCACTTCTTCTTCAACCGTCTGGGCACTCTGGAGTTTGCTGGTCCTTGCTCTGGGCATCAAGACTGCAACTGGGAAGACTCCTGCTGCTCCTGGTCTCACCGCCCTGCTTGTCTGCTGCAACGTCCGTGCCTGTGCTCCATACAGGAACCTTCCAAGGCCTGTGGACATCCAAGACACCTGAAGGAATCTCCCTTGAAGTGAAGGAGTCACTTCCCTGCATCTGCAGGCACCGCAAAAAAGCTGACCGGTCTGCTGATCCTGGGCTCCCACGGACTCCGAAAGGCTCAGCAACACAGGTGGTGGTTCTTCACATCCCTCGAGGCATGCCCTGTCATCCACCAAGTTTGAGGCCAGTATCCCTCGTCAGAGCCGCAGGTACTGAACCCCTGTGCACCGTGTTGACTTGCTGTTGCAAAGGCTTGTTGGCTTCCTTCCACCAAGATCTTCAGGCTCCAAGTAGTCCCAACCTCAAGCATCTCCTGTGACCAAGATCTTCGTCCTCACTGCATCACTTGCATCGTGGGCCTGCATCTTTGGTGAGCTGCTCGATTTCCTCTTGCGACTCCAGTGCCTCCGGCCTGTGGGTCCTCTTGAGGGTCTTCTTTGATTTCAGTGGGCTCCCCTGATTGCTTGGGGCCTGCTCTGACTCCCCTGCATGTGGTGAGTCACCTGGACCTTGCTGGTCCAGACACTGCACCTTCTTCGCTTTCCATGTCGTTTGCAGTTGCCAAGGCTTGTTGGTGCCTCCGACGGACACCGACCCCTCAACTCTCGACATCCGACGTGGTACAGCTTGTGAACAGCTCCTGGTCTTCCACAGCGTCGCCTGGTCCGCACAGCTGCAAGGTCATTGTCCGCTCTCCTGCAACACTCGACATCAGTGGGCATTCGTCTTCCGGGCCTCCTGTTCACTCCTGAGTGACATAGACTCTATCCCCTCTGCTTGCAGGTACTTCGCATCTGGAATCCACCTTTGGGTTCTACCGGACACTTGCGCCTTCTCCAGAAGTGGCATCTTCCTGAAGTCCTCCATTGAGTTCGACAGCGGTTTCTGACGCCACTTCACACCGATGCACCCGGCTTCCCTGGTGTAGGTATCCTGGTTCCTGGGGTATCCACGGGTGAGGTGGCTCTCTAACCTTCTGTCTTCCACAGATTTCTTCAGGGTCCACTGGGAAGGGTGGTCCTTCTTTAAAATTGCAACGCAACTTGCCTATTGACTTGTATTGAGCCCGCAGTCGTGTTCCCACTCTGCACACGGCCTCCGTGGGGTTCCTGGTTACTTACCTTCGGGGGTTCCTTGGGTCCCCAGCACTTCTACGTCTTCTGGGTATAGTCTTGACTTGAGTCATGGTTCGCATACCACTATTTTAGTATATGGTTTGGTCTTCCCCTAGCGACCACTGTGTATCTGTGCTACTTAACTGTTTCTATTGCAAAGATTTTGTGCATTGTGTATATCTCCGGCAAGGAGATATCTGTATGTGTTAGTGTCTTATAATAAATATATATTTTTTTATAAATACACTGTGTGGTTCTTTTTCATTTATTCTACATCAATAAGATTATGCTCTGGTGAAACAAGCTGCTTTACACTCCTTCTGGACTAAGCCTGAAGGCTGCTTTCCACAGCTACCACTTAGACGGCTTTCTAAGGTTGTCTAAGACCACTAAAATCACCATAAGGGTTGTCTGGATTAGTGCAGGGTGCCCACTTCAATAAGTGTGCACCATATACTAAGCCAGCTTTTCACATCATACATCAGATAAACTTACCAAAAATATGTGAACAATACTGAAGGGAAAATTTACATGAAAAATGTGAGTAATTTGGCAACAAACTTGCTTCCAAAATGATGGAATATTTGGAAAGAAATTTAACAAGTGTATGAGGTCAGAATCATTAACAGTACAAGACCAGCAATGTGAAGCATTGGTTTTATAGTTTTTTGCTGAGAATGTTGGAGTAAAAAGCAAACAATCATATCAAAAGTATAATGTGTGAGTAGTAATTGCCGCTCTGGATGTTGTTTGTAATTTGAACCACATTTTGTCCCATAAGGAAACAAACCTAGAGGTATTGAGATACTTTTCCCGGACTAGCTCTACATCAGATTTATGTTTAACAGAATATGGAGTCAGGTGACATTTATGAATAAGTAAGGCTTTAGGATTAGAGAATATCGGTAAGCGGTTTTTCTCCTGTGAACTGTGAGAAGACTTGTTATTTAACAATAGAGATTGTCATTATTTTTGTTGAGAAAAAAAACATTTTGATTGGAAACTATTAGGGCAGTGTGATTTTTTTTTTATAGATTTTTTAAAAAAAAGGTATAATATTAGAGTTTTGAATAAATTGATGGACCCCACAACACTTCTCTATTTCTCCCGGAGTGCCAGATAATGGATTTGTGGTTGATTTTGACATGTTAATTATACCAAGCGGATTCATGGAGGAAGAAATATTTTGGTGATTTTCTATACTTCAAATAAAGTTCAAGAAGTTAGCAGGTAAATTTAAAATTAAAAGTAGAAAAACAAGGCGGTCTAGCTGAAAAAGTAAAAAATTCTTTAAATGTAAAAGGGTGAATAAAAGAGTTTTCAATATCTACCCACAATGGGAAAAAAGGCGTGTTGGCATCGGCCAGCCAAAAAGAAGCTTGTTATAAAGTGAAAACCTTATGATATACATGGAAATCTGGGAATTCAATGCCACCCAATGAGCGGTCTCTTTGGAGCTTTGCCATAGCAAGTGTGGGATTTTTGTTATTCGTATTAACAGTGAGAGAATAGAATCATTCTTTTTTTAAATAAGAGGAAAATATGTTAATAGGCAGCATAGAGGTGAGGTACAAAATTAAAGGAGAAGACGCATTTTAATTGAGTCCAATCTACGCCACCGGGGAGAAACGACAGATTCCAACTACTGGTAAGGGTTTCAGATTTGATAAAAAATGCTTTAAAGTTGATATGAACACTTTCTTTAATCGACTTAGCAATTTATAAACCTGAATATTTAATCCTATGGGGGCCCAACAAGAATGCGAGGAATTAAACATATCTTTGGTGCAGTATTTATTTAGTGGTAAAACTTTGTTTTATCAGAGTTAAGACCAGTGAGAATTGGTTGATTTCTCAAATAAAAATAGAGGTAAAGTGGATTCGGTATGCGAGAGAAATAAAAGGATGTTGTCCGCGTATGCGGCCAATTTTAACTGATTAGATCCATATTTAAAACCAGAAATGTGAGGATGGTCTCTTGAGTCTTAATAGGAAGGGCTCTAATGGTAGGATAAATAAAAGAGGGATAAAGGACAACCTTGACAGAGTCCTCTATGTATTGAAAAATAAGGGGACATCGGACCATTAACACGAACACAGGCTCTTGGCGAATTATATAACAAAGAGACCAGGGCCGAAACAATATCATTTTAACAATGCAAAAATAAAATTCCAATCAACTCTTTTTCTGCATCAATAGTAATGGGCGTGTTACATCCCCTATTTCTTTTCTACTCTTTCCTCTGTCTTATTTTTCCTTCTCTGCTTTATTCTATATTGGAACATGGAACCATGTACCTGCGTTGTACGCTTTGGATTCCATGTTCCAGGGGGCTGTTTTTTCAGTTACTGCTTCTAACCTGCATCGTTGGATGTGCTGTGCTGTTTCTCCTATTAAACCAGATCTTTTCTTATAATTCCGGATCCTTGCATCTTTTACAAGTGGCGACGATCATTGAGGACTTCGCATGCTACATTTTACTACGGCACAGGTGCAACGACGTCCTCCGGACCCTAAGTCTTACACTCTGTATATCCTTCGTCCACCGGAGCTGTTTTGTTTGACCCTCATGGAAATCCGACGTATTCTGGTGAAAACCAGATTGTTTTCACGTTTCTGAGGTGGGTCCAGCGAATTATATGCGTTTTTGCATTTTTCAGGACTTCAACCGCCATCTCTTGTTTTGCCGTTGTGACGTTGCTTTCGTCCTTAGCAACGGTTGCCCAGACGCTCCTACGTTCACTTCTTCACGTTTCTGGTTACGTATGCTGCTGTTCATGTTGCTTAGAAACCACAACATCGATGTTCCATCACTACGCGTCACTGTGATCTTCCTGTCTACGCCGGCCACGTCATGCATCATCCCGACTGCGGACATTTTGGATTTCACAGAAAATCTCCTGACGGCGGAAGAAATCATCGAGGCTGCAATGAGCATTCTTTTCTTCAGGCGCTTTTCACCATTCAACAATAACAGCTTCTGATTTGTCCTGCTACAGCTCCTTATTTGTCCTGCGGTTGGCTCTAACTATTTATACGGTAGGATGCCTGTCTTTACTACGGTGATAGGCACACCATATATTACCATTATTTTGTGATTTTTCTTCTTTTGGACACCTTATTTTCAGCCTGCACTTATCTGTTCTTCTACGGACCCATCATACCTTATATTGTAGCAGGCACTCCATACTTTACTGTTATAAGCATATTCCTGGATAACTTATTCTCAGCCTGCTTTTACGGTGACAGGCACATTTTGACTGTTATACATCTTTTATTCAAAGGATAAATACTTTATCATTTATTTAAAGTTGTTAAGGTGTTCAAACAGGAAGGGGTGGGAGCACACTGTTTCACCTCCCAGCACAGTTCGCCCCTTAACATTCTGGTGTTCCTCCACAATATTTTTTTCCTTTCTGACAGTCTCATATTTATTTCTGCATTTAATTTGTCCACATCAATACTCTGCTGTAGTTTTATTTACGTACATTATAACTATGCAGTTTGATCCACCGAGTAAATTTTTGCAGAGTAAAGGAGAACCACCTATACCATGGACAAGATGGAAAGAAGAGTTCATCACTTATTTAAAAGCTATTGATGGCGAACGCATGTCTGCTGAGAGAAAGAAAAACATTTTCCTTCATTGTTTAGGTTCTGAAGGTCAAGTGGTTTACAGAACTCTTACTCCTGTCAGGTCTGGTGGTGATTATAATGTCTATTTTGAAGCCATTTTACGTATTGAGAATAGATTTAAACCAACTACTAGTGTTGCTTTAAATAGGTTTAAGTTTTACACCAGAGCACAAGAAGAGGGAGAATGTTTTGATAATTTTCTTACTGCCCTTCGTGCATTGTCTTTGCATTGTAATTTTGGTTTGATCACTGATGAGATGATCAGGGATCAAATCATTGTTCATGTGAGAAGCAAAAAGGTTCAAGAGCAATTTTGGGCTGGACGGAGAACATGGCGGCCGCGTAACGCGCTGGTCGCAAGCTCCAGACGCTCCCAGCCGATGAAGTATGTTACGTGATTATACCCCAAAATCACTGCTCTAGTTTCTAGGGTGGATCGCTCTTTTCGATGTGTGTTACACCGATTACCTGGAATCCGTTGACTTTTGGCTCTTGCCCGAATCCGGACATCAGTCCGCGCTGTGTCTCGGCCGCCCTGGAGCTCAGGAAGAGCCGCAGGGCAGCAGCGCGAGGCTATTCCCGGGCGAGTGGTGGCAGTGTCAGCACATACGCTGTAGCTACACGCCTGGGTAGCTTGGAGGTTGGAGGTCTTTCGAGGCAGCTAGCTTCCATTAACGCTGTCAATACTGAGGGGCGACAGGACCTGAAAGGTAGGAGACCCATTGCAGAGGTCTTTCTTTGTGGGCCCGGAGACCGGATTAAGGAGGGTCTCACAGTGGAAGGTGAAAAGGAAGTACAATCTAGTCATACTGGGTCTATTGAGCAAAAAGAGGGGCAGATTCCCAATTGCGATTGTGACTTAGTCCCTCCTGGCGTTATAGCTAAATCCTCAGAAAATATTGAAAAGGGTTTCCCAAGGAAAATTTGAGGCGAGAAATAAAAAAGGGCAGAAAACAAAAAGAAAAAATTAGATCATATAGAGCCCAAACTTAAAATTACACCATCTCTTCGCTCTTTTTTTAAAGTACAACCATCAGTACTTGCTCTAAAACGACCAACACAAGTTGAATTGGAAGGTTCAAATTTAACCTGGGGGCCCATGGCTCATACTATTATAGAGTCCATTCCCGTAGCTATGGAGAATGGTAATAATTTCAGTCAGGACGATGCTGAAATAATGGCTATGAGTATAGCTCCCGGCATCCCTGAAGTTCCTGGTGGAAATATAATTCAAACTGGCGACAATGCAAGGGTCACTCAAAACAAAGGAGATAATGATTGTGGTGACACAAGCAGTATAAGACCAGATATAAACACAACAATTTCCAGCAGTGGGAATCTGGGGGGAAGTTAGCTGTACCTTTGGTAAATTCACTAGAAATAATGATGGGAAATCTGATGGGAGATTTAACGGCAGAAATCAGAAATGGGTTCTCGACATCTGAGGCAAACCAGCGCGAAATTCGTGGGTTTTGTGAGACTCTGGAAAAGAAATTAGATATCTTATCTGATAGGACAGAGATCTTAGAAGATTCAGTAGAAGAGCTAAAAGTGGGCCTTGCCAGCAGTAGATTGGAACTTCAGGCATTGCGCAAAGAGGAACAGAGCCTTCAGGAAAAAGTTGAGCAGCTGGAAAATAATTCTAGAAAAAACAATCTGAGGATATTAAATGTACCAGAAGGAAAAGAAAGTGAGGATTTAAAATCATTTGTGGTTGCTCTCATAAAAGCTGCAGTCCAGGTGGAGGAAAGTGAAGAGGATATCGTTAGAGATATACAGAGAATACACAGGGATCCCTTCAGAAAAACCCCGGGAAGAACAAAACCAAGGAAGATCCTCATCAATTTCCAAACCTATGCCCTTAAGGAAAAAATATTGATAGCTGCATTAAAACTTAAGACCCTGAAGGGCGCCGACTTTTCTTTTGAAATAAGATCAGATTTATCACGAGCTACTCTAGATAGACAGTGGGAACTGGGCAGGCGCATGGATGATTTTAAAAAGCTGGGGCGACTGTGCAACTTAAATTTCCAGCATCACTGCGAGTAATGTTTAATAATAAAATGTATATGGTGAGAAATATAAGAGAAGCAGATGACCTACTAGAAAGTATTAAGGGGAATGTGGTGGGGGCAGTTGGGTAAAATAGAAAAAGTAGGTATTCATTTTGGTGCACACACTGAATATGTAATTTTCTTATGACTTAGTTATGTTAAATTTATCATTTGTAAGGCTGGGAGCTAATGGAGCATAGGACCAACACCATGTCCAAGAAGAAGAAGCAGGGGTGGGTTCTCCAGGGTGAGTTGGGTGGGGGTGGGGGTGGGGTGGAAGGGTGTCACAGGGTGGGGAAAGAAAAGAAAAAAAAAAAAAAGAGCAATTTTGGATTTTGGGTGATCCTAATTTAGAGACTGCCATCAGCACTGCCAAAGCTTTAGAGCAATCGGAAAAGTGGATGAAGTCTCTCAACAAAGAGAGTAAGCCTTCCATTTCAAGTGAAGTAAGCAGTGTCACACCCAGTACTTCCAAAGGTCCATATAATGCAAATTTCAGGAGTAACACTAACTCAATTTTTTTTTACTGTTACAGATGTGGTAATCCTGGTCACATAGCCTCTTTTCCACGTTGTCCCGCCATTGGGAAAGAGTGTAGTAAATGTGGACGTATGGGTCATTTTTCCAAAATGTGCAAGGATACTAATACTAAGAAAAGTGTTTCTTCTGCTTCGACTTCCAATTTTTCCAAAGGGAACATTTTTTGCATTTCTCACGACCTATCTTTGCGAGATGATATCCATTCGGAGTTAGAGACTGGAATTGTTGTTTCTATTCGTGACTCATTTGATGATTCTAAAGCTGAGAAAATTGGTCCTCCCAAATGCATTGTTTGTATTCTTGGAAGGAATCTTGAACTTATGGCAGACTTTGGGTCACCTTGGACAATTATCACAAAGCAATACGTCTTGGAATCTTTTGGGAATCTAATTGATCTGAGTTCTTTATGCAAACCCGATATTGTGGCACAGAATTTTGATGGATCCAATATTGACTTTATAGGTTTCAAAGAAGTTCTTATAGAATTCAAAGAGAGCAGTGCTTTTATTAAGCTTTATGTGTGCATTCAAAGGTGTTAATGTGCTGGGGTGGCGTGACCAAGCCAAACTTGGTATTGTGTTAAATCCAAGGGAGAAAGAACCTGTGTCTGTTCTTGCGATAACTGCTTCCTGTGCTGATGATTTCACAAAATTATTTCCTGATGTGTTTTCCGAGGAGCTTGGTAAACTTTCAGGTTTCAGCCATAGGATAAAAATAAGAGAAGGATCGATACCCGTCAAGCAAAAGCTTAGGGGAGTCCCCATCAGTGTAAGGGCTGAGTTAAAATCTATGTTAGATGATATGGTCAATGGTGGTATAATTGAAGAGATTGAGTCATCCGAATGGGTTTCTCCAATTGTTTTGACACAGAAGCCTGACAAAAGTCTTAGGTTGTGTGTTGACATGAGAGCGTTGAACGCTAATTTAGTTGCTGATTGCCACCCACTTCCTAATATTAACGAGATGGTGTGTATGTTGGATGGTGCCTGTATTTTTTCCACACTTGATCTTCGTTCTGCGTACCACCAAATATAGCTTACTGAAGATTACAAACATTTCACTTTTTTCACTCCTCATGGATTGTTTCAGTTTAAAAGGATGCCTTTCGGCCTGGCGTCGGCGGCATCCGTGTTTCAAAGAGCCATGAACCACATTTTTAAGGATGTTGGTAATTTTGTGAAATGCTTCCAGGATGATATTCTTATTTTTTCAAAGAGTGAAGATGATCATTTCCAACATGTGAATGAAGTTTGCCTAAGGTTGAGAAAGAGTGGTTTGACACTTAAAGCTGGTAAATGCAAATTTTTCCGCAAATCGGTGGAGTATCTTGGTCACACCCTCTCGGGTGAAGGTGTGGTGCCAAAAAAGTCTTTGGTTGATGCTATTATAAATGCACCTTCACCTGACAATAGAGAGAAACTCCTCTTTTGCTGGTCTGTGTGAATACTATAGTAAATTCATACAGAATTTTGCCACCAAAACGGAGCCCCTCAGAGAATTGACCAGGAAATCCACTGAGTTTGTTTGGTCTGACAGACAAGAAACAGCTTTTAAACAAATAAAAAATGAGATTGTAAATGCTCCCACCCTCAAGTCCTTTTGCTTGAATAAGAAATGCATCATTACAGTTGATGCCAGTCTTTATGGGTTAGGAGGAGTACTTAGTCAGTGTTTTGGGAAGGATGAATGGTGTGTGGCGTTCGCATCTAGAACTCTCTCGGCCACTGAGAGAAGGTATGCAGTTTTTGAAAGAGAGTTATTAGCGTGTATTTGGGCCATAGAGCATTTCCGCAACTATGTGTGGGGAAACAGGTTTCTTCTGAGAACGGATCATAAACCCCTCGTTGGAATTTTATCCCGGGGGGGGGGGGAACTCTACTGCTCGCATTGCTCGACTCACGTCCAGATTACAGGAGTATGATTTTGAGGTTGTATATGTCCCTGGCAGGTGTAATGTTACTGCCGATTTTCTCTCCAGATTGCCTTGTTCGGATGACTGTACATTTTATGATGAACAAGAGGAAGACATTGTTGCCACAGTTAAGGATTTTGTCTCAGAAGAATTTTCTAGTCTGTCTGAATCGGAATGGATGACTGAAATGAACAATGACACTGTATCCCAACAGGTCCTTGATTGTTTAAAAAAAGGGTGGCCTAAGGAAAAGTCTGCCTCCCCTGATATTGCTCCTTTCTGCCAAGTTTCTGACGAGATTGAGGAAGATGGGGGTTTACTTTTCAAAGGAGGAAAGATTATTCCTCCAGTTTCCATGCAAAGTAAGATTTTATCGCTTGCTCACCAGGGACATTTTGCTATGTCCTCTATGAAATGCCTTATTAGGGCTAATTTTTGGTGGCCTGGACTTGACAAAATGGTTGACAGAACGGTTAGGGAGTGTCCTGAGTGCATAAATAGTGAAAAGATGTTAAGGGTTTCCTCTGCTCCTCTCAAACCTGTTCCGTGGCCTGAATTTCCCTGGCAAAAGGTGGCCTTTGATATTTCAGGCCCTTTCAACCATCTTCCCTTTAAGGCACGTTTTGCTCTGGTCATGATTGATTACCGTTCTAAATGGCCAGAGGTTAGGTTTGTGGCAAGTGCCACCACTCAAGTCATTATAACTTTCTTCAAAGAAGTTTTTGCACGTGAGGGGTCCCCCGAGGTCCTTGTGACGGACAACGGGGTACAACTTATATCACAAGAGAGGGAGAGTTTCCTATGCATGTGTGGAATTAAACATTTAACCACATCACTTTATGAGCCAAGGGAGAATGGCCAAGTGGAGCGATTCAACCGGGTTCTAAAGGATGGCATTGATGCTGCTTGTAAGTCCAGGGAGTCCTGGAAGGATGTGGTAAGGAAAAGTATATGGATGTACCGCATCACCCCTCACTCGGTTACTGGAGTAAGCCCTTTCAGACTTTTGAAGGGCATAGAACCCATCTCTGACATTTGTCCGTGGTGGATCAAGAAAGTAAATAAGGATGTTGAGGGTGTTGATTTGGATCTTGTTGCTAAGCGTGTGGAAGTTAAGCAGGGCAAGATGAAAGCTTTGTTTGACTCCAACATGAATGTAAAGGTTCCTGACTTTACCGTTGGGGAGTGGGTTAGGATTAACAAAAACTGGATTTTTGGCCAAAGGTATTTCCAAGTTCGGTCTTCCTATTAAAATTGTTAAGGTTTGCAAAAATTCTGTGATTACTCAGGATGGAAGAGTGTGGAACGTGAGAAGGGTTGCCAAGTGTAAATCTTACGTGCCCGGGCCCACCATGGACAGAGAAGATGTTTTCCCATCATGTTCTCATCATGCTCAATCTGTGGCATCCAGAGTTAAGAGTAATAATACACCAAATGTGTTACCTGCTAGATATTTGTCTTGATTTTGCTGTTGTATTTTCTCCTTTTTGTCTCTGTTTTTTTTAGTTTTCTTCTTTTAGGGGTGAGATGTGTTACATCCCCTATTTCTTTTCTACTCTTTCCTCTGTCTTATTTTTCCTTCTCTGCTTTATTCTATATTGGAACATGGAACCATGTACCTGCGTTGTACGCTTTGAATTCCGTGTTCCAGGGGGCTGTTTTTTCAGTTACTGCTTCTTACCTGCATCGTTGGATGTGCTATGCCGTTTCTCCTATTAAACCAGATCTTTTCTTATAATTCCGGATCCTTGCATCTTTTACAGGGCGCCAAAAGATTTTTGGAAAGATAAGCTTTAGTTAAAACATTAAGGAACAGGCGTGTGTTGTCAAACAATAATCTACCTTTAATATAACCTGATTGTTCCTTTCCAATTGACTTAAATAAGAGAGGATCTGATTGCAATGCCAGAATCTTTGCAAATATTTTATAGTCCATATTGCCTAGTGAAATGGGTCTATAATTTTTACGAAGTGAGGGGTCTTTACCATCTTTGTGAGTAAGACAAATAATTGCCTCTTGAAATGTACTGTTAGACGAACCACTGGAGAGAAGATGTAGATATTGTTCCAATAATTTAGGAAGCAACATATTAGAAAAATGAGAGTAAAATTCAATAGAAAAACCATCTGGACCAGGTGCCTTCGCTTTTTTAAAGAGAGAAATTGATCAGGCAGTATCAGATATGGAGATATTATGTTCTAAGGAGGAGAAATCAACCTGGTCAGTAGAAGGCTTCTGAGTTGTGTCTAAAAATCTTTGCATATCTTCAGATAATTTCCTCATCTTTAAAAATAGAAGAGAAGGAACTATCTCCAAAGCCTGCATTTTCATTTGTTCTTTTTTTATGCTTAAGGTAGTTCGCCAAAAGTATGCCAGCTCCATAATATCTAGCACTAGATTTAAGAATATAAATAGAGGCATTACGGGTATAAGACTTTAACCAAATCCTCTAACACCTGTTTGGAGCTTGATGTGTAAAATGTATGTTCTAAAGACTTTATTTTGTTTAAGGATAATTGAGAATCCAAAAGCATTTTCTTTTTCTGTTTGGAGACAAAATTCATTATAAAATTCTGTGCTGATGCTTTAAATGTATCCCATAATATGTGTATAACGGAACCAATGGATTCATTGATATTAAAAATTCTGACATAAATTTTGTAAAAGAAATAATAAATTGGGAGTTTTCCAGTAAACCGTTTTTACATCTCTAACAATTATCATTTTTTATGTTATAAAATCCATATCTGAAATCACAGGGATATGGTCTGAAATCAGTATGGATCCAATCTCAGAACTAACTAAATGTTGTAGTAAAGAGAAGCTTAGAAAAATATAGTCCAGTCTGGAATGGGAATTATGAGTAGGGGGAAAAGGAATATTCTCTTAAGAGAGGATTATTGAGTTTCCAGGAGTCGGCTAGAAATAATTGATCGATGGCAGATCAAAACTGTGCATTTTGTTGGGAATAAAGTGCACCTTAGAAATTCTATCTGTGAAGGATCCATAATGTGATTGCAGGCACCCACCAGCAAGAAATATTTATTATTAAACTCTAAACATTTCTTAACTATATCCTGCCAGATAGTGTGGTCAGGTTGTGTAGGAGCATAAACATTAAAAACAGGTATAGGAATATTATTGATCAATAAGTCAGATACTGATGGACTCTGGATAGCAACTGTTTGTTGTGAAGTAAAAGTAACATTTAAATGTTTATTACGAGGGGGCGTGGCTTGGAGCGTCAAGATGGCGGTCGCACTGTAAGAGTGCTCCGGACCCCTCCGTCATCCGCTCTGAATCCTGCAGTAATCGGCAGCCCATTTTTGTATCCTGGGGCTAATCTCACCCCCCCCCTGACAGAGAAACCCCGCACCAATGCGAAAACTAACCCTGCAGAGCTTGCCTGCTACGAAAACGCCAGTATCCCGGCTTGCGGCCTACATCGGGACTGCCCAGGGCCAGACTGCTGCAGAGACCCAGCCGCCCTACCTGTGAGCTCCGGACGACATCTTGGGGCTAAAAAGATCTGTGCCTGGCCCCTGCTGCTTCCTGTGGTCTCCGTATCTTCCCTGGGCCCACGCAGCAGCAAACCCAACCGGAGATCTGAGGCGCTGGCTGGGAAATCTGGGACGAGTCTGTCTCCCGAAGCTCGGGCTGTCGCGGCAGGGGGCCGCCCAAAGTACAACCGCTCTGGCTTGCACCCTGCTCCGGGACCGGGCGGCGCGGAGGACCGGGTCCCACACCTGGGGAGCCCCGGGCGCCTGAAAGAGATCCGATGAGGTGGCCGAGACCTGGGATGACGATGGGCTTCCCGCTCTGCCTCTGAGGCCTGAGCAGCCGACAGCGATAAGGGGGCCCGCACGAAGACCTCAGTGAGTCCAGCGATCTCCGCCCCTCCTCCGCCAAGATCTGTCCCGGGCCTGTTGCGTTGGTGAAGAGACCCGTAGTATGCCTACCAGTTGGACCCTCGGGCGGCGCGACGGAGGAACATTGTGCTACGCCGCGCCCCCAACCGATGGCCTGAAGAGGGTCCGAGTGACAATTTGAGCTGACGGCGAAGGCCCCACCGACCTATCTGGGGACTCGGAGCAGCCTCTGAGATCGGAGGGCTCCACGTCCGACCCCTGGTGTGCCTTGTGACCCTTGCCTCCCTCCCGAGCCCAAGCAACATGAGTCTGCCTGAGGACCCGTAGCACCAATAGGGAGACCTGGAGTGGGCCTGCCTCCTGGAGCTTTGCCTGACGCGGCGGAGGGGCGCTATGATACGGATTGGGTCCCCCTGCCTCCGGTAAGTCTGACTTGCGCATGGACTGAGGCTCTAGCCCCTGGGGACACCGCATCCGACCTCCAGGTCTCTTGACCCTGCGTTCCTCCCGGGGGTTTGGGAAACAGAGAACCCCTGCAACCGGCCCTTGCGAATGCCTTGGCCCCCAGCAGCGTCAGCCTTCATCGAGGTTACCACCTCTTTACAACTGCTCCCCCTCCTGCCTCACACTCCTCATCCCTGACGCGGCGGCTCTCCCCGGAGTGCTGAGTGGTCCTTTGGCTGACTCTAGGAAAGTCCTGACCCAGAGCTGGAGTGTTTCTCCTTGACCCTTGAGGGGGGATCGGACTGGTGGGGAGACCTCCCGATCTGTGAAGGCCCTGGTTGACGGGCGATTTGGACTCCTGCCTCCTCTCCCCTGGGCATGTGGCCACACCGACCGCCGACCTGCGGTGGTCGGAAGACCTATGGGCACGAGAGGGATCTGAACCGGGAGTGCCGGGACCGGGGGTGCCTCAGAGGGAATCTGCACATATGGATTGACCTGGAGGGCGGCCGAGACGGAGACCTTCTTCAAAAGCTCCATAAGAAAGATCCAAGACCAATCTCGCCCCTGAGCCTGACCCAGACATTGCTGTCACCAGCTCGATTGGTCATCCTTCGCCACCCACAATGGGGAAAGACCGAGGCTCTAAAACACCTGCCACACAAACGGACCAGAATGGACCATTTCACCACAATGGACCAATTCACCACAATTGAGCCTGGCTCAGCTGGAGGGGCTATGGGGGGTGCCTCCCTCCCCGGGAGCGATCTTAACACAATTCTGCAGGCGATCAGCGCATCCCAGACCGTGGTGGAGGGCAAGATCGGCGAGGTCCGAGTGGACATGGCCCTCATCCGACAAGATCTACGTAACGCCACAGCCCGTATCTCAGAAGCAGAATCTCGCCTTTCTACGGTAGAAGATGATGTCCACCGGCTGCAAGAACAGGTAGCCCACCTCCAGACCCACACCAAAGAACTGCATAGAAGGGCCGAAGATGCCGAAAATCGGTCACAGCGCAATAACCTTCGCCTGGTGGGATTTCCTGAGGGATGCGAACAGGGTCAGATGGCAACATTCATAGAGAAATGGATAGAATCATGGATGCCCAAGAACACACTGTCGTCTTGGTTTGTCGTTGAACGAGCCCATCGCTCCCTCGCGCCTAAACCGCCTCCTGGTGCTCCACATTGCCCCATCATCATCAGGATCCTCAACTTTAAAGACCGGGACACCGTCCTGAGAGAGGCACGGAACTTGGGCACTCTAACCTTTCAAAGCCATAATATAATGATTTTCCCTGACTACACCAAAGATGTACAATCCCAAAGAGGCTCTTACACAGAGGTCAAACAGAAACTGCGAGCACTCGGTCTCCCATACAGGCTGCTCTTTCAGCTCGCCTCCGCGTCGTCTTCCAGGGAAAGACACTCTTCTTCGATTTGCCACAATCAGCCTGGACCTGGCTGACCGAAGAACGGCCCCTTGGGTCTCGCTTCCTCTCGGCCCATTCCCTCTGGATTCCGAGGCCCAGATGCCTTACCTCCCAAACAACGCAGGAATCGTACACAATTGCGCAGGGGTCGTGGAGGCCGCAAAGAAGCGTCTAAATAACCTGGCCCGGCCGATCGGGAACCCGCAGATACCATCAATCGGACGACCTCCTCGCCCCGACAGCGATCAGGCTCCATTGACAATTTGTCCCTTGAACGCAGCCCCCCTGGGACTCTGGACTTGGTGGCTGCGGACTCTGATCTCTCTCGAAGTCCGGTGATTTGACCATCAAGATATTGCAAAGATGCGAAGCCTGGAAGACTCACATCACCGAACCCTGGGATATATCCCGATGAACTGCAGACCTCAAAATAACCTGCTAATACTGCAACTGCATCCGTTATTGAAGATGGGGTCCTCCACGCAACTCCTAAGCTAGACGCTCTAGTTTAGCCTGTTATCTACCAGTTCTAGGGCGACAGATGCTTCAGTTCCAGAAGTACAGGGTGGGGGGGGGTCGTTGGGTTGGGAGGGTCTGGACCGTTGTCCATTGTTTAAATCTGTGTTTCATGTTGTTTTTTTTTCTTTTGTCCACCACTCACAGCACCTTAACAGCTAACTATCATGCAAGCATCTTGACTCCCCGCACCAAGCGACAAACGCTGGAGATATACTCTCCTGGAACCTCACACAGGTCCCGTACCAGATCTGGGTTCCCTTACCATACTGCTCAACTCCTCTCATACGGCACACACACTTCAAGGGACTAGTTCCCTCTGCGTCTTATCCTGGAATGTTAATGGCCTGCTTGACCGCATTAAGCGCACAGCAGGGCTGAAGTACGCCCAAAGACATGCCCCTGACTTTCTCCTGCTCCAGGAGACTCATCTCATGGGTACCCAATGTCCCTTTCTCACACGGCATGGGTTCGATAGGGTGTGGCATTCAGGCTTTGAAAGGGATTTGAGAGGGGTGGCTATCCTGCTACAAAGAGGCCTTCCCTTCATCCTTACCCACGTCAATAGAGACCCACAAGGTCGATCCCTAACTATATCTGGGACTCTAGAAGGGAACCCACTCAACCTGATCTCTATATACATCCCACCAGCCACAATTGCTCCGTCATTGAAACATCTTGGCGACGTAATCGCCACTCTGCCCTTAGGCCAGATAATACTAGGGGGCGACTTCAACGCTGTTATGCAGCCATCACTTGACACTACGGGCACACCCTCTCCCGCTAGGATAGCACACGCAAAAAGACTAACCGACTGGGTGACCACGTCAGGCCTCTGCGATGTGTGGAGAATTTGGAACCCCCAAACTCCCCACTACACTCACACCTCAGCAGCACATCACACGCAGGCAAGAATTGACATGATCTTCGTGCCTGCCCCCGACTGCCATAGAGTGGCGGACATAGTTATTCTTCCCAGGGGAATCTCTGACCATTCACCCCTACTTATGCACCTAGGCTAACCCCCTGGCGCACTTCGCCCGATATGGCGCTTAAATGCCTGGTTCCTACAAAACAAGGAGATTAAAAAAGGAATCCGGAAAGAACTGCGTCAATACTTTCTCACTAATATCGGTTCTGTCGCCTCCCCGGGCACCCTCTGGGAAGCAGGTAAAGCCACCATCAGAGGTGTGGCAAAAAGTCTGCTTCGGGCACAGCGCACAACTCAAAATAGCCGGCTGACTCTCTTAGAAGCGCAAGCAACCCATCTGGAATACGAACTCGCCAGATCTCCAGACGTACCACAAGACAGGCAACTCGCGATAATCCACGAAGAAATCAAACAAATCTTGTTGGAATCGGCCAAACTGCTTTGGCGTTTTTCCATCGCCCAAGTCTATGGTTAGGGGGACAAGAACGGGAAGTTGCTCCACAGATTGGCTTCCTACCCTCTGGAAAATCGCATAGTTACCGAGGTCCGTGATCCCACTGAAATGACCCAGCACACGTCCCCAGCGATTGCACAAACATTTGCTAACTACTATGCCTGCCTGTACTCCGCCCGCAAGCCTGAAGCCTCCCTCGCGGACTTATTAGACCGTGAGAGAGTTAGCCTTCCCTGCTTAACAAAGTCTGAGGCAGCCGATTTGGACCTCCCCTTTACCCCAGAAGAGATAAATACTGCGATCTCTTCACTAGCAGCCTGAAAACACCGGGCCCTGATGGACTCCCTCAGTAGTATTACGCCATATATCGAGACCTTCTGGTTCCTCACCTCTCCGCGCTATTCCACCATGTCATGGACACCGGGACATTTCCCCCTGAAACAGACATTGCGACGACTGTGGTTATCCCCAAAACTCAACCGCCCTCGTCAGCCTGTACAGAATATCGCCTGCTCTCCCTAATGAACACTGAAATCAAGATTTACGCCATGATTCTCGCCCAACGCCTGCGTCCATTCCTACATAAATTGATCCACCCGGATCAGTGCGGCTTCATGCCGGCGCGAAGTACCAGACACTGTTTGCGATGTCTCCACTTGGCCCTTGCACACCGCCAACGGCTTAACCCCTATCTTGCACTCCTCCTGGTTGACTTCGAGAAGGCCTTCGACACGGTGGATTGGCTTTACCTCGAAGACGTGCTCACACTGATGGGCCTGGGTCAACAATTCCACGACTCTATCCAAGTTCTGTACTCCCACCCTAAAGCTAGAGTACTCGTCAATGGGGCTCTCTCGGAGGCCTCTCTGATTGAAAGAGGTACGAGTCAGGGCTGCCCCCTCTCACCGCTCCTTTTCGCTCTAGCGATGGAGCCCTTAGCGTGTCTCATTTGTGCAGACCGAATCCAGAGCTGGACATGGGGTAGCCATCACGTTGATAAAATTGTGCTATACGCAGATGATGTCCTGCTCTTCTTGGCAGATCCAGCCCACTCAGGCCCTAGATGTCTCCAGACCCTTCAACCCTTTGGGAGTGTCTCTGGCCTCCGGCTTAACCCAGCAAAGTCAACTCTGGTCCCCCTCCACCTCTCCAGGGAATTTTTTGACTGGCAATGAACCATCCCTCTTAGGCGACAATCACTTAAATATCTAGGCATATGGGTCGCACTGCTCCCTGAGCTGGAATGGGCATTAAACATGAACCTCCTTGTTAAGAGAGCCAAGGACGATCTCTGATGCTGGCAAAATCTACCACTTAACCCACTCGAGAAGGTCGCACTATTCAAGATGATGATCCTCTCCCGGTTTTTATATATCATCCAAAACACCCCCTTCCACTTCCCAAGGAGTTGGTTCAAAAAGATAGATAGCATGGCTGCCAGGTTTCTATGGGGAGGTGGGAGGCCACGCATAGCCCTGGCCCGATGCCGAATTCCACCCTTTGAAGGAGGCATGGGTATGACCGATCTATACCTTTATTATCTAGCCACTGGACTGCTCGTCCTCCACGATTGGTTCACAGGGGGTTGGTCTGACCCAGCCTACAAAATTGAATTAAGAGACATGGACTTTTCCCACATCCAGGCCGTCCTATACGGCCGCCCAATACCCAGAGCACTGCCAACGGTGACCCGGGCGGTGCTGCTGGCCTGGCGCTCGGCCCTAAGACACACGAACTGGGACAACAAATTGACTCAGCTAACACCTCTCTGGCAGGGCATGTGGCTGGGTGAGGTGGCGACACTGGAGGGTTTCAGGGAATGGGATCACATTGGTATATCACAGCTAGGTGACATTTGGACGAGTGACCACATCAGGACATTTCAAGACTTACAAACACGATACACCCTCCATAACTCACAGTTTTATAAATATCTGCAGCTGCGACACGCCCTTAGCGCCCACATATCCACAGGCACGCGCTCCCCGAGTTTAGCCCCCCAGAAGTGCAAATCATGATGGGTAACCTGAGTAAAGGAGGAGTATCACGGATATACTGCACCCTTACTAACAATGGCCCGCATCACTTGACTTAATTCGACACAGATGGGAAGAATGGCTGGGCCCCTTGGAAGAGGAGGATTGGCGGGATGCCCTTATGGCCCCCAAGACCATTACCACTTCTGAGAAACTCCGACTAATTCAATTATACTACTTGCATATCGCCTATCTCACCCCGAACGTCTTCATATGTCAGGCCGACGCACCTCACCAGAGTGCGCACGCTGCGGGCAACTACCAGCAGACTTCTTTCACATGGTCTGGTCTTGTCCCCGAATCACCACGTACTGGAATAGGGTAGAATCCGAACTCATGCATATCCTAGGTTGGCAGGTGCCCCACAACACCTTATCCTGGGAGTCATGGACGGCTTCCGAGCAGACACACTGTTCCTGGAGACGGCCACCATGGTGGCCAAACGCGACATTGCAGCGACATGGTCACAATCTGATCCCCTGAGAATAACTACATGACGCAGAGGAGTGGATTGGTGTGCTACCCAGGAGAAACCCCTGTTTATTGCCAAAGGCTGCCCAAAGAAACATGATAGGGTATGGGGCAAATGGTTGCAACATCTGGGTTGACCAATCTCCAAATCTATGCATTCTCTTTGTTAAAAATGGACATATACGGTGGTTCGTAGTTTCTATGCATGTATTCGCACTAACCACATGGACAGGTTATGCGAAACTAACTATGATAATTATCTGTGCTGTAATGTTAATCTTTCTTTCTTTTGTAAAATCTCCTTTTTCAAAAATCAATAAAATTGATTATCAAAAAAATAAATGTTTATTACACAGTATAATTGTTACACGCCAGGCTTCCTGTACCTTGTCTCTGTTACCTACAATAGCACTACCACTCCCATAATGCATTGGTTCTGGGGATCGGTTTGTGTACTATCGCATATTACACTGGGAAAGTGTGATCAGGTGACCACAGGACTATAAAAGAGGCTCGCCCACTAACTCAGGTGCTTGGCTTACTCTCTCTGTGTGGACCACGCCCCTTGACCTGGACACTTTCTTGTTGAACTTCCTGTTGTACTCCTGAAACCTTGTTGGACCTTCCTTGTGAGCTGTGGTTACCTCTCCCCTTTTTGCTACAGTTTGGCTCTTGTGAACACTACAGCATGAGGCTCCAATAGAATTGTATCATGGATTCTTTTATCCGCCGCCTTTCGTGGAGTTGCTGACTTTCCACGCTTCCCTCGCGGTGTTACCGGCTCCGCCTTACAAACAGCTGACACACCGCGCTCTCCGTAGCGCACATTTGGAATTACGCGGTGCGGAGTTCAGCGCTTCCAGCTTCCTTGAACCACTTCCCGCTACTGCCCTGCCTGGATGTTTTGTAAAACAGCGTGAGGACGCGCTGCTTACATTGTTCTTGACCGCGACCTTCACGCGGTGGAAAATTGCTTTTGTTTTCATTTGAAGATGCGAGGCTTAATAACGAAGTCCGCGTCCGTCTCTTAGCCGCTGACTGCCTTTCAATTGAGTTTTGCCAGCGTTGCCTTTGTTTTTGTGCACTTCTGGAGAGCATGTGGGGCATTTATGAAACAAACACGAAAAGTGATATAAGACGCTGGATGTAAAGACTGTCATTTTTTTGTTATTTTTGAGTGCATAACTTTATTGATGCGCACTTCTATCAGGACGCTCCTGTAGGAGTCAGCGATAGTAATCTCTTCTACAGCATCAATTTAACCGCCCCAAAGGCAGACGTATGCCTCTGATTTTTTGCTTTTGCTGCATTACACGCTCTGCAATTTGAAAGAGCAGTTATTTCTTCCTTCATTTCCGGAAGGGACTTCTTATTGAACTGGACACACCCCCATATAAATGTGAGTATGAGATGGTACACAACCCTTATTCTCTGACCCTTGACTTCACAGTATATCTTTCTCACTGTTGTTAAAGGAAAGCCTTCTTAACACGTGCCATTTCTTCTTTCCTCTTTTTTTATTTTCCTGTTGATGCAGTCTTGGGACAAAGGCTCCTGGTTCTCGCTTTTCCTATCTGCTGGCCCAGCTGGAGGTCTTCCCTGGTGGTCCTTTTGTTGTCTCTTCTCTCCCTGGGGGTATTAGTCATTTTCATTAGCACATCCTTAGCTTGAGGTGGCTGTACCTTAGGGGAGAGTAGGGGCCCCTTCTTCGCTCCCGTGGATACTGGTTCTTCTGCCATTTGGAAGTAAGTTCTGACAATAATGACTCCATGTTTCTTAGTAATTGCCGGGGAACCAAGTACTTTCCCTACCCATTGTTTCTGCAATTTATGTGCCTCCAAGTTAGATAAATGGGTTTCTTGAAGAAGAGCAAGATCTGGTTTAAGTCTGGCCAGATGAGACAAGACTCTCTTGTCTTTTAATAGGATTGTTCAAACCTTTAACGTTCCATGAGACAACTCTGAATCATATAAATTCAAGTACTACAGATAGAAAGGTCGATTGGTAAATAACACGCACGTAGAAAAACAGAGTATTGTTATAATAAGAGAAGGAAACATGGGAGGGAAATAGAAAATGAAAAGAGACAGGAAAAGATATGCAAGGAAAAAAGCAAGGAAATTGTTAAAGAAAGTAAACAGACAGTACATACCAAAAGAAACGGTGACTGTAAAACGTACCTGAAGTAGAACACGAAGGTGGGGATTGAAATAGCACAGAACAAGAATGACACATCCATGGAGCTACAGGAGTGGCAACATAATGACACAATCTTACAGCACAACAAGGAATTGAACAGACAACACCTTAAAGGAAAAAACATAAGTGACTATTGACTACAGTATCCACTTAGTAACTACATTAAAACTTAAAATAAGAATAACTTTATTGTGATCATCAATACATTTTTTGAGCTTCTCCGGATCCTCGTATGTGATTGTCTTATCTTTAAAAGTTACTTTAAAGAAGGATGGATGGATCAAACCATATCAGGCATTCATCAAAAAGAGCTGGCCAGAGAGCCAGAAAGGCCTTATGTCTAGATGCAGTCTCCCTTGACACATCCTGGTTACGAGAGATATTGTGACCCATCCAAGCGAAGTGTGTTTTGGATCTTTCAGCATTGGGGACCTTAAGAAGATTGAGCTATTCAAGGAAAAAAGGATAACACCTCTTGGTTTAGAAGAAAGGAATCCTGTCCGAGGACCCAGTCTATGTGCTCTTTGAATATTGAGTTTTGTGGAGGATTGCAAATCCAACAGCTTTGCAAGAAATTAGGAAAATAATTAAATTAAGTCTGTGCCTTTGGAGTGTTCTGTTAGACCATATATCCTTAAATTGTTTCTTCTATTCCTGTTTTCAAACTCCACTTCTACCTGTCTAGCTTAGAAATTTCTTGTTGCTTAGAGTCAATTCTAGCAATGGATTCCTAAAGATCACTTATTTGTTGTTCCACTTCAGAAATCTGTTTATCAAGAAAACTTGCAGCCTTTTTTTAGTCTCTTCCATATGAAGACGAAGAGCACGACTTTTTCATCAAGTAAAAACTCCATGGAGATAGAAGAAGCTTTATCTGGCTAAGGAGAATGATGTTCCATGCATTTAGTAGCAGGAATAGGATTAGAAGACTTAACTGAAGAACCCTGCTTAGGGATATCTGAAGGCATATTACCTGGTTTAGAAGCTGATATGTCAAACGTTGTATTAGGTAACTGTGTTGATGAAAGAATGTCAAAGCTATTAGATAAGGGCACAGTAGTAGTATGAAGTTTAGGGTGTATTGTTTTCCCCATAGAAAAATATGACGAAGTAAAGGTACATTGGAGACAGAATGCCAAAACTCGGCAGGAGGAGTTCTATTAATTAAAACATCCAAGAAAGCATATGGTGTGCTCCAGTCACATACAGGGAAAATATACTGCTCTTGAGGTAGACCACATGAAGGCCCATGCATTAAAAAGGGAGCTGCACCGAGTCCCTTGTAAAAGTGAAAGGTGTCATTGCAAATTCAAGTCGAAGTGAAACCCTCAATATAGTGGTGAGAAAAAGAAAAGAGCACGAGCACAGGAGTACTTTCAAATGGTCGCCGCAGTGCACCCTGGCTAAGGGAACAAGGCATGCCAGATAAAAAAGAGCAAAGTACGTCTAAATGAGGAAAAACATGAGCATATGAAAACCCCACAAGAGGAGGTGTGTCCAAACAATAACAATAGTGCTGTCTCCTCGCCCTCAGGAGCTCTGTCAGGTGACCAACTGGTGCGGCAGCTTAGCCACGCCTCCAGATCTGTCATTTTGTGATTGAAAATATGCTTGCCCGTAGACAACATACAAGAAC